>VZTJ01004015.1:2627899-2699782 GCA_013397795.1 Orthonyx spaldingii | reverse complement strand
ACCGGGCTGTGCGTCACGCCGGGGTTACGTCCTGCGCGCGCCGCCGTGACGTCATCGCGCAAACCTCCCGGCCGCCCCGCGCGCGACTACACGCACACACGCACGCGCCCGGCATCCCCGCCCTGCCCCCGCGGGGAGCGCGCGACCCCTCCCCGACGGCGGCGGGCGCGCGCCCTGCCCGGCCCCGGCCCCGCGGGCGCGGCCAGAATGAAATGTGCCCCGAAGAGGTGTCCCCCCCGCACTCGGAGGAAATGAAATGTCCCCCGAGGAAACGTCCCCTCCCGGCCCGCAGGAGATGTCCCCCCGGGCGGCTCCCCACACGCGCCGGGCGCACGCCGCCGGCTGCCAGCGCGGCCGCCGCCCGCCCTGCGGCCTCCCCTCACCTCCGCCGCTCCGGGAGCGGGCGGCCGTTCCCGCAGGCCTGGGAAACCAGGTCAGGTGCGGCAGGGGCTGCGCCGCGGCGCTCCGAGCCGGCGGGGAGGCAGAGGCGGGCTCAGTCTCGGGCTCGGGCTGCCGCGGACGGTGCCAGGGGGCGCGGAGAGCCTGAGCGCAGCGGGCACGGCCCGGGGGGCGGGAAGCCACGAGGTGACAAAAAGACACGTTCGGTGCCATTCTTTCCTCAGATTAATGCTGCTGAGGCAAACTCCGGCTCAGAGAAGGAATTCTGGAGCCAGGGGAGAATGGGCAGTGCGTAGAGACCGCTTAGATGAGTTAATTTGTTCCCTTCAGGCTTGTTGGGCCCGGAAGATTTCACACTCGAGTGAGAAGCTGATAAAGGCAACGTCAGAGGTGTGAGCGGTGGTCAGAGTGCTCAGAGAGACAACAGATGTCAGGAGAGAGGAAGAGGAAAAACACGGCACATATAATTCAGAAGGGGGGGGAATAGGTAGAGCCAAGCACTGTCAATCATTCCAGCCTTTACTCCCAGAAAAGTACTGAAGCAAATAATCACACGTCTTTAAGTACATGGTAGCTAATGAACTGATAAGTTACAGCCAACATAGATTTGTCAAAAAAATCACATCAAGCCAAACTCATCCCAGGCTGTGACAGAATAACAGGCCTTGGATGTGAGTAGTGCTTGATCTGTTATGGCTTGACTTAGGTAAGGTTTTTGACACCATCTCAGAGAAGTCTTAATTGAGCAAACGATAGACATAACATAATGAAATTACTGCAGTGGTGCAAAATTACATCAGCAACATTTCACTCTGACAAACAGCAGAACAGAGCAAATACAGTTCCCTGGAGGTGGCTATGTCCTGAGTTTGGTACCAAGTCTAATTGTATGAGTGACAGAATACAGTTTACATGGATTGGATTTGCCAACAGTGCCAAACTGGCAGAGCTGGAACCATGTTGCAGCACAAGAAAAGAATTCAGAACCTTCCTGAAAAAGTGGTTGCAGAAATATGATGCAATTGAATAAATACAAGTGCCAACTGCAACATTTAAGCAGGAAAATAACAATTGCACAATTGGAAGACTGGGAACAGATGAATAAACACCAGGTTTACAGAAAAGGGGCTGGGGATCAGAGTAAATCACAAATGGAACATGCATCAACAATGTCACACCGTTGTGAAAAAAAGCTGCAGTACAGAGAGATGCGTAAACAGAACTGTCATATCTAGGACATAGGAAGAATTCCTCATATTTAATACTGGTGAAGCCTCATCTGTATGTTCAGATTTGGCCTCTGCATTTCAAGAAAAATGTCTTTCAAAAACTCCCAGTAGAAGACAGGACAAGGAGGGGAGGGCGGGGGGAAATGTCACAATTTTAAAAGATGTGACCCTAATTGAAAATAGGAATGTGTGAGATTTTTTAGTCTAGAGAATAGAAGACCATGGGCAGAAAAATCCATTGTTAGAACTAAGTCCACTGCAGACAGGGCTAAACTTAACAGTTTTAAACTGTACTGAAAGAAATTTCAGTTAGACATTAGAAACAGTTCCGTTATGATACGGATAAATAAAACTGGCATATATTCTCTACAGGATCTTGGAAATGTTATTAGTATGGTTTTTAGTATTAAGTTAAATATCCATAAGAAAAATATAGAAGCATTTGACTGCTGTGAAGTAATGGAGGCACACTAGGTAATAATTGTTTTCAGCATAATTTTCTGTAGCTGCAGTTACTATCCAGATATCTGTTCTGATCCCATTTTTTTCTGATAAAAGTGAATCCCAGAGGCATTTAAACATTTAATGTGTTGTTGTGATCTTATGCACAGGTGTAGATATCCCCTTTGGGAGTCTTTGCCATGTTACAATCAGTATAGCTGTGTGGCAACATATGTCACATGCTCAGCTAATTTGCTAATTTATAAACTTTATATATCACTATAAATTCCACATTTAAAAATAATGTGTGTGTTAGTGCTCATGTAACCATCGTCTATCACAGCTTTTGCTTTTCTTTGCTTTTTTTCCATGGTACCAGAGCCTAATTTTCCCCAAAATCCATTATACGTAGGGGTTTCTCTGGAGCTTGCCAGTTAGGAGAAGGCACTGTGAGCAGTTTATGTTGTGGGACTGAGACCCACCAAACTCAGCTCATTAGAGATGACTAAAAGGCCATTAAATAGGCCAATTTTCAATCTCCACTGAGTTAGACTGAATTCAAACTGATAGCCCACAGGCAAAAGGCTATGAATTTCATTAACAGTACCCCAAAGCATTCAGTCCCCTAATGAGTGCTAATATTATTCTTCTGAGAATTAAGCTTGTTTTCTGAAAATATACATTTATAAAATCGAGTTCTAATTATTTTGGAGCTTGTAAGGACAGTTTTTCCACTGCTTTTAAACACAAGAAACATTATCATCTTGTGCAATCCACAGATTTCCTCTAAGATTCTTACATCATATGTGCTCCATACTAACCAAAATACAAACAATAAAAATGTGAAAAAGCAAATATTAATACTACCCCTATGCTTCTGGCTGAAAATAATATATTTTATTGCACGCAATCATTTTAAGGTCATCACACTTACTTACTTAAGTATATTTTGTCCCATAGAAGGTAAGATTTAAGGAACAGCAATTCTTGCTTCAATTCTGCAATTAATAACTGAAGGAAAACACCAAATTCCATAGAAATATTAACATATAGGAGAAGCAGCAGTGTTTTATTGCATTTCACATCTCTTTGTGAACAAGTAAAATGCTTAGCATAAGAAAATCTGAGCTTCAGTTCTAATGCTGCCAGATCCCACAATTTATTAATTTTTAGAAGTATCTAGCAATTTTTTTAATCTCTCAACTTAATACTTGAACTAAAAGGCCCAATTCCATTAGCAGTAGTGGACTCTAAAAAATGCCTATGATTCACATAATGTGTGGATCAAAAGAAAAATCCACATTTGGTGTGAATGGACAGAGCACATAAATGCAATATTTCATTAAAATGGCAGTGTGGCAGAAGATTATGTCCAGTGGTATCAGAAGTCTTTTTTGATTTCTAATTCTACGTCTGTTGCCACTTATAATATGTGAAAAGTAGTAGATGATCTTATAGCTTGCATGATAGATGAAGAAGACATGAGAAATAGACACAAAATGACACAAAATTGGGATTGCATGTCTACGTGAAATAGAAACTTGAGGATCAATGAGGCAGTCCAATGTCAGTAAAAGAACGTGGGTGATCAGTAAAGAGCCACACAATAGGATTCTTGAAAATCAGGCCAGATATTGCACAGCTGGCTTTTTGTTTGCAGGAATTCTGGCTGTGTCCTGTACTATTTCTCCACCAAAGCAGACGAGGCCTAATAATGGTTAAAACAGCATTTGAAAATCTCTTGAGAGAATAATGCTACCTAGCTCCTCCTGGTCTTCAACATGGCTATCAAAAGTTTAAACCAAGGCAGGTTCTTTCAAGTTAGCAGCAAAGAATGATTAACTGGAACCAATTTAGAAACTGTTTCTTCATATAAATGTTTTTGTAGCTGAAGCTGCAGAGGGAGAGTTGGAGCAGGTCTAAGCTGAAGCATTTTGAATAAAAGAAGAGTGCAAATGCCTCCTTGTAACACATAGCAAAATCCCAAATGTGCCTGGAGCAAAAACTTTTTAATGATAATTTCTTACATTTATATAGCACCTTTAAATTCCCTAGGACCCCAAGCACTTCATTAACTCTATGCAAAAAGCTTCACCATGGAAATACAGCCACTATATGCATCATTCTTTGGATATTTCATATTCTGTTGACACATATTCTGCTTATCCTGTGCACGGCAAACAAAACAACAGATAAAATATTAAGCTGTATGATTTCGAGTTGTAGAACAATTTAAGGCTGTATGGTTTACAAAATGCTCTTATGCAATGGAGGTTAAATGCAATACATTGCATGTAGCCCATTCCTTTTCCTTCTCCATTTACTATTTCCATCTCATCTTTATACCATAGCCCTTGGTAGAAAATTTTGTCTTCCATAACATTTCCAAAATTGAAATGATTCTTGATGTCTGAATTTCAGACAAAAATGGTCTCTATAGGAAAAAGTAGCATCTTTTATTAAATTCACAACTGTAAACTGAAAAAGTAGAGTTTCTGAGTACCTAAGATACAATGTTGGGGGTTTTTTAGGATGAGATGGTTGTACTAATAAAATCCCTTGCCTTTATGTATAAAGTTTGTTTTGTCTTTGCCCTTAGACAAAGCTACAAAACAAGCCCACAGAAACATGATGTGAAAGGTATCTGTGTTTCATTGCTCAACTTGCCGCAGAGTTGTTCTTTTCATCCTACAAAGATATCTCTGGTTTCTTGGCCTTCCTTACAATGACATAATGCTGATTTCACTAATATCTACGAATTTAGGAACTCCACGTACTGCTTGTTTCAACAAACAGTACTCAACATTATTTCAATTTAAATTTTAGAAGAATTAATAAAATAATTCATTGGAGCAGTTTGATTTATTTCAACATTGTAGAAACCAAAAGGGGGAAAGTGACTTTTCCTAATCTTTTTTTTGCTGTTTGAGCTGTTGATTCATGTTTTGCTGGCTTGCTTGTTTCACAGACTCTTTTGAAATACAGTTGTCAATGTTAATTAAAGAGGATTGTCTCATCTTGTCTATTTTTCAGACAGAACAAAAAAATGTATTTTATTAATAAATTTAGTCTGCTATAAATCAAGATATTCTAGTCATCTTTGTCAATATGAATTAAACTTCTAGAATTGTCAGTAAAACAATAAGAGAACAGTAAGAGCATATAGGTAAAATGAAAACCATTAGCCATTAAACCTATGTCTCTCTTAACAGTGTTCCCAAGATAAGGTTAGTCCTGAAATAAAATATTTTGCAGCAGAAGGGTGTTTAGACAGCATGCCTAGGGAAACATTACTGCTTGCCACTATGGATTGCCTTTAGAACTGTCCTACTGTTATAAGTGTTTGAAATCTCCCAGCTAGGAGAAGATTGCCCAGATTACATAATAAAGACAACTGCCACTCTGTTTCTCACTGCTCAGCTTCTGTCCATAGGCAATGGTAGGAAAATTTCCGTGTCTGTTGCTTAGACCTGCTCCCCTTGGCTAGGCCTTTGCTTGCAATTACAAAACAGCTTTTGTCAGGAGGGCAGCAGCTCATTCCAGCTTCCCACAGTCATCTCCTGTTCTCAGTCTCAGCACTACGGAGTGTTCCTGTCATCTGCCACTGTCCAGAGGGGAGCAGCTGCTGGGGCAGCATGGCCTGCCTGGCACACCGGGCTCCATTCTTAGCTGTTCCACAGGTACCACCACAGCAAGCATGAGCAATTACAAATCCTGGATTAATTATCAATAGTAATTAATTAACCTTATGCTTATTTTATTTCATCTGGTGTTATTCTAATTCATCCTCCATTAAAAAGACAATAGCTAAGCCTGCATCTGTGTTCCCTTCAGGAGGATCTGCCATCTCTCTTCTCATGTCTGAGTTACTGAGCTCAAGTCTCATAGAATTCAAAGATCACAAGAAAGCAGATTAGTGTAGGAAAATACCACCATATATTATAACACTGACCTTCTTAAAAACAAAGTATTGCCTTAGAGAGTTGCCATTTGCATCACACACAGGAAGCATTAATATATGAAAATACGTTATGAGCAACAAAACCATAACACGTTTCTTCCTGAATCTGTTGATTAATTGTAATTTAGTGTGAGACGAAGAAAGCAGTGGCAATAAACTGGCCTTCAACAGATGACGGAAAAGGACCTGGATCTAATAGGTATAAATTATCATAGCTCTGCTTAACTGATGATTCCATTCACATTATAGTGCAAAAATGATACACAGGGCGAAGACAGAAATAACAATTTCAAGATTCTTGTTTCATGTCTGCAGCATAGAGACCACAGCAATGTCACTGTGGAGAATTAATGACAAGAATCCTTCCAGGCACACTCCATCTCCAAAGCTTCTCTATGTCCAGTGAGGGACACAGGTGGCACAACATGGGGAAGTCACCTCCCTCAAAGACCATTTCAACACCCTCCCAAAAAGGAAAAGGCTTTACTAGCCAACCCCCACCACTTCTGTACTTCAAAGTCATCTGGCCAGATGGAAGCCAGGACAAAGATCCAAGACATCTTCACCAAAAACCTTTGCCTTTAGAAGCATGTTCCATATGTTTTGAAAAATGAACAGCATCTCTCTGTTGTCCAGATCATTGCCAGGCAGGATTTCAAACCACCTTCTTTTCCCTGCAATTTCCTACTCCTCTGCCTGGTAGGCAATTGCTACATCAGCAATTCTGATTGCTCTCTCTGTCACATGGACATACACCCTCCTGTCCTTATGCTTGACACAAGCAATTACAAAAATCTTTATTATTGTTTGTTTGTAAAGTGACAGAGGTTTGTCTACAGGAAGGCATAACAATCATATTTAAAGAAGAAGTAAAGAAAGCAAAAAAGCATTTTACTACTATTAATGTGGAAGTACTGGGGATCTTATTTTGTGTTTAGGTAAGATCAGAGCAGCAGAAAGTCTGTTTGATATGCCATACCTTCTTTTTGTTTCTTAATTGTAAGGAGTTTGGTTTTGATCAAGACAATTAATTATGAATATACCTGAGTTTTTTAACATCAGAGATAAAGCTTAAAAAAAAGCTACAAAAGCTTTTTTAGACTATATTGTAGTGTATGGATAAGTATATATCTTCAGGGCATAAAAACAGACATCTTTGTAATTGAATTCCGAAAAGGAAGGGAGGGGAAAACTACATAAAACTGTGATAGTTCTACACAGTCTTAGAGTTAATATGCAATTGTGAAAAATTATTTATTAAATTTTGTGGTTGTACAGAATCAGTGTGTGGCGTGGCAGGTTAACAAAAAAGAAAAGACCAAGTTACAACCTAGGGTTATTATGACAGTGTTGTTACCCAGTAACTTTTTCCTTTCCAACCTCCCTGCCAATCCCTTTTTATGCCAAAGGAAGAGGAACGTTTCTTAGCTCCTCACTTTGACCACATCCATTACCACTCATCTGCCAAAAAGTATCTTCAGTGCAATGATCAAAAGCTGTATTACAACTTTTGCTTCTCTCCTGTTCATCCAGTATTTCCATATCACATCCCACTTAAAGTCTCAGGTGAATTATTTTGAACAGTAGTTCATTTGCCATTTCTCATTCAGGAAATACTGTCAGGTTTGGGATTTGCAGGCAGATCTTGTATTATACCACTCCTGTTTTCAGTGTGAAGCTCACATGAACATAAAAAATCTCATTATAAGCTCATTGAAATAACTGCAAAGATTTTAATGAGCTTTCAATCAGGCTCTAAGAAAGAAAATTCTAGCACTAATTTTCCTACTAACAAAAATCTGCGTATTTAAAATAACTGTAAAATAGTTATTTCAGTATCCTGGAATGCCTGCTGAGTAGAGGCTTCTCTGGCAAAAGAGTGAAGAAACTCAGAAGAACGGTCATGTTCAGTTTCAAAATTTGTCCTAGTTTCACAGCCCTTTGCTCTGGGTTCCAACAAAGTGTGTGGAAATGGACTCAGACAAAGCTTTGGAAGTGTATTTTTAGTTAGATTGTGCAGATAATTCATAGAGTAAAAATGGGGTATCTGTAAAAGCAGAAATAGTCAGCAGAGTAGCGTAATTTTGGGAACTTCAGCAGAAGAAGCTGTATCTGAACACTCGGGAAGCACTCAAATCTGTCTATTAGTGTGTCAAATGTGTCTAATTCCATGCCAAGCGTATTAGAATTTCTTCTTAAGAAGTTATTTGAATTGTCATTCAAATATACCTCTGGCTTTTACTTACCACATTTATATTCTACTCTAAAAGAACACAGAAGTTTTTACTTACTCTGCACAAAAGATAATCTTGATTTTGAATTTTAATAGGAGCCAGATAATGGTGGTTTAACAGTTCATGTAGATGTCTTAATCCACAAGTCATTTAACCCAACCAATGTAAGAGAGTACTTTTTAAAGTATCCCATTTACGAATAAGCAATAACCATGTTTTGTCACATTTTACCAATTATGCTTTCCAAAAGAGGAGGGTGTTATCTCATTTGTGATAGTTTTAGGAAGCACAGCTCTCCACAGTGACTGTTAAAATGGCACATGCTGGGGAAAACAGTGCTTATTAGGATTAATTTAAGACAATGGGTACCCACTAAGCCTGAGTTGTATATGATCCCTTCCACCATTAATGAATTACAGTTTATCTCGTATTTTAAAAAGAAGTAATTATATATTGAGAATTTCTTTTTTTCCCTGACAGAATTTAAATCTCAGCCCAAAGGACGAAAGCAGTGGCTCCAGGCACTCAGCCCTCCTGTGCTGCAGCAGTACAGTGCAGAGGGCAGTTCTGGCCAGCAAGGGCTACGAGGAACAGTGACAGCCCATCCTTTCAGGAGTTTCAAGTAGTAGGTTGTGGAAAATTAATGATGCCTGACTGTCAAAGCTTGTGTTGATCAAACAGCTCTGCAGCCTGCTGAGAGCACAGAGGCTGAAAATACCCTCTGAGAGCACATCCAGCTTTTGCTGCCTAGGACCCAGAAACAGGAGATCATAGTGCTTCATAGTAGTTCAGGGAGCTGATACCTGGTGCTAACAAGAGGCCTGAGCTGGAAATGAGGGTGAACATTCAGCACATGGAGCCACCATTTCTAACCCCAGGCATACGTGAACTTTGCCCCTTTATACCTCTTGTGCTGAAAAGGGTTACTGTAAAGTAGAGCCTGGGGCAACAGCAAGTGGGGGAGCTCCTGAATGCAGAGATGTTGGGAATCGAGGTAGGAAAATCACGACAGGTGCACAGGGGCTGTCCCTACACGCTGTGTTAGGCCTCCAGATCTCTGAGGTACCTCTATGCCATAGCAGCAGCAGGATATATGTGAGGTCTTTCTAGTACTCACGTGACATCAGTACACACGTACCACATACAACCCACAACCTACACACCCCTACCTTTATGTACAAAACCTCATCCATCACCAGCCTTCTGATCCTGCTGCAGCAGCCTGTTGATCTCCTCCCTGGGATAGCCAGCACCTCTGTGGTCCCTCAGTCCATTCTGAGATGACCCACTCCGGCTTTCACTTCAGAAACAAAATCTGTAGTGCTCTCTCCTTGTGCTTTGCAAACAATATAGAGAAGGGGGTCATTCTTCCTTCTGGGAAGGAAGGTAGCTGATCCTCCTCTGGGTTAAGAGGTGCAGAAAAGGCTTGGCTTGTAGCTGTGGCCATCCAAACGTGGAAGAAGACTGTGAGAAGGCCAAAGTGTTTGCAGATGGCAGCCCAGGGCCAGGTGGAGGGGCTGGACTGGGGGTGATGAAGAGCACATCACTGTTAACCAGAGGGCCACGTGGCCAGCTGGTGCTGAACAGGTGTGGGCAGGCGTGGCACACACACAGGTGCAGAGCTGTCTGTAAAGACTAGACCACATGGCTCTGTTGGACAGGTACAGGGGTGCTTCAGGGAAAGGCACTGAGGAGGAGAGATGGTCCAGATTCTATGAATGTGGGCGGAGAACTGAGAAGGTTTCTGAGCAATTTGGCTGTAGCATCCTAGCTGGAGCACTCCCAGGGAGTCCCAGAGGGCACAACAGAGCCTTAAGGGTAGCACAGGAGCACTTCTACTGGACAGAAGGACAAAACTAGTTGGCCTCCCCATATCTGGCAGTTCTTTTGTTCTGAGCAGGATGAGGATATTTTACTTGCAGGGAGGGGAGGCTGACTGAACCAGTCCCATTTTCCAGTAGGAGCAGGAAAATTAAATGGCTTGGGGAGTACCCCACTGGAAATGCCATGTGAGTGAGTACCTGTGCACCTAAAAGGAAAAATAACCTAATATAAAATGTAGTATGAATCAATCTCAACTTGCAATGCCTTCTAACTATGGGATCTCAAAAAAACCCCACAAACTCAACCTTGACTTTCATTTAATTTAGAAATTAAAATTTTGATCTTTTTATTTTTTAAACTGGGCTGGGTTTGAAAAGAGACTATAGAAAAAGGACCTACCATGAAAGAGCTTGTAGAAGAACCCAAAATTTCTCCTTATTTTATATTTTACTTCAATGGAACTTTAAGTGTAAGAAGACTGGCCTGGTCCAGATTTGATAGTTCTCTTCCAAAGCCTGGGAGACTTGCAGGAGTGCCTGTGCTTTACATTCTGCTTCATGGGAATATTATTTTGATTTTTATTTTACTAGTATTTAAAAGCAGTCACTAGAAGTTCCTGCAGCTGTTTGGCCACATAATAACAGACAGACTCTAATTCTTCATGCATGGCACTCAGCATGGTGTAATCAGAAAAAAGGCCCCAAACCTGTTCCTGCATTCTAATAAGTGTGTGTGTCACTTTGTAGGAGATCAGAATCCTGTCCAAATTCTGCAAAGTCTAACAGAACAACAGTTGCCAAATGACAAAACCTATCAGAAGACACAGAGTAAAAAGGCACATCTTTATTTCTGATCTTCACAGCGCCAGTACTGGCAAGCGAAATGTCAAGGTTTCCAAAATAAAGCCAGTTTACCACTGTAACAGCTATTAAATATAAACAAAGACATAAAAGTAGAGTCGTTGGAAGCCAGTATATGAACGTTTGAAACAGTAGCTATGTGTACAATTACTGCTTTGTTAACATTATCTACTCCTGGAGCTGTGCAGCTCCACTGCCTGTGCTGGGAACACAGGCACAGACCTCTGGGGCCTGCAGCAGCAATCCCTAGAGCAAAACATTTGTGCAGCCACACTGTGGAGTGGTGGGAGGAGAACAGGGACTGCAGAGAGGTGCAGCTCCTTCCCCTTTACTGTCAGGCAGGACACACCCTGCACAGGGAAGCAGCAGGAGTACCTTCACTGCCCTTCTCCCCAGTAACTCCCTCATTGCAGTAAAGGCCAGCACACTAAATCCATGACACCAGCCAGTTGTTTTAAAAGCTCTGCCACTGTGGCAGTAAGAAAACTTGTACTGGCAGCCTAAACCAGGTAAAATTACTTGGAAGATAATATAAAAGTGAGAACTCAATGGGTACTAATTAGTATGGTAAAAATACAGCCATTTTTCTTGCATTAACACAGCTGTTCAATGCACTGTTTGGCACTGATCACCCATATGATATGGTAAATAAAGATGGCATTTTCCCAAGTAAGAATTAATGGTCTTGTCTGTACACAAAACCTGTACCCATTTAATTTAATCAGTAAAGAAATGGATGCAGTACTGTCAACATGTAGACAAAATGCAGGGGGTAACATGACATTGCATGGGTCTATTCAATACTTACAATTTCAGCAGCCTTGTTTTCTGCAGGTACAATGCTGGCATTTTTCATCTGAGCACAACCTATAATGATCCAGATTCTGGATGTGAGGAACAAGACTGATCCACTATCTGCTGAGTCCAAGCTGGTCTTTTGGGGAACTGCTAAAAGAATCCAAACAGAACTGTTTGTGCAGAATTGTACTGAACTGCTCTCTGAGACATGGCCATTATTGGACTATTCCTGGTGCTTCAGTATTACAAAAGAAATACACTGAAGTAATTAATTGATGTCATTAAACTGCTGTAGTGTTGAACACTATTGCACTCAAACATATTGAATGTTGACAATTTATTATTTCAGGTTTTATGACAATGCGTCTGTGGTGATATTTCTGCAAATTCTGTAAGTCAGATATAGGAGGAAGAAGTCTGCACACTATAAAGCGCCACAGAACTGAAGACTTGTCAAAACAAAATGAGCTATAAAAACAATAATATTCAGGCAACATCACTCTCATTAAACACCTAATGATGCCACAGGCTTATTAGTGGGGAAATGCTCATGAGGCTCATGAAGAATTAGGAGAAAAAAAAAAAATAAAACCCCTTCTCCTAAAACCGCTTGGCAAGCTGTTTGTACATTCTGCCGCAGGCAGTTTCTTGAAAAAGATGGAGACGCGAATGGAGACAGGCAGTGACTATCAGATGCTGCTGATGGTGAGGGCAAGCAGAACTGATGCTAGAGATTAAGGGCTGCATTTTGCTTTCAGTTGTCTCGCCTGTCTCAACATTTCATAGTATTTAAATGAATCTGTTACATAAGGCATTTCTCCTGTCTGCGCTGCTCAGCAGCCATATTCTCCTTTCTGGTATGGATTGTCTTGGGAAACTTGCCAAGCTGTGACAGAGCAGTGCATAAAAGGAAATCATGCTCATAAGCTGGGGGTGGGGAGAGCTGCAGGTGAACAGATTCAGTGCAGCAATATAGATACACTCTCCTGTCTCACGAACTGAGGATTTAAATGAAAGGGGAGCTACAATGCTGCTTTGAAAAAGTGCATAGGGCTGCTAAAGACCCCAACCCATTCCATTCATTTGCTCCAGGAAGGGTGTGAGCATAGTGGAGCAGAATTGCCCAACCCTGCACTGGCTGCTGCTTTGGCAGATTGGAAGATCAAATAAATACTTTCTCTTAAGATGCCAGAAAAGCCACATCCGGTTTTGGAGCCCATTCCTGGCAGATACTGAACATTTCCTTTACACTGTGGAAGGATCTAGACCTTTTAATTAAACACAGAGGGAAACACGGGTGGACCCTGCCTCTTGTAGGAGTAAGTTATTACCTACCTGTCAGGACCTGCCTGCAAGGTTTGGCATTTCCAGCAGAATTCAGGGAATGCAGTCATTGTTGTTAGTATTATTTTATTTATTAATAGTCAAGCTCTCAGCTAGCAGTGGGCTTTTCATCTCTATACCTCAAAATGCTTTATAAAGGAGATCATTATCAACAAAGGAACACAGACACCTACACTTGGGCTTTGGCATGTAAAGAGTGTCACAGTTCACCTGTAAAGTAGATTTGCCAGCTGAGCTTTACTCTGGCCACCTGCCCTGGAAACAATCTCCAAATCTTAAATGATTGGGGGCGGGTGGAGGGATTCTTAGCTGAAGTTCAGTAATACACACATCTACAGGAGACAAGGCAACACTACACAATGTTGTGCCTAGCTGGAAGATGTGGAGGTCAAGGAGACTCTCAGCTTGAAGTCTACAACACTGCAGCAACCTCCAAGCATCTCCAAATCAGAGCAAGATTCATTACTACAAGGTACTGCTGTGGATTACTGCACTGAACACTTTTAACTGCTCCATCCCTGAAGAAGATTTACTGTCCTTTCACCATCTTCACTTGTTATAGAGTAAAAGACAGGTAAAGAAATATGTTTGAGCTGACAAATTTTTTGGCAGTTTTGCACTGCAAAACTGGGGTTTTCTATCTTAATGACCTGCAGCTGAAACAGATGTTTTGCTTTAGTACTTTAAAGCACTTCACAAAACTTAACACTAATTTATTCTTTCACAGTGTAGGGCGGAAAAAAAAAGCTTGATATCCTTACTCACATAACAGAACAATGTGAAAAATGGAAACAGATGTGTCTCATTTAAGCATGAATAAGAAGGAAGTGAAAGAAAAAAGATGATGATGTACTAGTGATTAAGAGAAATATGATGGCTTGGTTAAGTCAAGACAATTTCTTATGGATCTCCAGTGAGTCCCGAAAGATCTTCCCAACAACTTGGTCCCTGATTCAGCAAGCCACATGGAAGTGCTTAACTCCAGCTGTGGAGGTTGTCTCACATGCTTCATTTATAATACTTTTAAAAGCTGTATAGCCAAATGAATGCTTTACAGTTAGGAGTTGATGGATCAATGGCATTGTTCCTGTGGACAGCAAGGCACTTACTGTTTTCACGGACTATAGACATCAAAATTTGAATATCAGAATAGAAATAAAGTCAAACTGAAAATACATTGTTCCTGAAACATGAATAAGCTCTTTGATTTTCTGCAGCACAGACAGAGCACTGCAAGATCTAGAAACAGCAGCCAGGGACCCACTGAGAGCTCTAGCTTTCCCCCCAAGGGGTGCAGCTCAGGGCAGCAGGGACCTGATCTGCTTTGGCAACTGCCTCTCACCAGAGACTGTCCCTGCAGAAAGAAAGGTCCAACTTCAGCTGCAGGGCCTTTCCCTTGAAAAATCTTTTGTAAACCTTCAGTGACATGAGTTTCACTGAGGGAAATGCAACCCTTTAACAATCCACCACCGAGAAAAAAATGACTTGCAGGGACGCACTGAACCTGGGCAAGGGGTGTGTGTGACAGTGTCCCACTATTTCTCTGTCTAGGGGGATTTGGGTGCAGACAAAGAACCCATTTTTCATCGTCGGGTCTAATTTTGTCTTAAGCCTGCCTTGGAAGGTGAAGGATCCAAGGCAGACCATCAGGTTTAGACAAGATTGTTCCCACCTTCCAGAGTAAAACCTCGGCCAAGAGAGGTGTCCTTGTCCCAGAGGCATTGCCATGGCTTCCAACGCCTCCACGGTGCCCTAGGGCTCTCACCAACCCCACCTGTGCTCACAGCCACGACTGAGGTGCACAGACTTTTTCCACCACAGGAGATCCTCCTGGTATTTCCATTTCATCAAATGCTTGCTCAGACATTTTCACTCTTTGTTACCCCAGAGAAAAGGATCCTCTCTCCACCCTGACTGAATTATTTTTGGTCCATCTGCAACTGTGTGTCCTTCCCCAACTGGAAGAAGTGTAGCTACTCCTGATGTTCTCAACAAGGAAGAAAGGCAAAAGAAATGTTCAGATTCCCCATGGATTATGGCACTGTTAAAAAAATTAAATCCTTTTGTTTCTAGACTGTATCAATTTATTAGGAACCATTGGGTAGAAACACAGAGCAGTATAAAATTCCTTTTACAAAGGAATTCTTAGAAGGAAAAATTGAAAACTAGGCTTCAAATACTCTTGTTTGACTTTTAAGGACAACATTTCCGTTCTAGGAAACTGTCACTTTCCACTCAGCATTTTTAATATTAAACTAATGTTTCTGAATTTGCCACTGATTTCAGCACAGCTGCCGAGAGAGATTTGGCCCTGTATGCAGTCCACAGACTGTGCATGCAGAATTAATACTCTCGTTAACATTACTATATGCAAATGCTCCCAGGATGCAAAGAGAGATTTGTATTTCAGATTAATATTTTATGGGAGTTTTGTGTGTACATGATAAATGAATAAATGGAGGGACACAAGGGGACATGAAGAACATGTGCATCATGTGTGAGAACTGCATTAATTCTTAAATGTTTGCAATGGCCACAAGATGGTTAAGGAACAAAAAGATTTATTATTGCAATTACACAGGCCCAGAGAATAAGGGAAGAAAAATGAGAGATCAAGGGAGTTGTTTCATGTTACAGATTCTCCAGCTGCAGAGCTGGCTTGAGAGGATCTCCAGACCCTCCTGCCCCCATCCTTTCCACCCTATGTGCCTTCCCCTGGCTACAGATCACCATGCCTTTAATTCTGCCAATTCAACCATTTGCATGATCAAGCTTTAAAGCAGCTCTTAATTACAATATGGAATCACACTCAGTTTACTCGGTCTCTCCTTCTTTTGCCTATGGAGGGCCAATACCACATAAAATCTCAGCACTAATCCAGTGCTGTGGATATGAAACCATAGGCATGTCAGGAGACTGAGATCTCAGAATGTGCAGGTCAAAAAGGAGAGTTATGTGGAAAAGCTGTCACTGATTTCCTGATGTTTCAGCTTCTGGGTCACCCCTTCCCTACCTTTCCAGTTGTCCTTACTCCACTGAAGTTTTAGTGCTACTCTGGAATGACAAGAAGTTCTCTCACACTTTTAACTATAAGAAATGTAATATTGTATTTGTCCAAAAACCTACATGAGTAAAAGAAGATCCCTGAGGGGATATTATTAACTGCCTGCTACTTATCATTGACGGTTATTCTCTGAGACAACTCTCCTGTTTAATCTTTATGCTCTCGACAATAACCCTTCCTTCTTTCTGATCAAGTGTTTAATTTTCTTGAAAGATTTTCTCTGACTTTAGTTATTATTGAAGGGGATTTTAATTTTACCCCAACTCTTTAATGGCTAAATCTTGCATATCCACTATTTCAAATAGGGGTATTTCAGTTACTCTAAGTAAATAGTTCAAGGATTTGGTCTTGATAGGTAGCTGGAAAATTTCAAATCAAAACAAAATTGAAATTGCAGTTTCTTTTCCACTTCAGAATAGAGTTTTTAGTCTCCCTGAATGACCTGTCAGTGTATTGGAATAAGAAATGGATACTGCTAGACTGCTACAGAGCATACTCCCATGTCAGCACAGTTTCATCAGCATGAGTGGCAGCCCTGTATGGGAAATCAGTTAGCTGGTTATTTCATCTGCAGCTGATCAAAGATAAACAAGATAAAAAAGACAAACAAAGGAAAGCACTGATGTAGAATGTATTCTTACTTTCCTAGCCTCCACAGGCAATATTATTGCTAAATTTCCTATAATTGTTTATGTAGAACTTTAAAGCAAAAAAGAAAAAAATAAAGAAAAAACCAAACCAAAACAAAAGAGTTTCAAAAGAAAGCAAAGCCCAGAAACCCCTGAAACTGTCTTGCTCTCCCTTCTAACAAGCATGCTCAATCCTTCCCCATTGTCACTGCATTCCACAGCACAGTTTAAGTCCAGATCATTGGTAAATATCTAATAATATAACAGTTACATTTAGAGCAGCCCATTGAGGAGGGAAAGATTGCACCACAGGACGAAGAAGTCTTTTTGGGAGGCTTGTTTTTTGTTTTTTTTATACTGGGCACTCCTGTTTCCAATGACCTTGTTGTCTGTGATAACTACCGTTTACAACATTCTCCTGTTCCTGGAGCCAATAAGTTATTAGAGGGCCCATGATTTTGTCTGTATTTCCAATATTGGCTCAGTGTCTTTTCACATCTGAGCTGAACGTCTGGGAATGGAAACACAGAGCCTCAGTCTGCTCCCTCCCATGCAGCCACGCTCCTTCCCTGGTTCCCAGGTTCAAAATGGGAGCTTGGTACATCTTTCTTAGAGCCTGAAGCAAGACAGTCATTCACTTATCTTCCTTGCCCCTTTTCCACAATAACCCATCCTCACTGCTACCCTCCCTGCCAGCATGGACTTGCTCACAGGATGCAATCAGAGAGGTGCCAGGAGCTGCATAGGACACAGCTGCTCCATGACCAGGAATTCAGGTGAGGAAGAGACTTGAGTGAAAGTAAGCAGGGCCAAATGCTGGTTAGCAGACACTAGAATATGCAGACTTAAGTCTATACATCTGAGCCTTCCATATCCCAGTCCGTAAAAACATTGTTTAAATACTTCCCTGTTTCTCAAGAAAGTTACTAGGGTTAATAAATGATTGCTCACATAACACCATACTATCAGAAAAATATTTTTCCTAAATCAATGTGGGTTTAAGTATTTCAGTTGATGACAGAAATTAATTTCACAAACAGGCACAACACAGACTATAAATGGTGACTAATAATCTCAAAATAATCCCATTAAGATTATTCTAATATTGCAAAATCTTTCAGAATGACTATTCAATTGCCCTGCTGCATTGCTGTTGAGGCAGTTGGGCTCAGCAGCCCCATTTGCCTTCTCAGTATCAGATGCCAGAGTACACAACAGTACGGGTGGAAAGAACACAGCAAGAGCGAGGTGTAATCACCAAACAAATGGAGCAACAGACTTGAGAAGAGCATGATTCTCACAGCAGGTCATCTGAAGCGGCAGCTGTGCATTTCTGGGCTAGTACCAAGTGTCCACTACTACCTTACAAGAGCATTGTGGCTTCAAATTTTATCCTGATTGGCTCAAATACAAACAGATTTTCTAACAGTACCATTGCTTTTCATGAAGTACTGGTTGTGCCCCAGCACAGGGCAAACTTGCTCCAATACTTAATTTTCCTACCCTCTAAGGCTCAAACAAGAGATGTGTGGAGAATCTTTGCGTGCTGCCCTTCATACTTGCAATCAAATTTTCCCTGCTTAATGAGCCATGGGTTGTTGCTCTGAAACAGAGGACATTAACAGTTCAGAAAAAATAAACCCCTGCAGATTAATCACCTGGCTTCTTCATGGGTCCAATTCCAATCAGCAGACAGTGAAAGCAGAGCACCTCCACGTACACTGCCTGACTGATAAGAGTATTAGCTGATCCTTAATGCCTGGCTTTGGCAAGCATATAGCACGTGAGTCTTATTTCATTGCTCATTGCAAATAAATACCAGGGGTGTCCAAACATCCCTATATTCACAGAAATTAACAATATGCAGCCATTTCATCATTCTCCCTCCCCCCCTTCCTGTCTCAGTGAAATAGTACCTATTTCATGCTCCCTGATTTTTAAAGTGAGTGTTTTATTGCTTTCTGAACAGCACTTAACTGCCAGGTATCACTTCTGCATCCACCGTGCAGTAATCCTTGCAAAGACAAGGACCTCAATTCATCTTGAGAACTACACTTTGTTAGAAACTGCCCCCTGACTAAGGGTTTTCCTGCTCCTTGGTAAATCACTAGTAGCTTTATTGTTTCTCCATCTGACCACTGCATTTTGGTACAGAAGGCATAGTACTAAAAGAAAACAGGATTAAGTGTTGGCCAAAAGGATGGCAAACCCATCAAAAGCCCTTTGCCAAACCCTGAACATAGCATTGGTGGGACACAGTGCTTAATTTTCTGGAAACACAGAGAAAAGAAACAGCCAAACAACCAGCTGTGCTGTCAGCACAGTTTCCCCCATTCCACTGCAAGGTAAGCTCAGAAAAGACAAATGGGATATGGCACTAAACAGTTAAACAGACTTGAACTGCTCCAATTTATGTAATAACAATACCCTTCCATCACCATAACCCACCTCTTCACCCCTGCCCGCCCCAGCTCTCCATGGTTCGGGAGACTTTTTGAACAGAATGATTCTAGCATAACATGAAGGAAATACCAGCTTTATCTTTTGATCATTTCTTACTCATCTCCTTTCTCTTGCTGGGTCAAATCTCAGTCTCACTGAACTCCTGATTTAGCCTATAGCAGGTAACAGTGAACCCTCATTCTCATTTCATATATCTATGAGCTCATTTCCCACGTTTCCATTTTTATAGCCCTTAGAGGCTACAGTAGTGTGCTGCTTTGATTGCCTTTACCTTATCTTCCCTATGGGTCATGTGGGTCAGTGACATACCTGAAATAAACTGGGACTGTTATTTCAGCCATCAGTCACTCTTCAGCTGGATGGCAGAGTCCTGTTCGCAGGGAGACTGCAGAGCAAAGCAGAGCACAGTGGTGTCATTGATGGTAACTGTGTGCTTCAGCTCCCACCTGTTAATAGGTATCCATGGGCACCACTGTTCCCCTGGCTCTGTTTCCATCTGATCGTGTTGTGTTGCTATTGGAGCATTTCAGTAAACAGGACCCAGAGCAGAGTGTCTGCCTCTGTGACCACAGGCTAGATCCTCCACAGATTAAACGTCAAAAAAAGCTCCAGTGTTTTCCTGAGCTGAGGATTTGGCCCTACAGTATTAAAGTTACTCTGCCACCAAGCAGGGCTCTTTTCAGGTGAGACACTGAACAGCATTTGATTAAGACCGATGTGAGTGGAGTGTGAACAGCACCACAAATTGCCCAGAAATGGTCCTTTAGAAAGAACCACCCGGATGCTACAAAATGAGTCATAAATGTGGAGACCCCATAAATATAACGGCACTTCAAACTGGACATCTTTGTAGCCCTTCAGTGTCTGCTGGGGCCACAAGCCCTGGAGTTGGGCATATTAATTCACCACGTCTTCAAAGACTGCTGAGAGGGATGCAAACATGTTTGCTTTACGATGACGCATAAAGACTCTGCCTGGAGTCTCCCAAACAAGCCTTCCCTTTCCTTTAGTGGCACAAGAACAGTGCACACTACATGCTTTAAATGGGATTCAAGTCACTTTTTCATTGCTACTAGAACACGTACTGCTGGAGATAAAAGCAACTGTCTCAGAAGAGCAGGTATGACATCTGGTACATAGCACCAAAAATAAATCTTTAACTTCCTCTCATACCTGCCAAACCTGTTCCAAGGAAATAAGCCTGGGAAATATTACAAATACACACTTCTCTCTGATTTCAAAGGAAGAACTGACCTAATTTTTCTTTGCCCATTTTAAACATTTCCTATGAGAAGATCAGTTTGCTAAAACAATAGGCTATGTTTGGAATAACCACAATCATAAAGGAAAGCTGCATGCATATGAAAAGGGCAAGTGGCCCGATGTTTGCACTGGAGGTAATCCACGCTAACACCACTATTTATAGTGCAGCATCACCTTGGGGACCCAGTCATGCTCAGCACACCCACTTGGTACACACTGCACAAAGATGAAATCTGATAGTCTCTCCCCTGCAGTGTACTCATCATACTGGTGATCTATGGAAACTGGTTCTGTAATGACACATAATTTGGGAGTGGTCCTTTGTGAAATCATTTTCTCTGGCCGTATTTGTGTAGTAAGTATTTTCCATATCCTTTTCAACAGCTGACCTGGCTTACAAGAAGACAAGAGATTTGTGTATTGGCGAAGATGACCTACTTAAATCAGGAACAATTAAAGACCCAGTTCCTATTTACAAGCTTGTGTAAGGAACCACACACACACACAAATCAAAATGAAGATGCCAGGAAATGTTTCTCAGTGCTGCAATTCTGGTCATACAGGAGGGTCTAAAACGGGGGAAACAATAAAAGGAAGTGCTTGTGATTCATTATTAGCAATGTAAATAGGACACATTTGGAGCCTGTCATCATCCTGATCGCTCATCTGCTTTTATTAGTCCTCATTCTTTATTCTTATTGTCTTTTTCTGTGCTTGTCATTAAAGTTAGTTATATTATAGGCATCTGTTTAGCATATTCTATATGAAAATGCAAATAGAGACGAAAACCATCCGTTAAATAAATATATGCAGCTTCCATGTCATGTACATATTTGACTGTAGCGTGTCAAATACAAAAGAATTATCACTTCCTAAGTCTGCATGCTCATTATGTGCATTACTTTTTTACCAGCAGATGGCAGTTTACTATTGCTTCAAATAGGTTATTTTGTTACTGTCAGATGTTTCAAAGTTCTCCGCCGTTGGTAAAAAGCTTATTTCAAAGTTAATTTTTAATTCCATTTTCTTCTGCATCATCCCGTTTAGAAAATGTAATCACGACCAAGCTATTTGCTTCAGTTTACAGTCCTGCCACTGACCACCGGTAAGACTACCTAAACAGTTCCCTGACAGCAAGTTCATGCAGCACCAGCGGGTATTACCCAGCCTCACTTACTGCTGCTACCAGCCCCGAGGCACACCTCACACTGCCCAACTCCCAGTCTGTGCTTGGGAAATGGTGCACAACGTTATTAACACCGGTAGCAGGGGTAACATGAGGGATGTACTGTACAAAGAGGCCAGTGGTTTATTTACTGCTGTGTTGCTTTGAAACTGTCAGACTTTTAGGTAACAAAGAGTTAAAACTACTACCCAGGCAATGTTGGCTGCCTCCTGCACTGCAGCCGAGGAGGACCAAGGGCAGCAGGGAGTCTGTGGCAGGACATGCAGCCTACAGGGGCTTTCAGAAATCCTTGCTGCCCAAGGCCATCCTTTAACCCAGTCAGAACTGCAGCTATGAGCCCACCTTGCCCTCTCTAACAGGGCTGAGAACGCGAGCTTTCCTAGTGAAACACCCCAGCAGGGAGCACGAGCAAAATGAAGGGATAAGTGCATCCAGTGCTGCTTTAACACCTGGGCACAGATTTTCCTGGGCATCAGCTGACATGTACAGACCTCACAGGCACAGCAGTGCCATCCACATCCTAAAACCAGGCACCGGGGAGAGACTTGTGCCCCAAGAGCCTCTCTCTGCCCTGACCATTGCTCAGTCTATGCCAGCCCATCTCCCCTTCCTGCCCCAACAACTCCCTCCTTTGTATCAATACCGCAGTCAGGTGGGCCGCATGAGGCAGCGTGGTAGCTCGCAGTTGGATTTGTTCCCTCATCCACATCTGCCACCCACTACAGAAAACAAATGCTCCTTTTGGCTGCATCAGCCGCAGAGATCTGTGCTGGATTAAAGCAATCACATGGCTCCTGACCTCTCAGAGGAGCACAACTCCTCCCACCTTACACCACAGGTGTGCCAGCTTGGCCTTTCACTATGTGGTGGTACTTTAGGCACACGTCCATTTCCACGAGCTTGCCAGCCACTGGTCACAATGGTGGGTTGAAACAGACTGTAGAGAGGGTGGGAAGGAGGACAGGACTCCCCATAACTGCGCACATGCTGGGGACAGACTAGTTTTGTGGCTGGACAGGGATTTTGTTAAATTTGATTTTTTGCTTTGCTTACATTGGAAACTGCCCTTTGCCTAGGGCTGCACAGGTCCTTTCAAGTCCTGCAACTCTTGAATTTGTTCCTTGTATTCTCATACTGAAGTGGCAAACAAGAGATCCAGAGATCACTTTGCATCTGTTAAAAGAACTAAACAAAGCTAGAAGTTCCAAAAAGGAGTACTGACACACACCAGTTTGTAACCTATCTTGGAAATGCAGTGTTTTCTTTTACAAGCAGTCCCACATAGCCTCTTTTTAATGATCTGCAGAGAGACACAAATTCACTGGTGGTATTAAATTAGAAGTGAAAAACAACAGAGACAGCAGATGCATCATACAAATGGGAAAGAGAAATGAAAAACACAGAAGGAGAAAGGAACTGTAACAACATTTGGGAAAAAGGGGAGAGCACTACAGTGTGGGGAACAATAAGACACATGTATACATAGTACCAGGCACAGATTGACCAAGGGAGATCAAAAACATGCCAAGAGGAACAGCTCAGCAGTAGTAGGGGAAAGACTAACAATTCTCTTCTCCTGCAGATGCAGGACACTGGATACCATTTGTGGTGAAGTCCTCATGCCTAGAGCTGTGCTTGTAAAGCAACATTGATACAGTTCCAACAGCTTTTTGTTGGATCAATGAGCAAATGGAAGTATTCAAGAATCACACAATAGTTTTGATAATTCCTAAACAATCACATAACCAGAAAATACGTGCTAATCAACCTCTCTTCCTCATGTGGACAACTGCATAAGTAAAGCTGATGTCCATGTGAACCTGACACCATCCTATCAACCTTTGTTTCCATCTGAGAAATCCTTTAAAAAACATTCAGAGTAGGTTTAACATCAGTTATCACTCGGTTTGATTATTCCATTCCTAAGAGAATGGATTTCAAAATTGTATTTTCCAGTTGAAGATTAAAGAGCTACTTCTAAGCTTCCTACCTTCTTTAACAAAGTAAGATTCCATTGGGTCTCAAAAGCTGAACACTAATCTAGACAAGATTTATTGTCATTTTAGTAAGTGTTAGCAGCAAATGTTTAGCATTCCCATTACTTTCCCACCCAAAACTTACCTACTCATGTTGAGAAGCAAACTGGATTTCTTCTACCCTCATGCTGCCTTCTCCTTGTGCTCAGGGGTACCTGCTGCTGTTGGACCCCAGCTTTTCTGCTCGGCTTCACAAAGCAAAAGCAGGTTGTTGCCTCAGGGCACAAAGAGGGCAGCTTTTCACGCCTGTGATGCACAGGTACCCCGCTGACCTTTTAAGCAGCCTGCTGCCCTCCAGGAAGGCTGCTGGAACAGGGGATGCTGCTGGCTCACCGCATGGCACATGTGCAAAGCACAGCTCCCACCTCTGATGCTGTGGTATGTACTTGGCACTGGAAAGCAACACACATTGCTGCAGAGTGCAAGGCAAGAACAGAATCTTTTCATTGTACATCAGCAGTGGAAGTCCATTTAGCCAGCCTTGCATTTCTTATAGACACATCACCTTCATACTGCAGGCAGAGTCACAGCACTTGCCTCTGACTACAGCATACATCCCCAAAAACTGGGGTGGAGGGGAGATGAGGAGACAGGACAAATCTCTCAGCAAGGGACAGAGCTGGGTCCTCTCAATGTCACCCTGCAGAGCCACAAACTCCTGGCCTTGGTGCTGGAGAAAACAGAAGGAAACTCCCACATCCTTATAAGAATCAGAGCAAAACTATGCCCTGTGGATTTTGTCTGAGGTAGGACATTGCCTAAGTCAGGTCTAATTGCCACACAATAAGGATGAAGAATCTCTTAATTCCCCAGAATCTGTCCCAAAGGCTGAGCACTCTTAGCACTCATAATCTTGTGCACTGAGTCATATTAAATAAGTTGCAGGACTCAGCCTAGATTTGCCACACATCCTCCAGTGCACTGCTTTAGAAGGAAGAATGAGTTGCAATCTGAGCCTAAAAACCAGGGTGTGCATTGTCTTCCTCCACTTCCCTAGGCTTTATACCTAAAGCAGAGCAGGAACTAGGTGACTTATCGGCTGTCAGCACCTTCTATGTTTTTAAGTTTTCTATCAGGGCACAGAAGAGCCATAATAATGAAGAACTACATTATGTCACTTTGCATCAGATTTTCCACCTCCCTCTGTGACTTACCACCTCCCTCTGTGACTTACCATGCCAAAATCTCTGCTATTTGAGTGATATGGAAAGCAGGAGATGAAGGCTCAAAACCGACAATTTTGCCTAGAATATACAGCAAATAGAGTCTAATTAGAAATTATGAGCGATGTTCCTCTAACATAATTCGTCCTGCCCCAAAGTATGACTAGAGTATCACTTAGAAGACAAGAAGATTTGCGGTGAAGTCTCTGAGTAGAGAAACACAGCAGAAGCCATGCGTGGAGCAGCAGCCTGGAGGCTGCCAGGACCCGGCTCTGCGGAGCCGCCGGCCTGCAGGACAGCGGCAGAGGAGCCCACGGACAGGAGGGCTCCGAGACATTAAATACCTGCTGGCTGAGAGCTGGTAGCGCTGCAACAACCCACAGGAGTTTGGCCTCATCAGCTGCGCAGGGCTGCGGGCTCCTTCCCGGCGGAGGCAGACCTGGGCGCGTCACGTGCGGCCGTGTCCCCAGAGAAGTGTCCCCAGAGAAGTGTCCCCGGACCCCGCTTCCTGCGGCCGTGTCCCCGCGGCCGTGTCCCCGGAGCCCCGCTTCCTTCGGCCGTGTCCCCGGACCCCGCTTCCTGCGGCCGTGTCCCCGCGGCCGTGTCCCCGGAGCCCCGCTTCCTTCGGCCGTGTCCCCGGACCCCGCTTCCTGCGGCCGTGTCCCCGCGGCCGTGTCCCCGGAGCCCCGCTTCCTTCGGCCGTGTCCCCGGACCCCGCTTCCTGCGGCGCGCCCCGCGGAGGGCAGCGGCTCAGCCAGCCGGGAAATGCCGCTCTGTCAGCACGGCTCACTGGGAGAATGTCCCTGAACATCATCCGTGCCTTTGCCCGTTGGTTTGTAGAACCAAGTCCCAGAATTGAGCGTCCCACAAAACGGAGCTTCCACACAACTGGATGCTTAAAGAAACTGCACCACAATGTGTATAACGAAGTTGGGAATTAAACATTGGGAGAAATTCCTAGCAGTATGTAAACACATTAAGGCCAAACCTAGACAGGACTGTTGGGTGTGTGACAAGTTTCCTCCAAGAACCTGTGTTTTTAGTCCAGCATCTGAGATCTATGCACAAGCTCCACACTCCTGCAGACCCCACAGTTCTCCTTGGCTGGGGTGTGGGACAAACACACTTCAGTCAAGACTCATCTACTATGGCAAAAACAATAAACTAAGAATACACTCACTGTGTCAGCAGGTCCTACAAATTAGAAGCATTGCAAGGGTTAATAACAAAAGAAATGACAGGATTCTTTTTGCATTTACAGCTTGTATACTGAAAGTAAGGATCCTTATTCGGGAGTGAATTTTACTCAATGAAACTCAAATCTTAAGTAAATGCAAATAGCCTACACTGAAAATGTGAAAAATAAACAAAATATCATTTAATTTAATTTGAGTGCCCAAGCAAGTAATTTTCAAGTCTCTTTAATGTTTAGGAAGAAAAAGCCTTAGTTCAGTCTCTACAAATGGTTTTAGTTACTTCTGTGACTTTCCATCTCTTGAGGATAATCTACTCCTAATAAGGACAATTGCTTAGATTTATTACCCTACTGAGGTCTTGTTAAAGATCTAACAAAAATCCTATTTAAATGAAAAGGACAATAGAATCTTTAAAGTCAGTGTAGAGTTTAATTAAAACCTGAAACAGAATCAATGTCTTTATGCACTAGAAAAGCAAAAACAGATTTCAAAGCTGTTAAACTACATGTAATTGGCATAAACTATCCATTGAGCCAAAGTAAAAAAAAAAAAAAGGCAGACTATCCCATGGAAATTGGAGTCTATTAATAAATAAAAAACCTGATACATGTGCATAGCACCATATTTTTGCACACATTTTTTTATCTGCCTAATTTGCTAAGCATATCTTAGAGCAAACATGAGGCACGCTAGCTGTTAAGTTGAACAAATCCAAAAGGGACAAAAAGAGACTGATTGAAATCAATGCATTAACATGAACCAGCATTTAAAAACGTTTCATAATGTTCCCAAAGAGAGCATGTAAACTGCAGCAGTCTCAGTGCAAAACTGCTGTAATCTGTGTTCCCATGTAGTCATTATTCATACATGGGAGTATACAGCTCCTACAGTCATTTTTCATGCATGAATAGTTTAAAACCCAAAATCACTGACATAAATCCACAAGGGAGACCTCCCTTTTGAAAGTTAACATCTCGAGAACTCTGGGAAGGAATGCGAAGCCAGACAGCAGTCCATGTGCTGACACATCTTTCCTGTAGGGAAGGATCTGCGTGCAGCCCCCTCCGACCGCAGGCACACCCAAGCCGTCCCCAGCCCCAGAGCCACCGCCGGCAACCTGGGCCCCGCCTGCAGAGCCAAACCCAGCAAGGTCTGGACAGGGCAGAGCAAAGCAAAGTCTTACCACTTCTCCCTTCCCCCACTGGCATGCAACTGGGGCCTCGCACGTAGGGAAGGGGGGTCACCCCAACAGCTGCTTTGGGCACGCGCTTTCCTTTTCAGGAGAAAACAAATTCTGAGACAAAAACTATCCCATAACCTATTTCTGCATTAAGGAAAAGTCACTCTTCCTTCCCTTCTTTCGCACAGGAAGGGTTATGGGCTGGCTGGGGCGGGCAGACACGCAGCTGGGCTCGGCGCAGACGAGCTGCACACCGAGCTGCTCTGTGCAGCCGCGGCTGGAAATGGTGCTCCAGCTCGGCCGTCCCCTCTGGCTGGCCCCAGAGATGGCACCCGAGAGTGACAAGGACTCAGGAGGGAACTGAGGTGCTGGAGTGGGTCACACGACTCCCTCGACTGGAAAAATCCCAAAAAGATGGTATGTCACCTTCCCTCTGCAGCACATCAGTCCCTTGTTAACCATTTACTCAATTTTGTTAGAATACCCTGCACGCCCACGAAAGTGGCCATCTTACGTAGGCCTCTCTCCATTTAAAATTACAGCTCTTGCCGGTGCTACAGTATAGTCGGTGCCCTTGCTTTTAACTTGCACTTTTGCATGGGTGTTCAGTATTTAGGGCTTCCTTTTTTAAGTCCGGAAACACCTGCCCGAGGCAATGCCAGCCGCAGCCCAGGTCCCTCGGGGGCGCGGGTGGGCGGCCGTGGCGGCCGGGCCCTGCCGGGGTCCCTGCCCGCGGCTCTGTGTCACCTACCCAGCAGCGCCGAGACCCGAGAGCCCTCTGGACAAGCACCGTGGAACACACCGTGGGGTGCGTGCGGCACAAGCTGTGCTATAGCTCGGTCTCACCTTGCGCCTGGTGCCAGCACCGAGGGGAAGCGCACGGTGACACGAAAATAAAGAAGCTAAAGCGGCCCGAGGGCGGCACCCTGAGGGCGGCACCGCGGCCAGCACAGCGGCCAGCGAGGCCAGGGGACTCCGTCCCGCACG
The DNA here is from genome assembly GCA_013397795.1 of Orthonyx spaldingii. Taxonomy (NCBI): domain Eukaryota; kingdom Metazoa; phylum Chordata; class Aves; order Passeriformes; family Orthonychidae; genus Orthonyx; species Orthonyx spaldingii. Next base: position 2,671,525 of record VZTJ01004015.1, on the reverse strand, counting down.
GCCCGCCCGCCCCCGCGGCCCGGGGGCTGCAGGGAGCGGCCGCGGAGGCACCGCCGCCGCACTGTGCCCGGACCCGGCCGCGCACTGTCCCCCCCGCGCCGCGCCGGGGCCGCGGAGCTCCCGCGGGTGCGCAGTGAGCGGGGGCTCGTTCCACGCACGGTTCCTGCACGGCAGATGGGCGATTCTTCAGTGCGCCTCACGCCGGCGATTGTGAGCGCAGTAACGGGGAGGAATGTCCGATCTGAGGCCTGGCTGAAATAAATATTAAAACACTCAGTGAGCGGTGCATCCTGGGGGTTGTATTCCTCAATGACCTTTTCAAAGAAATATGTTTTGAAGTCTCTTGTCAGGGTCTGCGAGAAGATACAGGCATTTACAAATGTTAGCCAGTACTTGGAGTTATATTACTTATTCCACTTGGTGGCAAAGTGGAAATGTAAATTTAGTGCTATTCTTTTTTTAGTTCTTTCACTAGAGATACAAAGCCTAGCACAGTTTCAAGGCAATGAGGAATGCTATGAAGCTAGGATGAAATCTTGAAGCATTCCAAGCACTTTCAACCACCTCTATAGCTAACAAGCAAAACTACATCTTGGTGAGTTATGACTAAGCTCCAAATAAAAAATACTACTGAAATATGTTAATAGCTGCCAATGACAATTCTAAACAGGGCTTAGGATCTCTGTTCCATTAAAGTTATGTAGTTCACTTGAAACCGAGGCTATTTTCCAATCCAAGGAGGAGTGAAATACAACCATGGAAGGTAACATTTTAGTCTGCTTTGCTCTACATGTGCACTTTCTCCTTGCAATAACAGCATTGCCAAGAGATAAGAGACAGGCTTCTCAAAACATATTTCACGTAACAACCCTACAGAACAACTGGCCTGATACAACAGCTGAGTGACATGGGGCAAGAGTGGAGCTCCACAGCATCAACAAGCTTTTCTGACAGAACACAGATTTACACTCAGTGACTATTTTCATTACTGATTAGGTTTCCATGTCTTCACAAGCACATTCCAGTCATACTTCCAAAAGTATCTGGCCAGTCAGCACAACCTTGTATAGCAGTAGAAAAAATGGCATCTGCGTAAAGTTTGTCTAGAGGGGAGAAAAGGCAAAATACAGGCAGAGTAATTAAGTAAATAAGGTGAGGAACGTCCCAAACTCAACATTACCCTTGAGACCTCAGTGCTTCATGTAAGCAACATGTGGTTCCTAAAGCTGTGCCTCTGAAGGAGGCAATTTTTCCTCCTGCTTTTTCTTTTTAGTCATGATATGTCCTGAATTAAAAGTCTTAGAATAGATACCCCACTCCCGCATTAGAACTTATGGAAGGGACTTTTTCATATAAACACATCTATCAGATACTTCTTTAGTAAACTTACCCTGTTGGGGTAATGGATTGTTGTCCTTGTCCTGGAGGAGGCTGATGCTGGGCATGTGGCTGCTCCGTGTGCCTTCCCTGATCCAGAGCTCTGGAACTCTCCTTCCAGGCCTGTATCATGATGTTTTCAAGTCCAACATCAACACTACCTATGGCTGCACTCAGATTTTTCAGTGAATACTTACACAGCTACAGTACCTCACACCGTATCAGCCCAGCATTTCCCAATATTAGGGGTATGGAGGAATACGGATAAAGTACTTTACTTCCTTCTGTGCATCATCGGACTCCAGGAAAGGAAACAATTTCTCACAGGGCTTAAGTAGGCAAAATGTGAGGCCTACAATTAACTGGAGCCACAAATGCAAACGTTTTGATAATTACCTCAATGGAGAGGTTAATGTTTCAGCATTAACACATGAAAGCTTGAATTTAGGTGACACATTTTCAAATCAGCCTCAGAGTGACAAACAACACAAAAGGAAAAATATAGCTACTTTGGGAAGTGTAAATGCAGATTAAATCCAGTCAATAGCAGAAGTGAGAGTTACTCATAAATTCTTCTGGTTCTCAGATCTGCTCTTCCAGAAGAAAAGCACTTTAAGAATGCAACAGACGCTTTGCTTTTGAGCACACTCCAGCAGATCTCAGTACAGCTCACATACACCTGACTGAGCAGAAGTTCACTCAAGTGAGTGAATAGGCCTGTCCCATCTGTTACAACATACCCACTTGCAGGGCTAACACCCAGTTACCTCTATAAAGCTAAAACCAACCAAACAAAACCAGAAAGAGGCAAGGTTTAAGAGTACTTAGCTCTTTTTCATCCTGTCCACAAAGACCTTGAATTAGTAATTGTCTTTAGGTAGACGTTCTTCTGTTTGATAAGCACACACACAATCCAGATTTCTAAAGGCAAGTGAGTTAGAATGGCAGGATAGAATTGTCCTTTAAATCATGGCAAGTCCAATCTGTTGGAGAGCTAGATTAAATAAAAAATTTTGACAATTAATGTTCCCATTGTGTCACTGCAGGGTAAATCTTTCTTTCCAGTCTTCCTTCCAATCTGAAAATTTCCAAAATGGTTCACAGAGCACCACAGACACCACTCAGCCTACTCTAGGAAACTTTCCTTTCTCCTGTCACTTCTAAAGCTTTGCTCTGTCCCACAAGCAAAATCCCAGCTCTTCCACAACACTGCCTACAAGATCTCAGTCACTACATTTCCCTTCTCTACCCAACTTGGGAGCATCAGGTATCTTCACCCCTGAGCACTGCTCAGTTCCTCTCAGAAGAGGAGACGTCTACCCCTTCCAGAACACAGGAGGCAAACAGGTGCCCTCCTTTCTTCACACCTGCAAAAGTTGTAGCAACAAAGTATAACTGGCAGTACTTCCGCAGTGAGCTCCATGTTCACCACCCACACAAGCAGGGAAAGTACAGGAACATCAGAAACAACAGAGGAAGGACTTGGGTTTTATTTTGAGAAAATCCTTTTTATTTACACAGACTGTAGAAAAGTCAAATTTTCTTGACCACAGTTGTTTTTTAAAAGCAGGAGATATTTTCTTTGCTCAAAATTCAAAGTGGCACTCAAATGCACTAAGCATAAACATGCTTTTAGCATATTATTAGCAATATTAGAAGCAAGCTGCTTCTACTGTCACAATGACCGGTCCTATCTTACCGTCACCTTTCCCCAGTTACCCACTAGTGCTGCATGAACATGCAGATACACCCATCTACTAAAACAAAATGCAACAAAGCCTCTACCCAACTTTGGATCTGCTTAAACTGACTGTCAAGTCACAAGTTACAGTAGGAACCATCTGTATTCTCAAGAAAATACAATTAAATAAAATAACAAAACTAGACAAAAATCACAGTAGGTCCTATAAGAATGTTCAGACAAGAACTTAAAATAACACCTCATTTCTTTTCAGGTTAGCATTTGTTTTGCACTACATTTAAATATTGAAGAATGCTAGCAGGAAAAATATTTGCTATTCTTCTACCGTTTCTCTAGGCACTCTAAGACAGAGACTCTGCAGCAAAACTTCTGCTGAGGTAGGCTCTGGTGGTAGAATACATTCAGAAATGATGGCCAGATGATGGCACAGTAAACGTCCTTCTTTTGAAAGGCTGTACATGTCTATTAAAAATATTCCTTGTTCCATATGCATGTGGGGGATTAGACACATACACTCCTCACACAGAACAACTACCTCCCAGAACATGTCAGCAGAGTATTTACTACCAAATCCAGAAGGACTGTGTGATGCTTACATTGTCCCCATTAATGAGAAAAATGTCACTATACAAAAGCTCTCTCCTTTTTTTTTTCTTTCTTATCAAATCCTTCAAACAGCTGATAACTAGCTTTTATAGATTGGAGAGTCAGATGGAATTCTGAATCTATTATTTTACTAAAACCCCAGGGGTCAACTTATCACCTGAAAACCATTTTACATGGACAATTTGACTTTCATGCGGAGTGTCAGAACATACCCTAGATGGAAATCTAAAATAAATTATATGGAATACTGCCTTCTTCGTGCTGAAATTTATCAGTCCCACACTACAATAATTTTGAAAATTGTATCCCTTAAGCTACAGTGCTGAGATGTTATTAACTGTTTGAACTGAAAGAGCAGGTCTGATCGGCTGCTATAAAGTCTATGAACAGAGACTAATTTCTATTGAACCACATGCTTATCCGAAGCTGTGTTCCACCACTGCAGGCTGCCAACTTTATTTTCTTCCAGAATACATTGCCTATCTTTTTACCATCATCCTCAGTATGCACTGTCACTTCAAAAAATCCATTCCAGAAGCTAAGAATGCATCTAAGCTTCTGCTAATATGGTTGTCTGAGACAATCACACCCAGGAGACAGGGAGGGAGAGAGATCCACTTGTACCTCTTATCTTCCTAACACAGGTTATTTTCCTCACTAAGCAAGCCTCCAGTCTCTGAAATGCATCTCTGGGTTATATCACAAGATAAGCAGATATATTTCATGGCCAACACTTTATCACTTCTGCTGCCATACTTTGGAAATAAAATTATTTGATAATGTGCTAGTGCTTTGGTCAATGCATCTTTTACATCTGTTAGTACAATTTTTAGAAACCAAGCTGACCTCAGAGCCTAAAATCTTTATAATTGAGAAGATACTGAAAATGATAAATGGTACAGCTGCTGCATGACTATTCTTTGAGCAGAAATTCCCAAATAGACAGAAAAACCTTCTCTAGGCATAACACATAAGACACAAGGATGGAGCTCTGGGATAAAAGAAGTGCATTTCCTACACCCAGGAACCTAATATGTCTGGACTACAACAGCTAAAATACTACACCACAACCAGGAAAAGAATTCTAGTAACAAACTGCACTGCCTCATTTTCATTCAGATAAATTAACAGCCTTTATAAATGGAGATAAATTGCTAAAAAGGAGGTTCTGATTTGCACATCCAAGTTTCTAGATAGCACTACTTTCACTTTTTCTTTACTAGACAGTGTCAAGCTCTCCACGAGGCATTCAAGACTCACATCACAAATCTGCAGTACTGAAGATAATGAAAAGTGCCAAGTTTGATGTTTTCCACTTGTACTGATGCATATTCTGAGCACTTTTAAGTGCTTAAATGGTTGAGATAAATGTTTTGGAATCTATTTCTATAAATTACAGCTTAATTAGATAAAAAGAAGAAATCCATAATTTCAAAGGATAAAGCCTGAATCTAGCTAGAAGTGTGATCAGGTATCAACATGCAGCAGCTTAGAACAAGTTACACGAGCTGACCTTAATAGGTGTGAATATCAGGTTTCCAATGTAGAAATATGTATTTTTCAATATATTTTTCTGAGCAGAAATCATGTCATTTATATGCAAATCAGGCTATATTCTGCAGCTGATTCTTCTGTGCTGAAGCCATTGGAATTATTTGTACTTAATAAAGCCTCATAAATAGGTTTTGCCTCTAAGTGGGTGGGGGAACAGCAAATATAGCCATTTACAGTTACACGTGTCTTTTTATTTTGAAAGTTATATGCATCCTTTAATAGGAAGTTTCACAGTTACAAAAGAAACATTGTTTCCTTTATATAAACAAAATACCCTTCCAGCCTTCAAAACAAAATGTTTTGCATTATTCCCTATGCTCAGCTATCTAAAATGTAGAAATTGCCATCCAGCATCAGCCAAAAAGACAGTTTGTTTGACGTGCTGGTTGCATGCAGTGTACGTTAAATACAGGAAGAAATTACTCGTTATTATATCTAGGCACTTTTATTATGTTGGAAAGGACATATATCTTTATATGAAGTATGCCCACCCACTACCATCTATTGCACTTCTGCAAAACGTGTTAACACATACCACCAATTAGCTGTGCCCCTCAAGTCCTGGCACATGGAAACCATCCGTTTAAAAAGCACAAGACAGACTCAGGATCACTCAAAGCACATTCCCCAAAGTGCAGTGAAAGGGTAGTGTTTCAGCGTGGTAGGTAGCTTACTAAAGCCAACTGGGAAACAACTCTCCCTAACTGGCATAAATGGTCTGGACTGGGACTCCTGTTAAGGACAAGACATGCAGGGCAGGACTGCAAGTCAACAGTAGCACAACTTTCCAGTCACTTCCCAACCAGAGGGAGGAGCAACAGTGACCGCCATTGCCTGGAGACAGACCGGCACCAAGGGCCCCTATTGCTACAAAGGTGCAGTCCTTACCCCAGCCCATTCCATCTGAAGCGCCCATCCAGAGCGCATAGAGACCAAGAGTTACAACACTGAGAGAAAAGTGAAGGCTTTAAACTGATACAATTTAATGTCACACAGATTTCAAGAACAAATACAGAAGCATGGCTCAGCCAGGTTGGCCCTTTTCTCAGCTGAACAGTGGCAGCCAATAAACACCTGCCCTTTTTCTATCTGATTGTTTTCAGTCAAGCTGGAATTAATCACTAAAAATACCATATGTGTCTCAGTTAATTCTCATGGAAGTCTTCCAAAATTTCAATGTGTTATTAGTCCTCTGCAGGAAGTGAATTTTACCCTGATTAGTACCTTCTTTTCTATTTCCTTGTTAAGCAAAGGAGCTTGGAAAAAACCCAGGCATTCACAGATCTCATTTCAGAGATGTAATTAAAGATTCTGGCAGTAAAACAATTGAGATGATACAGCTCTTTTGCTCATCTACATACAATGCAGAAGGGGTTACTGAAAGAGCTAATGCAAGACACCCTTCCTTTCACAAGAGGTACCACTGATACTGTCATAATGATGTGTTAGAGTGGTATCATTTGTGCTCTACAAAATGACTGGCTTTAATTATTTTGTGCATATTGGTTTCATATGGTGACTTCTGTTCATTCTTTATCATTACTCTGACTGCCTTTAAGAGCACCAACGTTTATACCTCACACAACTATTCTGTGAAGGTATATCTAAGTAAAAATACACCCAAATAACAAGAGTCCAACTTGTTGCAACTGCTCTTATTTTAACAATTACTGTAATGTTTAACTCATGAAAATCTTGAATATGAATATGAATCTTTGAAATGAATAAAGTCTACATAATTAAAATGTGCACGAGACATGCTCCATACTATGTCACGATACATTTACAGTGTTCTGTATGCTATAAACTTACCTTATACACAAATGTGTCTGGAAACATGTTTAAACACTACACTTATTTTCCCACTATTTTTGAAGAATATGGGTTTTGAGTGCATATTGCATTTTCTTCAGGCACAGATATGGTTGACCTCAGTTTATATTTTGAAATCAATATGTGTGATAGGACAAGGAAGCATATAAGGAAGTTGAAGTTAAATTAAAAGCAGGTATAAGCATGTATTTTATTATGGAGAATCACACAAGTAAGATAGTAAAATCTGACTTCTCATCACATTGAATTTTCTTTCACTGCTCCATTATAGGAAACAGTATTTTTTATAATGTAAATTTTGTAGAATCATCCCCAGACTAAAGTCTGTGGCATCCTGCTGTATCCCCAAAGAATTACTTACACAATCCCATTGATTGAAACTCAAGCCACTCATTTAATGTTACAACTCTATGTAGAATTAAAAATAAGGATCAGGTTAGACTCTAACAATGTTTTCATGTACTTTAATCTGTATTTTACTCATTGTTAGCAGCTCAGTGAAATTGTCTGATGATATCATGTTGAATTTAATTATTCTCTTTTAGCATTTGGTCAGCCTGAAACAAAGCACAGCCATCTTTTGCCATTTTATTCACCTTCAGAAAGTTAGATCCTTACATGGATAAAGGAACTCGGGCGTCTCATGCACAAGAAAGGCAGTGAGCCTGTGTGTGAAATGAGAGCACACCAGCTTCTCCATGGCACTCATCACAGGTAATTTGGGGAGTTCCACCAGAGAGCAATTCAGCCCACTTACAATCTGAAATATCTTCTGACAGTGTTTGCCTCTTTCTAGTTACTAGACAGGGAGTCCAGGTGAACTTGGTTTATCACTTAATGTGATTTAATTAAACAACAGAAATTAGAGCTCTCCATAGATGTGTCAACACTCACCTTCTGGGGCATGACCTGAGGTTTTGGTCCCCATGTTATTTATATGAAGCATCTTTTGAGAAACACCACTGTATCTGCCTGGGAGCCATCTGTTTTCCAAGGAAAACAGAAGATGGTGATGGGCAGGAGATTAACTCTGCATTCCTAAATCTTACCCTGACACAGAACTGTGTACATGACTAGGACTGCTGGGCTAAATGTAGCAGTAGTACAGTAATTCTGAGTTACATCAGCTTGGAAGCTTAATTTAAAAAAAAAAAAAATCAGACAAGAAGAGATCTGACATACAAATAACTTTCAGATGTAATAAAATACTCGAGGTGTAGAAAACTGAGACAAGCTTGGGCCTTGCTGGCATTTGCATAGTCAAAACCGTATTGAGGGGTGAGTATTGAGGCTGCTGACACTGGGCCATTCTTTCATGCAGAGAATGAGTTACATCAAATCAAGAGTGTAAGAAAACACTGGAGTCAAGAAAATGTTATTAGCTGAGAAAATGACAACCTGGTAGTGCAGCAAAACATGGCTGCATTTGGTTGCACCACGAACAATGTTGCAAGAACAGACAGCTGATGTTCCACATGTGATTGTAACATTTTAATTCCTCACATTTTGAATAATTAACAGTAAAAAATAACATTCTCTTGGATGTTAGGCAATATCATATATTGTACTAACTGTTGAACTTGCAAGGTCTACTGTTCAAATACTCAAGCTGCAAGTAGATATCCAAATCCAATGCCTGTTGCCTAAATCTGTGTTAGGACACATGAATGTCCTTTTTATGACCTTGGGTGTGAAAGTGAACAGCCAACAGAGTTTTAGAATATTGTTTACAGACATTTAACAACTGGTTTGCTGAGAATCTGGAAACATATCTGCTTAAGCTGCACTTTTTTATTAACAAGTTCATAGCATGTCAAAAGGAATATCTAGAATAATTGACCATTCTATTACTTCTATTTATAAATCTAATTGTTTTAAAGAATCAGCACTATGGAAAACTCAGCTTTAGAGAAATTGAAAGAAAAACTCAAAAAACATCATGAAATTTCCAAGGAAAGAGTCTTTTCATTCACTTAAAGATTACTTGAGAAGCAGGACATGTTACTACAAACATGTTACTACAAATCCCTTACTCTCCCTTACGGGATTTTCTGTTATCTATAAAAGCACCATCAGTTCGTGAACTGTTCTCCTTTGACACATTTCAATATTTTTCTTTATAATCCTGAAAACAGCAAGGTCAACAAACAAATACTTAAGTACTTCTCAAAACAAGATATTATTTCTTATGTTCTATAAATTCTATTCTAGACATCAGTTTTGTTATTATATACTTTACGCAGCAATCCAGCTATTGATAAATAGGTATACAACAGAAATCAAATTCTCTTAACGGAAGCCTTCACTGTAAAATTGGCTGTAAGTTTTCTCCCCAGCACTTACAATGTATTTTGTTCACATGTTTTACAAAATACCATCAAATATTCCAAGAAAGGGCTTGACATCATTGATTTCATCATCAAGAAGATATCTAAAGAAGATTAAGCAAACAAACAAATTAGGTATAGCACATGAAAACCTATGAAATCAGGAACACTATGCAGAGTCAAGAGATAACAAGACAAGCAAAATAATTTAAAGTTATTTCTTTTTAAAGAAAAGTTAATTGTTACTGTTACTGTGAAAACTAAACTTTTTAACAACGGATGTTAGAAACTAACACATTGCCTAAAGGTCTGTGTTCCATGAAGAGCTAGCACTGGAACACTGAGGAAACAGAAAAACATATATAAGTTTTCATTACCTAGGATCTACTTCTTTTTCCTGTTCTTTTGTGGAAATAAAAAAATCTTCTTTCCTAGTGAATTTAGAAGAGTCTGAGATGATTTTTGGGATGGAAGAACACTGTACATTTTTTAGCTCTTGAGAAGGACTTGAATGCTTTTTTTCTTGAAAACTGAACTGCAATATAAAAGTTAAAAAGCACATATGATTAAACCAACTAACTGAAAAATAAACTGCCAGATTGTTGTAGAATGTAGCAGCAGTGTTTAATTGATATTATGTTGTTTGACAAGGACCACACATGTGATGAGTCTAAGTATATACTGGATGGAAAAACTATCAAGCTGAGTAAATAGTTTTGAGATCATGCTATATAAAGTAAATTCATGTCCAATTTCTTTATATCAGGAATATCCCGCTGAACACAGAATGCATGCAGGTTTGAACAACACAGAGAGGTTCAGAAATTCAGGATGTTCTAATTGATTCATAAGTCAGATATGGCAAATATATTTACACAATAAATATTCTAATTATAGAAAATTCTGTTATCAATATATTTTTACTCACCAAAGTTCTCTCTCTATTCTGCACAGATAAATTCACTTTTGATGTGCTATTGACCACAGAAACATCTGAGTCCTGAATATTGGTCGCATCTTGTACTGTGCATGAACTGAAAATACCAAATTTAATAATTTCAGTATTTTTACAAAAGTGCAAAATTAGTAGTTTTTCAGTTCAGGATTTTCTACTGCACGCTTAAATAAAACCAAATTTGAATCATTCAACAATTCATACCTTTTAAACATTGACATTTCACTCACTTTTGAGCAAACAACCTTCTATATATTTAATTTCATAGATACATGTGAAATAAGACAACATTATAAACTGAATAAAGCACTAGTAAATTAAATAAGTCTTACTCTTTAGAAATGTTATTTGTGGTTTTGCTTGTTGTATACTGGCAGAGGGGTGGATGTTCATCTGGAATTTGAAGGCAGATATTTTCATGTTCCGTGAAAGAACAAAAGTTTTAAAAGCAGAGTTAAGAAGCAGCCAAAAGCCCTTGTAAGTGTATCACATGACATGATAAATAACACCTTGAAAATTATTAAAGTGTCTTAACACTTGAAATATTTCTTCTGTGGGTTTTGGGCTAATGTAAAGATAAGCTGAGATATACACTCAATATACATTATGCAACAACAATTATGTAGTTGTAGGCCTTCAAAAAAAATTTAATTGTGACTTTTTCAACTCTCCCTCCTGTATTAGATTTGTCACAATATATTTGACATTCAAGGTAGAATAATAAACTTGGGACTCAAGTCAATTAACCAAAAATTTCAGGTAGTTCTCTTCACTGTATACTATAATAATATATTCTCAAATAATAGCCTGTAGAATAATTTGTATGTAGCAAAGAAAGAAGTTGGTTGAAATAACCTTACCTAATTCTCTACTGACAAAATTACTAGCACATACTAATTTCTCATCGTCAATATCATCCCAAATATCATCTTTCAGTTCAAAGTTCACATTGAAAGCATCTGAAAAACAAGATCTGCTTTTATCTGTATGAGTAAACTTATGCATTAAAGATTTTTAACATTTTATGTTACTATCTCTTGGATCTTCTGACTCACAGAACACTGAATGTTTCCAAGAAAAAGTTGTAATTTATTTGTGATAAACAAGTACAACAAAAACTGTTGTATGTTTTACAATCAGTTGTTCCATCTATTGAAAAATTGTCACATATGCACTCTTTCCTCAGCGTTATTTTGAGAAAAGTTATCTTCAGTGTAGAGTCTAGAAAACAAGCCTTATAAAAATCACTGCAATCTTTTCCTGTTACAATCATTGTTTGATTCTAAATTTAATATTTTAATTTGGTGTGTCTCTCCACAGTTTTCCCACACTGAATGCTGTCTTCCATACATCTCATGCCTAAGGATTAGCCAAAGTCAATTTTTGAGCATTGTTGTCAAAATTGGTTAAAATGTGACAGTTAATGTTTTAAAACACATTTTTTTCTGCTGCAAAGAAGACATTCCTGTTTCCTCTGTTGCACTCTTTTTTTTTTTTGCACTCTTTATCACTAATCCAATTCTCTCTGCTAATTTTTTTCATCTCTCTTCTGCCATAGTGTCCTCCTGTATCAGACACTTCTGTAGCCTCCATTCTGTTGTCATGGCCTTAAGATACCTAAGAACCCCTGATCCAGGTCTCTCAATGGAGGAGGAACACGACAGGCTCAAATAAAAAAAGTCTTGTTTCACAGACACTGGCAACACCAAGAAGGCACTGCTATTATAATTTTGGGTGTGCACAGTCAACATGGTGCATTATTATACAGACACATGATTTTAAATAAATATAGGTTTAGGTTACTGCATTTATATGGTATATTCTTAGTTATCTAACATTTTTTATTATGGAACAGAAAGATAACATATTACAGACATAGTTAAACCTACAAAAATCATATTAACTTAAAAAGTAAGATGCCTTACTTTTTTAGAACTCTTTCTGGTACATTTTTTTAAATGCAGCCAGGCCACTCAACGTGATCAAAGTTACCTTTCCTGCTGCTGTTCAAGAGAGATGGGTTTTACTGGGCAATATCTGCTTTGTCCCCCTTGATCCTGTGTGATTTGCCTCAAGAGATGCTTAGGTACAGACTGTAGCTATACTGGAATATCCATCTCTCTTCCCAGGATTTTATTCTTTTAACCACATCATACACCAACCACCCACCCCACAGCAACTGAGGATATTGCTACACAACAATGTCTATCTTAACACCAGGTAACAACTACAGGAAGTAAATTAGTATGGCAGAAAAACATGAAGCATTAATTTAAAGATCGAAACAGTGAAAATTGTAATTTTAAACATTAGCAATAACTTACTACTCTTTCCACAATTCCAAGATTGCAGTTGTTTCTGAGATACTTCTAAGGTATTAATATTGTCTACCTGGTCCACTGAAGGTGACGAAGGTGACAGTTTATTGCTAGACCTATTTAAAAAAATAATCAGTGACATGTCAGTAAAACAGTTGCAGAAAGTTGCAAAATAATTTTATTCACAAAAAAATTCTTACTAGTACCTTGGCAAGGCTGGCAATAAAGACTTAGGTGTAAAAGCAAATTGTTTGAGATCCACACTTTCAGCTTGATTTAACATCTGCATCTAAAGAAAGCAAAATATTTTAACTTATAAGATATAAACATATTGAGAACTGTTATTTTTTAACAAGCTTAATGACATCATTAATATTATAAGTTAGCATAATATTTAAATGTCATAAAATATTTCTGATGTCTGCTTATCTCATGTACTCAGTTAAAAAAGTTTGAATTATGTGTTCTAGCAGAGCTGTCCAAGCACCCTGGCAAAGCCAAACTGGTTGACTCTCATCTCTATTAGCTATAGGTTAAATAATCCTCTATTGCAAACAAACAAACAAAACTGAGGTGGAGATAAAACCCTTCAATACCTCAAATGCCATTCTTCCTGCAGAAAGTTTAACACTACAGAGGAAAAAAGTGCAAGCTATGAAATCTTTCAGAGGTTTAAAACTAGTATGGATGGTTTTCTTATAAACAAGTGGATCTACCTGCCAGTGAAAAAAGATCTCTTAGTAGCATGACTAATAAATACCACAATTAGTTTCATTCAGGTCATATTTTGCCAAACTAAGTCACAGTGCAGTCCCTTCCAATGATGGCTTTGAACTTCACCAATCACAACCTATCAAAAGCCATAAAAGAAAAAACACAGAGGACATGTGCAAAGTGGACCATTGGAAGTGTTCCAAAGAGCAGCAGAACCTCTCAAAGATTCCTGGACCTTTGTACTTCTGTACTTTTTGCGCTCCTCACAGAAAAGTCAAACTTGAATGTTCATATTCTGTGATAAAATTCTCTCTGCAAACAATGCCTACAAATATGTAACAGATTAAAATAAACCTTTGAACTGGCTGAATGCATTCAAATGAACCTTTAGGCGTTTTACTGGGGGTATAGATGAAACTGAGTTCCTGCTCCTTAAATCAGCTAGGTACAAAGAAAACTTTGTGTCTCCATTCATCTGTGACTTTGGAGGTACTCCAGTTTTACCTGAGGAAATTAAGCAAAATCATCTTCAGATTAGTTATAAGGGATAAAACCTAACTATTTTCAAATGATTTTGAAAAACTTTGCCACTAAGCTTACTATCTTCCATTAAAAGACTCTAAAAGATTTAGCATGCTAACTACAAGATTTAATACAGTATTTGTATAAAAGCGTAACAAGCTTGACATTTCCTTAAATCATATCCTAAGTCCAAAAAATATTAATCATTGTAGTGCCTATAACAGTTCTATTGCCAAAGCTGTTTACAACTGCTTTTATGACTGCATCATAACAACAACTCAGACCCAATTCTCTTGCTTGTGTTGTTTCTGTTAACACAGCCACTGGTATGACAGGAGATGTTTCTAAATTGCATTTGTTCAAAAGTATCAGTAATAGATTTAATGACACTCACAGCAGTCATGCCCACACACATCTTTGTTTTTACATCGGTGGTTGCATTCTCTGTTTCCATATTTCTTGTAAGCAATCTCTTGTTTAGATCTGCCTCCTAGATAAATACAATACAGAAATTCAAACAGTAATATTAGATACCAAAACACCATGATTTTTCTTACTTTCAAAACCATGAAAGAATTGCACTGTAGTACTTGACAAGCAAAAGCAGCAGCATTGTATTTTTATTACCTTTGAGAAAGAAATAGCAGGGATAAATAAAGATCTAGCTCCCTACTGAAAGCAAAATTCAATTTTCTGTTGACTTCGGTATTAGCCAGATATTGTGATCTGACCATTTACCTGTATCTACTTTTGCTGCTGGCAGGCTTTGGGGTGAGCCATAACATATATCAAGCGTAGATTCAGCTTTCAATTTTTGATTTGTAACCACTTTATGTCCCTCAGGTTTTGGTGTTAAGTAGAAAGCTGTATATGCTTGCTGTATATCAAGGCCAACTTGGAAAAAAAAGACAAAAATATTAAAACCTGCTTTTAAACTGCTTCTATGCTACTGATTATCTTCAGTTTTCTAAAGTGTTTAAGCAAGTAAATATTATTCAAAGATCATGGAAATTTGTTAAAATAATTTGACCTCAAAGCATACTATTACATGACCAGATTCTTTAGGATTGAGATTAAAAACCCCAAACATTTTCAGAATTAAAGACATAATTACTAGAAGAACAACAAAATTAGTCCCTTTAACCAAACGTTCTTGTATTGTTTTAAAACTACATTTATCTATGGCTTTGCATTGCTGATAAAATTTTAACTTTTGAATTATACTACAGTCTGTGTTCAGGAGTATCAGCAGCTGGCAAAGGCAGTATTGGCAAAGGCATAAAATGAGTATGTTGATAATACTTCTCAAGTTGAATGCTAATGTTCATGAGAGCTGATACACACCCCTTGTAAAGAAAGTAATTTTGTCTTTTATTAGGGAAATAAAATTTGCTGAAAAACCAGACAGGCTTTAAAAAAATGGGAGATTTCCTTCAAGTCTAAAATAGGAACAGATTTCTTTTAAAATAAGTAGAGAATAGGAAGACCTGCATTTAGTCTAATTTCACTGTTACCAGTTTCAGAAAAAAATAACTGCTGTGCTTAGTTTTACTGAACTCAGTTCAACATGTAGATAAAAGGACAATTTTCTGAATTTGTGTGTGGTTAGAAAATCCTTCATTTTCTAGAACCACAGGTCTAGCTATAGAAATATAGATTATTCCAGGGTTGATTATTGTAATAATCTCAATGTTCAATATTTACCATGGAAGCATCAACTACACTTCAGTTAATCTAGCACACAGCAATCTTCTTTACTGGTGGCGCATGATGACAGAATTTAATGGAGCCAGCCTATTTTTAGTCTGTTTTTCAAAGTTTTGTGCTTCAGGGTTGTAAAGGTCTCTCCTCATCTGCTGCTATAGTTCCAATTGTATGGAAACTGACACTGAGGGGAACAATGTTTAAATCTGCACAGGATAAGGCACAACATTTTCAGCTGGAGGAATTTCTTGTTACCACAGTGGAGATGAGCCCATATCCAGCACCTCTTTACTACAATGCAACACCTAACTATTCACAAAGACAGGTTATTTCTGCTGAGCAGAGCTATCAGGCTGATAGGTTATCCCTACTGAAAGTTAATTCACTTGGAGGAGAAGAACAAAATCCCAATCTGTATCAACAGAGCAAAATATTGTCTCTTAGTAGCAGTTCTGATGCCTCCCAGTTCCTTAATGGGATAGTTAATGAAATAAACAGATAAGTAATTAGGAGAAGTAGTATGCAACCTAGTAAAATACATGTAATAGAGTTTTGTTTCCAGACCAACTCACTTTATTATATTTTGGCTTGATAGAAAGTGTTTTAGTAACTTATTCAAAATTCTTATGCAGTTATTTTTTAATTCAAAGAATACCCTAACCTACCATAATCAGAACTAATTAAATTTATACTAATGTCTTCTGATTTAAGAGCTCTTTTCACTTCAATTTTCTTCATCCAATTTCCAGTTTTCAGCAGCACAGAATCCCTGTAATGAAAAGTTTTATTAGACATGGACAATGAAAACAAGACTGTATACTATGGCATCTGTAACCAAGTGAAAGAGCCTGGATTTGGTCTTAGTTCTTCAGATTTGCTTCATAAGTGGCCTAAGAATAACTTTCCAATAATGTATGATTTATGGCCATAAGAGAGTCAGGATCCTGCAGATCAGTTTCAGTTGTGCCAGAAGTGCCAGCTTTCAGCCAGAATTTTCATGAAGGTCAGGGAGTTGGAAAAGATTTTGTTTCTCTTTTCCCATTTGCTCCAAGCATCTCTTAGTCAACTGGAGAATTTAATTCTGAGGGAAAAAACCAATTTTTAAAATATAATTAAAGAAATATAGCTAACAGGAGTAAGTAACAACTGGTGAATCTATCTTTTTAGTAAGTATTTTACTTGCTTCATATTTATGGGAAAATCATTATGACTTCCATAATATGACATCAATATTGAACAGATATTTACATGTACTCTCTGCACTGACAAGCACACTGGCATGTTTTGGGAGTTTCTGAATCTTGTGTAGCATTTTAAATGACAACAGTGACTAGAAAATGCTGTAAGATGAAGAATAATTTTGTACTATTAGACATCAGTAGGAAGTATTGCAAAAACTGCAAGTCACAGAGCAGATGAAAAGCCAACACCCTAAAAAGATGTGATGCAAAAAATACCTGATGATACATACATAATTTTCTGATTAAAAATGACTTGGTTGTCAGCATCTCCTATGACCAATGTAACATAGTGAAAGTCTGGTGCTGTTCTCTTTGTCTGGAGCTGCTCATAGTTTGTTAATTTGACGGTTACTAAGATTTCGGCCAATGTGTCCCTGTATTTTGGAAGCTATGGAAAATGATACAGAAGACAGAACTGCTAAAATATGCAAAGTAAAATATATGGCCTTTCATAAATTTCTAACTGTTGATACAAGCACAAAAGCGTGACTCAAGCAATTTGAATTTGTGGGACAATTTTTATTTGTTGTTCTGAGACACTTATACAGTACTAACTTGCCCATGGCTGAATATCCCAAGTTTGATTAAGTACTGAGAATCAAAGACAAATGCAAAGAGAAATATGCAAGAATATGACTTGTTATACAGAAGTTATATTTTGGCATCCCAACATTCCTCTATAAGATATTTACAATTGTTAAATCTTTGTTCTGAGAATCAAGCTATGCATCTGGTATTATGTCAAATGAAAAGTTAAACTAGAAGTGACTGTTATAATACTAGTATTTCACATATCTATTGAGTTTTTAACTTCAAATGTGTCTTCACTTCTACCAACTTTATGGTTACTTTTCAAATGTTGTATTTTAGAAAGGCAGAGTGTCTACGTGACCCATATAAAGACAAAATGCATATCAGAACATCAAAGCTCTTGATTACACATAGAATTGTACCCTTCCTTTGAAAGGGCACCAGTTAGGTTAATGTAATCATTTACTGTTTCTCTATATTCCTAAGTGTGATGTAGAAAATAAACATGACTTAATACAATTTCAAGAAGTTTTATCTGAATGTTTTGCTATCTCTAGGGTTTGTTTATATTCAAGATAGAAGAGACCTCTCAAACTCACACATAATGCTAGAATGCAAATATACTGGTTTACATCTGTAACATAAAATGTTATCAACGGGAGAGGCCAACATATTATGGGAAATGTGTGTTCCAAGGCGCTCCTTTGAGATTTAGGTGTTTCATTCTACATACTAAGGTGGAAGGAGGTCATAATATTGTGTGATCTTCTATCAGTGAAGACTCAAAATTTCTTTAAGTCAATATTTGCTTTTTCATTTAATAATACCAGCATAAAAACGTAAAATAAATAGAAAAGAATTTACCTGTTCTACTTCAAGTTCGTATTTTGGAAGGTGCAAAACAGACTCTTTTATCTGGTTTCCAAAAGGAGGATGTCTGTTTAAAATCTGCAAAGATGTAAATCCAAGGAATCAAAGTCACCTGAGCAATTATGTTAGCAACAAAAGCCCTTATCACTCTTGGTTCTCTACTGTCAGTGATATCCAGAACAGCAACATTACCAAAATAAAATTCCAATACTTTTTCATGTTGCTACTGCTTCTGTTCAGTTAACAGCCAATGAACTACCAATGACCTCAGAACCCAACTGCTCAGGTTTTATATGACACGACTCTTCTATGTTCCATAAACTTTAACTAAAACAGAACAAATGACATGAAAAAACACAAAAGGGGCCAGAAATGAGAAATCAAATTTCCAAAGTCAAAACAGAAAAACCCAAATAAGATTTATTTCCTTTAGAAGTCAGTTGTATCTTCCAGAACACTGGGATAACAGTTTCCACAGGAAAGAAGCCAAGAGCCAAAGAACCAGTCCTAGGGTAACACCTAACCTTCCTAAAATAAGAAGTGCTTTGTAGATGATTCAGAAGATTTTTATTCTACTCCTATCTCAAACTTGCAATAATGAAAAATTGGGATTCTCATAATTAACACATACTAAGGGAAACTGTTAATACATATTCCCTTTTATATTTTTCCAACACTCCTAACAGAGAAGTGCATATTGTCCTTTGTTTCAAACCATATTAACAACGGAATTCTACATATTTAAGCATCTGCTTTCCACAGCCAGCCAAATAAGTAAAAACATCATTCACATTAAATTTGCTACAACAAAACATCACACACATTTTCCAGAAAAAACCAGCAGTAGTTATGCAGCTTTTTAAATTCTACTAGTTAAAATGAATAAATCACCTAAACATCTAAATTTTGCTATGATCATGTAGCAAATATATATTAACTAATCTGCTTTTACTAGTGACAGTATTAATATTTTCCCTATCATATTTATCTATGTACAAAATAAGTTACCAATTCAAGTTCCCTTGCATTTATGTCTTCAATTTTTTTAAATGATGTCAGCCCAGCATTTACCATAGCATTTGACAGTGATACACCTGCAAAAAACATGTATACAAGTTTTATGCTGTTAAAGGACAATGAATAACCTCAAATTATTCTGAACAACTGCATTATAGCAGGTAAACCCAAAGCAGAAATAATTTTATATTATATTAGATGCAGCTTTCTGCCCAGCAAATCACTAAATTTATTTATTTAAGTATTTTAGTATTATTTAATTTCTCCATTAGTAAGGAGAAAATGAAATGCAATACAAACCAAACATGAAAATATTCAATATTTCAATACTGACAACTTCTACATTTTCTACAGTAAAATGGATTTTAGATCACTTTCTACAAGAGTCAAGAAATGTGTTCTGTATATATACGATGAAAAAAAGCATGTCATGCAGTATTCTTTGACTCAGAATTTTCTCCCTATCCAAGAAATTATGTAACTATGTTAAAATCATAAAGATCTCAATGTTTTTGAGCAAGTTAATAATGAAATTCACTGAAAAATAAGTATTTATTATAATCTTCTACAGGTCATTGCAGCTTTAGCAAAAAACGTTATGATGGCATATATGCCACAAAAACAGGCTGGCAGAGAATTCCACATACACTTTTATTTCTCTTCATCATTCACAGCACTTCCAGTGAGATTTAGAGATATCACAGCATATGAAAAGGCATTTAACTGACTTGGAACTACAGCCTACTACAATAACTGCAATGATTGTAGGTAAAAATAGTACCAAGTACTTAGAATGAGTATATGGATCCTTCTCACACAGTTCTGTGAAACAGTGTAAGAAATCTGAAAATTAAGTGGGAAACCTCTTTAGATACTTTTAGGTTGCTTCTTGGAAGACATTACAGTAATCTTATAAGAAAACAGTTAACTCAAGAATTTAGTAAGTTAGAGAAACAGAAGACCTTTTGTCTTTTTATGTGTATTTGATCATCTTTTGGGTCTGACTTAGGGAAAGCATCTTTTACCATCTCCCTGAACCTTTGAGGAAGCTGTGCAGTCTGAAGACTGAAAACTCTCACATATTACTTCTGCTGCTAGAGCTGTTGCCCTGTTTCTTTATAACTGAAGCTGAAGATTGACGTTTTTATCCTAATTCCCCATATGGCAGAAGGATTTCCACCAGTGAAGAGAATACCAGACATAAATAAGACGTTTTCCTCTTTATTTTCATCTACACTTCTGAGCAAAAAATAAACAGGGGTGGAAATGAAATTGAACAAGTAGTAAATGTCATAAATCCTTTATGGTACCTGATCATTATCCTGTCTGTCAGAAAAAGCAAACAGAAATCAAACACACCATTCAGCAAAGAGGGAGCATCATTATTGGACAAGAGTTGTAGAAATGCACTAAGAATTCAACTGAATCACCGGTCTCAGTAAGGCCAAGTGCCAGTCAAAGAACAGTCACTCTTATAATAGAAATACTGATTAATAAGGTTTTTTTAAAATTCAAAAATAGCATTGAGATAAGAGTTTAAAACTTAAGGATTTCTGAACATGCTACATGGCATCAGCAAATTTCTATGAACTTAAACAATTCACTTAACTTCATAAAGAAACAGAATAAGCTTAGCAGGCATAGACAGAGGTTAAGAATCACATCATACTACAGGTGTCAATTCAGTGTTTGATTCAGTAAAAGAGTGAACTGTCAGAAGAATGTTCAAAAGAAGCTTGTGAGGGGAACAAAAGACACTTTGGAAGTTCACAGTTCTTTGTAACATATGCTGCAAGAGCTATGACAGCATAAGAAAAAAGTACCCAAAAAAGGAAAACTGGACAGAGATGTCTGTATATACACCACTTATATTATTAAAAAACTAAATGTGACTTTATTCTACTGAATATAGTGTACAGGAAAGGATTTGTCTATACTGCAAGTGCCATATTTATTCCACTTATCCTAACTCCACAGAAATGCTGATCAGGAGGCAGATTCCTCAGATGACTGTGCCGACATGGGCACAGGTGTGGGGTAGTGGAAATGTGTTCCCAGCACTCCTCACTGTGCTGTGCACAGGCTAACGAGCCCTGTCCTTTGCTTTGAATCCACATGAATGAAGCATTACAGCCCCTGCAATTGAGCAGGCAAGGCTGTAATGTACTGTACCCTATGGACCTTTGGGTTTAGCCATTCTCTAATTTGCAGATCCCTGTACTACACTGCTCAGTGCAGAGCAGATGTGTCTCTAAAGAAGAAATACAGAGAATGCCACAGTGAATTTTGAAAGCATGAAGGTATGATAAAACCAGACATCAAAGCAGGAAGATACTCTACTACCTCAAACAAGTATGACTACATTTTTATAACACAGAGGACTCAAAAATTTCTGAACTCCTTTTCAAATAATTATGACAAGCCTGTACTTCCAGCCAGAAGTTCATTCAATAACAGCATACAGTGAAAGGAAGAAGAGCATTAGAAACTTTTGATCATCATGTGTATTAGAACCTCAGGCACAATAAATTGATTTCTATTTCATGATTCCTATCCTTTTCAATGTGAATTAAAAGGCTTTCATGCATACAAGTAAGAGGACCTACAGCAACAGCTAGTTGGAAAGGAAGGCATAGCCTAGTCAGGGACATGCAATCACATCAATGTGGAATATGCCTGATACTGAGATACTGAGAGGATACTGAGAGGATATGCCTGATACTGGAATACTGAGAGGAACATTAAGGAATAAGAACAATTCTGAAATACTTTGAAAGCCTGAAGAAAATTACTAACCACTCTACTACTGTTATGGCAGATTCTTCTGACAACTGTGGTACTCAGTTGTGGCAAATAAGTAATTAGGAGACTACTTCAATTATGTAAGCAGACACCACAGAAATCAGCAGGCTAATTATGAGTTTTGATTCTCTGTCAAGATTACACTTTCATAATTTCTAACTAATACCTACCAATTTTTTCCAATTGTTTAGACACATGAAGTGAATTTTCCCAAAGTCTGCACCTGAAACACTTTGCTAAAATCAAAGAGTTTAATAAAGCAGAAAAGTTGTTCTTAGATGATGCCAGAAAGTCAGATAACCCTGTAAAAAAAAATTGACTTATATTAATAAACTAAAATGTAGCTTATTAGTATATGTACAAAAAAAAAGGATTAAATTTTACCATACATCTAGTAACTCTTAAGCCATTTCTAAATATTCTGCCAGTATCTTGTGTCAAAGTAAAGTCTTGAATAGGAATACATCCCAGCTGAGCCTGAATGAGACTGGAAAAAGAATCAGTTTGATATATAAGCTATAATGTAAACAAACCACAATATAAAAGTTTTTAATGAGGGGGGAAAAAAAAAAGGAAATTCAGAATAGGAACAACAAAATACAAGATCTGGTCCTCCACAAAATGACAAAAAATTTAGCAGGGACTTCAACAGACATAAAATGACAATTTTTCAATAAAAAATAAAAACGCAATATATTATTTACCAGTTTACTTTCATTTCTCTTGTTTTTATCTTCCCCTCCATTGGAAACCTACACATGAAAACATACATATTTTCTACATTTCATTTTATTTACTGTTAAAGAGGTACTTTCAATTTCCAATGCATTTTTTAATACCTGATAGTTATTTTGTCTTTGTCTTTATTCAAAGTGTTCAATATTTTCTTTTCATTTGTTCTTAACTTCACATCCACAAATTCTGTGCAGCTGGAGATCATTGTAATCTGTAATAATCAAAGTTTTTTAGTAATTGTTTTAATTTGCCATTTTTTCTATTACTTTTTTTTTCTAAAGAACAGTTTAAAAAAATTTTATCATCTCCACACTATGACTACGAAGACACAATCACATTTTAATACTGACCAACTTTCTTTCCTCTTCCATAAAGGCTATTATATAATGGAAGGGGCAAATTTTCTTTCAGCTTTTAGATTACTGTTTCAGTTGAGGTTATCTAAAATCGACCACACACACTGCTAACACTTCATACAAGGCAAATACCAACAACTTTTATCTGTTATATATTTCACCTTGCTTTCTTCACACTTTAATAACAAAGATAGTCACAGGAGAACAGGTGTTCCATTTTTTCATGGCAAATCTGTCCTACCATATTATTTGCTTGAAAACAAAATGTCTTGTGATTCAGATAACAACCTGTTATCTGAAAGAGAAAAGTTACTTAAAACAGAAAGACAATTCCCTTAAAAGTAAAACCTGCTCTTGATGCAGGTAGTTTTTGCAACAAAAAAACTACTAAACCACTACTAAAACAGTTGTGTTTAATACATAAACAGAACAGCTTCAGCAACTTTGCATCTTCATAAGCAAGGTTAGCGAGGGGAGAAAGAGTTGAAAACCAAAAGATCTCAAAGTACAAAGCCTCAAAGATACTCCACATAGATTTTAATTAGATGCGTTCTCTAAGACTTCATATAAACAAAGCCTGAGCTCTTTAAAATAAATAACACCTTACACTTATTTTCTTAGACTGTTTATAAACAATTGAACATAAGCAATTTTTTTAAAAAAAGTCAAATTACCAATTCTTTTAGAGTCTCAGTTCCCTTCATTGTGAAAAACTGCTTCACTGTATCAAATGCAATATAATACCATGCCATTAATCTTCCAGTCTCTGTAAAAGAAGAATATAACTTAAAAAAATAAATATGCCAAGTCTATTTCAGTGAGTTGGAGTTTTTTAAGCCACAAAATTAAATTAATTTTCTTATTACAGGCCTCTGTGAGATTTGCCACCACTACTCAGTATGTTATTGCTCCCAGCTGTCTGATGGACATTCCTGACCCAATTATTGAGTGGCAGAAAGAACCATGTGCCAGTGACAGTTCTCTCCAATGGAGATTAAGGCACACTAACATACCAGGCAATGAACTGTGGTTGCTAAGAAGCCAAGCACCTCTAGCAGAGGGCTGTAGAGAAGAGCAGATATTGATAAAACCTGTCCTTCATTGCACTGTGCCACAACGAATTATCCTGTCACAATGCTCTGCAATCTTCTCCTAATCTGCCAAAAATTTTCAGCAACAAGAGACGATCTATTCGTGAAACAAGATTAAAAGAATGGATGTCCATGACTTGGTTAAGAAACTTGCCCATATATTCTACTCAAACAATCCCTCACGTTCTACTCCCTACTACATTTGTGTACTCTTATTAACAGCTCACAAGGATAGTTGAGACCCTTTGTAGTTCACCACCATCTCTACATCACTTCTCAAAATCAGTTTATTTGAAACAAGCGTTACCTGTTGGCTTGAAATGATTTGTTTCATCCATCCTGATCAAATCAAAAGATGATAAATCATTTAAGTTCTTCAGACACAGTTCTGTCAAAAATTTGAAAAACAGATGTTTTCTGCATGTACTAAAAATACCTTAGGTACAAACCAAAAACATCATCATCAAATCACAATGAATGTATATCCAAGTAATTCCACTGAACTCAAGTAAAGGTTTTGGAATACAATCCTGCTTCTATTAAAATTGGTGGTTAACTTCTGCCTGGGGAAACTCACTCAAAGATAATTAATACAGCCAAAAATAGCAAAGGAATAGAAACTAAATGCTGGAATGTAGGTTGCCATACTCAATTTTGAATGACAGATCAGACAGCCCACAGCATTTATACAGAAGATTTCTGCTACAGAGTTAACACTTGAATGGTTCAAATTTCACATATCCACCAGTATTTATGAATCCTTCATTAGAAATTTTCATATTGTATCAGCTGCATTTGTATTTATTTCACTAAACCTGTTGTGTCGGATATCTGCATAAGAATGTCCAAAGTGCTTTCGTTCTCTCTTTTTCAAGACCAAGGCAATATTCAGAACTATTTTGTCAGCTGTATGTTTTCCAATGAAATTGCAAATAGCTAAAATGCGCTATTTTAAAAAAAAGTCAATAACTGGGTTTTATTCAAGTCTTAGCAAAAAAAGCCTCTTAAAATCATGCAATTTTAAACTGTTTCTGGACAAGGCAAAGATGTTTACATTTTATATCCTTTGTTTTCAAGGCTAAATTTATGAAGGGAAGATGACAATTTCTGAAAAGGACTTTCTTTAAAGTATAGCAACAGAAATAAATGAAAGCAAATTAGATCAAAGGAAAATTAGGAAAAATTACAAACAATCAAAATTAAAGTGTTCTGCTCCATATTTCTGAGCATGTATATGGAGATGAGATAGGTAAAGGCATTTAATTATTTTCCTCTACACAAGAAAAACTTTTTACTAGTTAAAATGTATTGATAGTATTTCAAAAATATTAGTAATAAAATAAAATTAATAACGCATCATAGTCAATTACATTTGTTCTGCGAATGAATCTATTGAAGTTAATGGATATAAATAATAAACACGGGTGAACCTGCCCTAAATTGTAACAATTTACTGGAAAAAGCTAAAAAGTCACTTACCTTGTAATTTTGCTTCAATTCCAATTTTATCTAATCCAGATGAAAAACCTTCATGGAAAAGACAAAAGTTGTTTTAACCTAATACTATTATCCATTTCCTCCTCAATGTCATTATCCATCAAAACTGATTTGTTGATTTTTAGGAGCAGACAAATACCCCAAGGTGAAAAATGTGGGAATATTTATTATACTGCAAACAAGTCAGAAGTCTAACAGGGTATAACTATCTAAGTATCAGTAAGAGGCTGTTAGAACAGATGTGCAAAGGTAAAAACTGCAGACATTCCCCCATGTAAAATATCAAAGTCCTAAAAGTTGCAGAAGTGTCAGTAGCAACTTCACAGGTACAGTTTTCTTATTTTAGAATATAGGAAGCCACCTAAATTGTAACATCCATTCGAGTCCTAGATGTACTATGTTCCAGTCCCAGCTATAAATCCTTATAAAAAATTGTCTCTAGCAACTGCCCAAAGACTTCAAAATCAGGTGTAGAACAACGGGGCAGGAACAAAGATACGGTATGGGCTGGAGACTGGGACAATGTTCCAGACAAAACAAATTGAAGACACTGGGATTAAGAAAATTGAAATTTTATTCTAGGAAAAAACTATGAAATACTAGACTCTTTTTCTTAGCAGAGTACATATTCAGCAGTGAAAAATAAATTATGGCTTGATACTGCATTAATACATGGTCTGGCATACTAAGATCAAAAGAACCAGATTATGAAGCTGTAAACGGCTTATTCATAGTTCTTAAATGTTGTACCATGCTGAAACTCCCATTACTTATGTTACAGCACAAAATGTTACAGGCCACATTGCACATCTTGTTTTCATCACGTTATGAAATAACAGTCCATGAGAAAATGATAGAAACAAATAATATGGACATAACACATCCTAGTGTCATAATCAGATCAATTTAAAAAATAACAACAAACCATAATGAGTTGGATTTTTTAAGGCTCTAATGTACAAGAATGTTGATCGTATCCATTCCGAAGCTACACTGACATCCGTGACAGTATGCAGCACTATTTCTGCATTTAAGTGTTCAACAAGGTGCCTGTGCAAGCTGGTGCAAAAAACCAGGAGTTAAGGACATTTACCAATTAGCAATACAAAAAGTGCTAAAACTATTTTTTGGGAAGAAAGGAAACAAAAAAACCCCTCCCCTCAAACCACAACAACTATTCACTGTAATAGTGAGCTCAATAGAAAACAGTAAAGATTATGTAGATAATTAACAATGTATTTTTTTTTATTATGGCATGATGTCCAGCAAGCAAAAATAAACTGTCAACTTTCACATTTACCAGAAAACAAAATAACATAAAATTAAAAATTACAGCACAGATATTCTGTGCTGTTGATATTCTAAATATATTTGAAAAATTAGATGTTAACAAAATTACATGAGTACAAGTTCCTATTTTACCCTTTAACGTCTTAACTTTCCTAAATATTTCCTAAATAACCTGTTAACAACAAATATAGGTCTAGTATTTTCCAGACTCTATTATCTAGAAATTCAGAGATGTGATTTGTGTTCAATTCCTGCTTTTTGTCTTTGCAATACATACTATTTCAGTTTCTTCAGTTTTCCAGCAGGAATCTAAAACTTTTTAGTTTAAGATGTTCTAAAGATTTTTGGTCTGATAAAAAAGGAGACCGTTAACTCCTGAATAGCTTAATTTTCCTTAATTCTTTCTTGATTTCTTCTAAATAGACCAAAGAAACAGCCCATAACCCACATTCTGTAGAAACAATGAAGTTTTGCTACTATCTACAGAGTGTTATAAAAAAATACTCAGTTACCTGCTCTCTATTATATCAGCACCATTTAACATCTGTATATATCTCTCCCTGGTACTGCAACGAGTCATAATAACTGCTGTAGCTGTAGTGTCAAACTGAAAAACAAAACCCCAAATAAAAGTTGCTCTCTAGTTCTTAGAAAACAATCCAGCTGAATATGCATCACATACCTGTTGAATCCACTAAAACTCTTAAAATCGTGTCTGAAATGGCTATTGTGTGCCAGTTTCCTACTTTCTCTCTAATCCCCATTCACTATGTAACCCAAATGTAATCTCCAGATCTTTTTCCACTGCAAGATGAAGCAGTAATTTTCACTGGACAATACAAAAGCAAACAGATTTCTTTCTCAACAGAAAAGTTACCTAGGAGTAGTTTAAGTATTAATAACCCTTTAAAAACCAGATGTTGCCGTAAAATTCCTGGCATTGTATTTTCTTTGACAAGAACAGTTTCTACTAATCTGCCTATAAATACCAACAACACAATAAAACATTCACTTACCTGAGGTCTTCCAGCTCTCCCAATCATTTGCAGAATATCAGTTTCACTGTACTCTTGAAACACTCCTCCAACATAATGCATTGTGGATTTTATAACCACCAGGTGTGCAGGTAGATTGACTCCCATAGCTAAGGTGCTAGTAGTAACTACATCAGATCAAAATATATGAACACCATCAAAATGTCTGGCAGACTCTAAACAAGCAGCAAATAGGTGACTCAACTCTTGATGCCTAAGAGCTCTTAGTTTCTAGTGGAGTCAGTGGACATTATGCACCACAAAGAATTTCATGTAGATTACAGGTAGATACTTGTGTAACAATTTCTGCGTATCTGATCATCACCATTCATTTGTTTCCGAGTTCTTCAACAAATTACATCCCAGATACTTTTATTTAAACATTCCTTTATATTTGGAGATAATCCAGAATTTGATCCATGTTCAATGTAACAGACACACAATGAAGAAACATTATTCTTATTTCTTCAAGGATATGTATTTGAATACAGCCATGACTTCATCTTGCTTAGAAGTGGTCAATATCTTTAAGATATGTTTTTTTAAGTCATCAGTCATTAGCATTGTTTATATCCAAGGTACCAAACCAGAATCACCACCAATACTATCACAACACTTTACCAATACATACTCTCATGCAGAAAACATCAATCAAGTGTGTGGCAAGTAATCTTACACTCACGTTGTCTAATTCACTTTCTCTAAAGAATATATGGGGTGCCAAGAATTCAACACAGAAAGCCAGTCACATGGGCCAACTGATAATACTATTCTGCTAGGAAAATGAAGATTTAATGAAACTCTTTTTTAAATGAAATGAAAATTAAAGTTAGTAATTAGATTACTTTTTCATATGACCATTGTAACAAGAAAGAAAAAATACATTAATCTTTTAGTGTTGTACATGAACCACACAGACAATTCCCCATAGGGTCTGGATCTTTTTTTTACAGAAAAAGAAAGCCCAGGTGAGATGAGATCGATCTGAGACAATCACGTTTCAGATCCCTTCTCATTTCACGTAACAACAGATGGAATATTTCTTAGGAACCTCCCCATCAGTCCCAACATCTTGCATGGGAGTTTGAAAACAGTATCCTGTCCACCCAAGACACATAAATATACAAGATTACCTTCAAGGAAGCCACAGTTGCAAAGAAACCAGACAAAGAAAACATCTCAGGAACTCAGAGGAAAGACGCACATAGAGCTCCACCTCAATGGGAGGGCTCAATGGTATGAATAGGAAATGGACATGGCCAGCCCTATATGGACACATGAGGGGGATGACTCCATGTGTGGTGAAAAGAAGTTCTCTGGTCTTTAGTAACGGTACATATGTAGACTCACAGGGCAAAAGTGCATGTGAAACACAAAAACACCTTTACCCAGATTTCACAAATTCCAAAGGTTAAGTGAACTATAGAACCAGAGAATATTACCGCTTCCAAACAGCAATCTTCTCAGGATACATAAATGACATTTTGGCTTTCAAAGTTAAATTTACTTACAAAGTACTGGCAAATCTCCTACAGTAAAAGCTCCTTCAATTATTTTTCTGTCCGATATCTCCATACCCGCATGATGATAAGCCACACCATATGCTAAAAGGTCTGATAATGAAATAGTTATATATATCATTTAACTAAGTTTTCTCGAGCAAATATATTCATCACAGAGCAGAGAAATAGTAGGTTATATTTACCTCTCAGTTTGGAGTCTTTCAATGAATTTGCAAACCTCTGTAATCTATGCAACACACACAAAAAAATAAAATTAAAAAATATACATCCTTTGGGTATTTTCAACCACCACCTTTCCCATCTTCAGAGAGGGAACAGACTGATTCTCTGGGGCAGCTATTGTAGCCTTCCCAGCCTGATCATCTTTCCAAGTCACAATCTACAATCCTTATGTGTTGTTGACATAAGAGAAATAAGAGCACATTTGAGTTCCAAAGACAGGATGTAGCGTCTGCAGCTGCCATGACCAGACAACCCTGAAGTAAATAATAATTAATATGGCTGTATTTGTTAACAGTATCTGAGAAAGCAAAGGCATCTTATGCCTTAACTTAAAATATTAGTAA
Source organism: Orthonyx spaldingii (assembly GCA_013397795.1). Lineage (NCBI taxonomy): Eukaryota > Metazoa > Chordata > Aves > Passeriformes > Orthonychidae > Orthonyx > Orthonyx spaldingii. Next base: position 2,641,360 of record VZTJ01004015.1, on the reverse strand, counting down.
AATCACATCCAATGCAACTACTCATATGCTTAATCTTTGCACTACATGGCCTTAAGAGGTCCATAAGAATTAGCATATTCATGTTTAGAACGCAGCTTTGAGAAATAGCTTAATGTTTATGAAAAGTATTCTAAAACTCTGAGAAGCAAATGAAACTTCCTAAGAAGAGTGTCAATGTACCAAAAAGAATGTCAACTGTGATGATGATTTTGTTGCATACTCCTCTGCTAGAAACTGTATCAGCTCAACAGCTTTCTTCACAGATATCACAGGTTTATTAAAACGTACAAACACTTATTTCCAATTTAAATAGAAAAATACCTTTGTTTCTGTTCTATACTCAGTAGAAATTTAGCATCTTTTGCAAGAACAGAAGCAGCCTGCTGTACTCCTTTTCTTGTGGCACAAAACTATAAACAAAAGATATTTTTTGAATCAACACTCTCAAGAAAGAAACAATGTCAAACATGATAAGAAAAAGCTGCTGTACCACAAGTGCTGGTTTTTGTTCCGAGTATGTTTGTATAACACTAGCTATCTTGTAGTTAAGAGTTAAGTCAAATTTGAATTCTGTCTGATTGTCACTGCAAGGAAAACCAAGAACAATTTTGCGTAGCTTCACTGGTCGTTGATCCTCATCTATTTTCAGGCATACAGCAGGCATCTCATTATCTGAAAGCCATTCTGCAATCTTGAAAAAAGAAGTAGAACAGAAAAGATAAATTTCTTCTTTTAATCATGCTCCTGCTCTAATAGCATCACAAAATAATTAACTTAGCTTTTGTCACGTGTAAACTATTAACACATTTTTCTATCATTTAAAATCACAGAAGTTCTTCTTTCTACAGGATCAATATAACTTGGACTGAAATCTCAAGTTTGTTGTGATTTGTACATAAGAGGCAAAAATCACAAGCAGCAATCTAAAACCAAAGCATGTGCATACATGGCTGATATTTCCATATGGTTGAAGGTAATCTCACATTAGCAGCAGCCTCACAGCTGTCTTCAGCTGACAGCTTAAAAATTACAATTTTGCTATCAATCTAAAATTATAATTCCAGATAAATTTTATAAAATACAACTCCATCAATCAAAATACAGTTAAAAAGTAACTCTTACATCTTGAGCATTTGGGATTGTTGCAGAAACAGCTACAAATCTTAAGGGAGGAACAGTGTCCTGATTCTCTAACAGACGCCAAAGAGAAGACTGAACAGTTTTCATCCGACTGACCACAACTTCCAAAGTTGCGCCGCGACTTTCATCCTTTATAACGTGTACCTGTCAGGAATTTTAAGATGTGCTAAGTAAATCTGGACATGTGCTAAATAGATGTAATATTTTCTAAGCTTCCTTTTGTCTTTACAAAAGATACAAAACCAGTGCAGAAACCCTCATTCATTTTCTTACCTCATCAATGAGAAACAGTCGTACAAGCTGGACTATGGAGTTGTCTCTCCACCTTCTGGTCATGCTATCCCACTTTTCCTTGGAGGAAAAAAACAACAGATCAAAACAACAACAGAAGCTGAAAGATGTTTTGAAGGCCAACATATGCCACAACTATAGTTCATGCAGACATGCCTAAGCTTCAATAAATCTTTAAACAGAAACAATTAAGCAAATTCAAGCTAATGCCATCTAAGTTTCATCTGGCACATTATTATATTACTAACTTTTGTTTATATGAACTGAGAGTGTGTACAGCAGTGTGCAGACAAACAAAAGACAAAAAAAAGATCATAAAATTACTACGTATTACAAAAAAGGAGCAGTCCTAGCAGCATACAATTAGGAGACTGCTAATGTCTGTTTATTCTAAGTTCTTATAAGAACTGGGAATGAAACCTACAGGTGTAGTGATAATAATGTCAGCGTGATGTATTTCAAATAAATCATCCACCAGTGTATCTCCTGTCAGTTCCTTGCAGGTGAGTCCTATAGGTCCAAATTTTTCTTTCCAATCATCAAAACGTTGACTGCATAGAGCTTTTATTGGAGCCACTAAAGACAACACCAAATAATGAGAATTAAATCAGGAAAACCAAATCTTCAACTATATTAAAAATGTATGCATTTAGTTTCTTTAGTAAGATACCGTCTTGAATTTAATTTCCCTAATTTTCAGCTTTGCTTTCAAAAACATAAAATCTGGTGTTACTGTCCTTATTATCCTACTCCACGTGCACAATGTTGAGCTTTGGGCCCTAGTTCTTCCCATCAGTAAGCAGAAACAGAACCCTTTAATTAAGATTATTTATGTTCTCTCTTAATCCTGTATCCTGTTGGGTTTGGGGGTTTTTTGCAGTACCACATGGAAACAATCATTCAGCCATCAAAGGTTTTCTCATAGATGGAAGAAACCACAGGAAATACATCTTTTCTAATGAAAGATCATACAAATACCAACCTTTTCCCAGTTAAGAATGATGTGAGTACTCTGTATTCAGAGAGAAAAGAGGTTATAAGTGAGGAACCATCTAAGAGCAAGAGACAGACTTTATTTGTTCTGGTATTCTATTTAAGTCAAATGTACAGTTAAGTGTAGGGTCATACCAAGCATCTAACACAGCAGGTAGCAGTTCTCATGCTGGTCCTCATGAACAGACTCCTAAAACAATCTATTAATTCTTTTTTTCCTGAGGATACACAGTGTACTTTTGCAGATTTTTTTTTTTCCAGAAATCAGATGTAATTTTCAACAAGCACTGATATTAACAACACACATAAGGCAGTAAGATGATTAATCTACATGAGAAATGCAGTGATTTAAGTGAAAGAGGCAATCTATGCATGACCTGAAAAGAGCCATAGTATAATAGATCTTGCAGTGATTACATTCCAGGTTAGTTACAGTCACTGGAATATGAATGATATGTGCATATTAGCTCACAAATGATCCCTAAAACAAAGAGATTTAAAGAACCAGCCTCTGCTTCAGAAAGAGGTGTAAAATCTCATAAGAATACCAGAGAAATAATTAGCTCCAGAAAACTGATTAAGCTACCAGCAAGTAATTCACAGAGTCGCAAAGTTAATCATCTTTAGCAATGCAAGAATGCAAGAAGCAAGTGGTTGCTCCTGGAACTACAGTCACCAGTCCTTCGATGTAAAGCTACTGGCAAATAACTCTAGAGAAATACTGCAAGCTAATTCACATGCACGGGGCCACTGATGAAGCAGGCAGCAGTGCTCACACCAGCAGGACACAGTCTGATTACCACCTCTGTTCCAACATTGACAAGTCTCCTTCTCCATCACTGTGGAACCTGGAAAGGCCAGCAGATCTAATTCCACTAGCAGGTAACTGCTTACTTACCAACAGTTTCAACCAATTTGTATCAATTCTACCAAGGCAAGCAGAAACTATTACCATACACTCAAGCTCGTTCAGCTGACAGAGAACCTGTATCACATACCTCTGCTAAAATAGTTTACAAGACACAGTAAACTCTAAAGCAACACTAGCTTTATTGTAAGAAGTTGAACAAAATGGAATTAAAAAAACAAATACAAAGCTTTTGTAAATATAAGGATGAAATCTTAAATAGCAAGACTGACAAACATATCACTGTATGAATAAATTAAAACTGGGACAAAATCACCAATTTAATCCAATTTACATGACATGAACTCAGTTCTCTAGGAAGGAAAGAAAAAGTGTAATCAGTGTGACTACCTCCAAGTATTTTCATATTCCTATACAGATCAATTAAACTCATGAAGATCACAGTTCTGGACCCTCTGAGGTAGTATACAGAAAACAGCAGGAAACCTTGCCAGGTAAGTGAATACTGGAAAATTTGATCCTCATGTCAGAGCAACAGTTAGCGATACAAAAGATAGTGTCAGCCAGAAATCATGCACTAAGAATTTGTTTTAATTTCCTTTGCTTCCTCCTTACCTTTTTGTGTACATCTTGCCTTCTTGAAGGACAAACTGCTTACAAGATTTTCTAATTTTTATTTGTATAGACAATGCTGAACACTACAATCACACAATGGTGTTAAATACTAATAATAGTTACAATAGTACCACAAATAAACACTAAACCAACTTCTAAAAGAATGAAGTAGGTTGCAATTTCTTAATGTATTTAATCTCAGTAGTATTCCTGGACTCACTCCAGATTTCTGCATTTGCAGAAAGACATTTTCTACTCTGTCACCAAAATGTTTAAAGCTGCATAATACTTACTGTAAACAACTTTAATATTTAACCAAGGCAGTGGGGCCTCCATGAGTAATCTGGTAATAGCTAGCTCGAACATTACAGTTTTTCCAGAGCCAGTCGGAGCACAAATCACAAAGTTCCTATCTGTATATAAAAGCTAGGAAAGAATTGCCAAATTGTTAAGTTTCCAATAATGACAAATGGAAGTTTTGCATGACTGTGCTTCTTTCCCACACATTTTATCCTCCACCATCTTAAATGCCAGGTATGTCCGTGTCAGGCTCCCTCATTTTCCTCTGACAAGATTAATTCTTCCCTCTTTCCTCCTCCACAATGTCACTCACCCATGTCACTCACTCCTCCACCCACCCTTCCTCCACGCAAATATATTACTAATCTGTATGCATAAATAGAAATATAATTCTCATTTTCACGCAAATGTATTTTAAACAGAGAAAAACATTTTTAGAAGTTCTTCTGGTCTCTTCTCCCAGCTAAGCACAACGTTGATAAACTATTCCAGGAAGAGGTTCTAGATATATTACAGTTTTCTAACCCCTTTTATGTTCTGAATATCAAAGTACCACTTAAATATATCTACAAAGTACTACTTGCAGCTGCAGTTTATGTTCCATACTTACATCATCCAAAGCTTTTGACTGTGCATAGTTAAAATATGGGAACTCCTTAAAAATACTTCTAAATTGCGTTGCTTGAGAGCATTAAGGAATTTAAAATACTAGAGTGTAAATTATAAAATTTTAGGAATGTGAATGAATGTCGTTCTTGCAATCTAAATGCAAACTTAAAACATACTGCAATATTTCACAGGCTTGTAAAAAGGTATCCAAAAGTAACCTATTAAATAATTCAGTAGATTTAGATTCTCGATGTGCTATATACTCCATATCACTGAAAAAACCACAACCTATTTGGGTGGTCTCAGGATTGTACCAATAATGAAGAACCTCCTCCCTGGCACAGGCTTCATGGAACAGCATACAATTATGGAATGTGAGGCTGCAAGGCACAAACCAGATACAAGAACAAGCAGAACACTGCTGTTAGCCTATCTAAGGTATCAATAACATTTGTAATATCACACAAATTAATTAGTATAATAGTCTGTGTCCAGACATAACAGTAGCAAAGAAATTCACCTATGATTACTTAGTGCTGACTGTGGTTTTAAAGATATTTTTCAGTTGCCAATAATGTGTGTCCTTCAGACAACATTCTTATCTAAAATATGCGGAAGATGAAAAGAGAGCATTGTTAGGCTACAAATGCAGATGAGAGCTGATCCTGGTCTGGACATGCAGAGCAGCCACACAAGCAGACTGAGTGCAACCACCTCATCCGGTTGAGGATGAGCACAGAGTCAGGTATGACATTGACAGTAACAAGAACAATTGTTAGCATTAATTCCTATGGCTACAAATTAAACACTAGAATTTTGCAAATGTAAAAGCACTGTAATAAAATCAGGAAAATCAGATACAGCAAACACAAGGATACGTATTTCTGTAACAGCCCTCAAAATTTCCAATTTTCTTTCTGTAGTTCCTAAAGAAGTAAAAATAGTATATTTATAAAATCAGCTTCATTTTCAACCAATAACCATGACAAATATCTTCCTGACCTCAAGCCGTGTGCTCTGTAAGGAGCTTCAAGCCTATAACAAGGTCCAGGTGATATGAAAGAGATGATGGGATAGGGAGGTCACTAGCTCATCATTTGAAAAGATCATGATGGTGGCCCTTTGATGAACTCACTCCAGTTTAAGGATGTCTTGCAGGCACCAGGGACTCAAAACTTGATGCAGGATCTAGGTGTGGTCTCAAAAGTGCCAAGAAAGGGATAATCACTTCTCTTAACTTTCTAGCTTTGTTAACAAAGCCCAGGATGCTGCTGGCCTTTGTTACTGCTGGGACACACTGCTCACTCAAGTTCAGCAAGCTGTTCACCAGACCGGGGCACTTTTCAACAGAGCTCCCCCCAGTCACACCATCCCAGGAGTTCTTCTCTTTCCCTGGGGCAGGACTGTGGATTTGTTCCTGCTGAATTTCATGAGATTGCTGTCAGCCCCCTCCTCCAGGGCAGACCCCTGCAGTACCCCACTTGTAGCTGGCACGTGGGCAGTGTGACCCATTCAGCACCACCCTCTGAGCCCGGCCAAGCATTTTTACACCACACAGTTGTTGATCTACTCCTCTGCCCTACCTGGATACAGAATGTTGTGGAAGATGGTGTTGCTCAACCACTCTGTGATTCTATGAAAATCCTTGCTGAAGGTAAAGTAAATGATATCCACTGCTGTCCCCTCACCCACAAATTGAATCACCACTGCTCGTAAGGCAATCAGACAGGAACCACACTTTTCATTCCTGACCTGTTTCCAAATCCCATCCTAAGCCACCACTCTGCCCTACACTCTTCCGCTAGAATTAATTTTCTACTCCATATTTCTATAGCAGTTAGACAGGCACACAAGGTACATTTCACAGATGTGTCATGTCCCAAAAAGTTTAAAATCTAGAAAAAAACTGCATTTAGTTAAAAACTATTAAAAAATAATTTCTAAATTAAGTATTTTATAATTTCATCAAAATCTCACCACTTCCCTCCATCTTCCAGGTATCTCCTACTTAAAGTCTATTTCTGCAAAGATAGAAATATGAGCCACACTACAAAAAAACATTTCATTGTCAATTTCTGGTTTCAAATGAAGATGAAACTCTTTACCACGTGAAGGGACAAGGCTGGTTTTTTTCTAATTGCTTAGCGGATGCAAAGTGCCATTTTCAAATACGTTTACACAACTTAGCACTTCTGAAAATGTGAAACTTCTTCATAAATTGTTTAGCCAGTTCATATTAAACAACAATGCAATTAAGTTCCACAGTATTGCAATACAGTCTATCAATTTTAGCCAATTATCTCACCTTGAGCTGGTGGGAAAATGTTCTTCACTCTACCTCAGGTTTTTGTTACATTTTATTATTATATACCAAAGACAGACAATGGACTATTTTTCTTGAAATAGAGTAAAAGTAATTACCTGTCATATCCAGAATCTCTGAAGCATTAGAAAATGATTGAATTTTAATTCCTTTTTCAGAAACAATCTCCTCATTATTCACCCCATGCAAAGTAAAATCTGAGTCTTTACTTATTGGAGCATGATGATTATTTCTCCATAAACCTTCTTTTGTCCCTTCTTTCATGTTTTCACTTGTATTTAAGTAAGTACCAATTTCTTTCACATCAACAAAACAAGCTTTAAATTCTGTATTTTTATACATATTACCAGACTTCTTAAATAAGCTGCAAAAGATGCAGAATTTTCATTAGCTTGTTGTAATGCTACAGTTTCTCTAATACTTGAAAAATATATACCTTTGTATTAGAAGCAGAACTAATAAGGTAAATAGTAAAATTGTATATAGCTTTATGTGATCTGTCTGAAGACTGCTTTCAAGATACATTTCAACTTTACTTTCATTCCAGAAAGAACCTGAAAGAATAAATTGCCTGTCCAGATGGGTTCGGACTCCCAATAGCAGATTAACTTTGAATTTCTGCATCATTAAAACCAATAGAGAGATCCAGGTTCTGAGGAATGGGAGGAGCTACACACAGAGGAGCTGGACACAGAGGAGCAGTTTATTGATAAAGCCTCTCCTCCCAGGGAGCACTGAAATCACACTGAGAACTGCTCCAGGTGTTCCTGACTGGCTGACCTCTGCTCTGCAAAGCAAATGACCTCGGCCTTCTTGCTCGTTACCATGCAGATAAAGAATCCAAAGCAGTATTTTCCAAAAGCTTTGTTATCTAAAAATTTCTTTAAAATTTAAGCAACAAACCTCATGCTTATTTTTTTCATGAATGAGGCTGAGTTCAGGACATGTTTAATTCAAGTGCTAAAATATTGCTAAGAAGAAACATTTTTTTCCTTATACTGAAAGAATTGCCATCTGGAGCCTGCTAAAGTACCTTCAATTGAAGGATCCCAAACTTTGTGTTCAACAGATTTATCTAAAATAATTATATGATTCTGACAGGGATAAATTATCTGAGTTGACTAGACACGTACCTTTTTCTTAATGTTGAATGGACACTCTCATCATCACTGTTTTCTGAAAAATCACGTAGTGCTTTATTTTGCTGTTGCTGAGAAAAATCTATTACTCTTTTAGCTTTATTTTCATCAGAAGAGAGAAATGATGCAACCACTTTCAGATTTTCATGCTGAAAACTAATTTTATCTCTTTCTCCTAGACTCAATTGTAGGACTTCTTTTTCAGGGGCTATGCCAAAAAGAGTAGGTGCTGATAATTTATCTCCTACTTCCTCTGTGTTGCTCTTACATTGTTGTATCAACTTCTGGTGCTTCCTCCCTCCTATAAAAACAATAAATTATTATTCCATTAATATGCATATTCTTATTCATAGTCATTTAATCAAATATCTTTCACACAGAATAAGCCAAATTCACAATAATATATATTATACAAATGGATATTTCTATCTTCTTGCAAGAACTTTAGAGTATATTTTATGACTCACACTAATGAATGTAATGCATCTGATGTCAATGAAAAAGTTAGAAAAGTAAGGTCCCTTTCTTTTTCTCCTATGCAAAGTAAAGGATAAAAACTATTCCTCAGAACTACAAAAGTTTTTATGACAGAACTCTTCACCCTGTCCCAGAATAAAGATGCTCTTTTAAAAAAATGACACAATAACCAAGCTTGAAGTTCCTGCTACAAACAGCTTTGAGATAAACACTGATATCTCAACAGTCAGAACTGGTACTGCTGGTGGTGACAGCCTGGTTTCATAACCTTCTTGGTTAATTATCACATTTTGCAGGGTTAATTCTCAGGAGGGTGAGTGTCCTGATCTGGCTGACCAGATCAACAAGGCATTGCTGTTGGCAAAAGGAAGGCAAAGGTATGAACAGAAATAAGCAACTAAATGCAGCAACTAAATGCAACAAGATAACAAAACAGCTCTATTTTGTAGTCTTAATTTCAATGTTTTCCATCTAGAAACTCAAAATTACAATGCCCTGTTTGTGACACAACCTCAACAGTTCTAATTCTACAAACATCAAAAAGCTTATTTGAGTAAGTAGCTCTTAATGGAATTACTCTTGCATAAAGTAGAAAAAACCCACCTTCTGTTTTAGTATAATTCCTAAATAGAGAATATCATAAATCAGCACAGCAGCTAAGAAATGCAGAAATCTAGTCGACAGAGCTAAAGCAATGAAATTCTTTAAAATAAATTTCCTTAAGGTAATCCTGAATGTCTAGGAATATGCCACTTAAGAGCAATTAATGACCAGATTAAGATTTGGCCTCCTGAGCAATTTGATTAAAGCCCCAAAAGGGAAGAAAAAACCAAGTTTCATAAAAACTCTGTTCTTTGGGTGGGATACAGGCCATCAGAGCCATGTGATAACATTTTGCTTTTACAGCCACGTCCCACTGTGTTACAATGCTTCGTGAAACAATGTGCAGTAACTGAAATTTTGGTTATACTTCTTACCTTGCCCACTTCTGCACAATGAACTTGTGGCATGTATATGCCCAAAGAGGACTGTTATGCTCCTGGCACATCTAATACCATCATCCTCAACTCAAACACATTCTTTGTCTCTACTTGCATACCTAGAATATTTCATATTTCACAGCAAAAGAGGTCACACTAGTTATTTGTTAAGCAATTTAATATCAATGTCGTGTATTATGGTTTAGTCAGACTTTGCAGTATTAGATTTATAGGTGGACTTGATCAACACAAACATCTTTTCCAATCTTTTCAATGATTCTGTGATTCTATTCTCTGATACTTTACCCATATGAGTGTTGGCTGAGTTTTTTTCCAGTTCCCTCTGTAACTCCTCTGCAGCTGGAATTTCAGCAATAGCTGGAGCAGGTGCAATAAACCAAGTCTTATGCTGTTCATTTTCCAGATACCTATTTTTAACACACAAATGTGAGGTAAAAGCATTTTTTTAAGCACCCTCCACAAGAACTAGCTCAAAATCACTAATCATAAATAACCAATTGTTTCTCCTGCTAAAACATATTCTTTTTCTTCAGTTCATGTGGCTTCTAATAACATAAAATTAAAGAGGCAAAACTTCTGCTAACCCTTATTTCTTACAGCCCTAAGATATACCTGCATCATTGAATGCACTTGGAGAAACGTATCAAAGTATGGATTATGGACCTGGAAATTTTTAGCCCCACATTTCTATCAGTAGACAAACAAGTGAGTCATAAGAAAAAACACTCTGTAAAATGATTCATGGAAAAATTTGGAAAACAATTATATATCTATATCTCTATCTATATCTACATATATATCTAACAATAAAGATTTACCTTTGTCTCATATCTGGTTTTTCATAAAATAAACTATCCAATGAAAAGACCACATCTGCAGAGTTGAACATTTTCAGATCAAATGTGAAGTCTCGTAGTCTGCAAAGGACAGCACAAACAACTGTAAAACTGAAATTGCTAGACTAAAACCTGTCTAAAGCAGTAGAAAGCTTATTAGTTGTAAGTGCCAATATTTAATTTCTATATTGTTTTCTTTTAGAGCTCTTGACTGCATTCTTAATTCTTCTTCAAATAGAGAATCTCTCTCCTGATAAAATATGGTTCCTATTACTTCTGATTAAAAAAGCCCTGTAGGGCAGCACTTGAAGCAAGCTTTATTACTATGACATATCTGGGAGAAAAAAGTGGGTAGGAGTGAAGATCCAGATAAAGTTTATGTTAAAGTATTTAATTTCTAAGAACAATGCCAAGATTCAGCCTAGAGAAGAGGAGACTGAGAGGAGACCTCATCACATTCTACAACTTCCTCGTGAGGGGAAGAGAAGGGGCAGACATTGATCTCTTCTCTGTGGTGACAGTGACAGGACCCAAGAGAACGGCCTGAAATTGTCAGGGGAGGTTTAGGTTGGACATTAGGAAAAGATTTTCACCCCGCGGGTGGCTGGGCACTGGAACAGCTCCCCAGAGCAGTGGTCACAGCACCAGCCTGGCAGAGCTCAAGAAGAGTTTGGACAATGCTTTCAGACACATCCTGTGACTCTTGGGGATGGTGCTGTGCAGGGCCAGGAGTTGGACTCGATGATTGTGGGTGCCTTCCAACTCAGCCTATTCTGTGATTATTTTACACAACTGCAGCCAACATATTTTTTCTCCGATTGTTTTCATTATGACCACAGTCTGTCAAGTTTTTGCAAAACAAAACTATACTGTTATCTAAAAAAAAAAAAAATTACACCGTTACCCCAACAATTATGTCAATTTACAAGCAAATGAGACTTTTTTTAAACCTACATGCAAATTGCTTACCTGGATAACTGGAGTATGGGCCCGACACCTTAATGTTGTTAACAGGTTTGTTCTGAAACATCAGCACCAGAGATTATTTCTAAATTATTTATTGCATACATTAGTATTAAAAATACTACAGCTAATTTAAATGTTTTTCATTTAGTACCATCTGTAAGCACTAGAAGTACTTCTTTATGCATTTCTGTTGAGAAGTTCTACAGCTCTTAACTTTGCTTGAGGACAACTTTAAAAAGCAAAGATCTTACTAAAAGAATACCACACTGATGACTTAATGAGTCAAAAATCTTAGATTCACTGAAACAAATGGCAAAATACAAATGAAGTTTACAAAGTTCAATAAAGGCCAACTCTGGAGGTAAAATAACAAAGTAAAGCTTTCTTTTTTATCTACAGAGACAAAACCAAAGGTGACACTTCTTTTGTACTCCAGCATCTCATTAATAACATATGAAAAGGATCTTTAAGAGTGCTTTGCAAATAGGCTTCAGATTTACTTAATTACTGTATACTGTCAGCTGTGAATCTAAAACTTTTAATGTATTTTTCTTCTAAATCTTCAAATATTCCAGAGAGAGGTTTCAAATTTAAAATAGAAAACATTTCACAACACCAGGAGAAATTGGAGTGTGCAATCAAAACTGTCTGTGAACACAGTGAAGAACTTCAAACAAGAAATCTGTCAATGCCCCTGTTTACACACAGTAAGTCTGCAGTACCACTTCTGCCAATTTCTGCCACTCCTCCACTGCCACGTTTTGCCACTTTCCCCTTCACATAAATAAATTTAGAATTTAGAAATCACACTGAAAAATCTAACAAAGGTGTTTCATTTTGCCATCCTGCTTTCACATGCTTTTAACGTCAGTAATCTAAAACAGGAACCCTCAGGCTTGGTATCAGCAGTGGCAGCAGAAAGTATCTGTCAGGAGCACTAATCAAGTTGTTGTTATTGAAGTAGTAATAATCTGTGTTAGTGCCTATCCAAGTGAAGAACCACTGCTCCATCAGCTTCAAGGAGCTGCAAATATTGTGCACCAGTATAAAATGGTTTTCCTGCCTCAGGTGGGGAATCATCAATCTATGATTATGCACCTTCCATTTAAATAGTTTGGATTTATGAATCCCATCCTTGAGCAGCTTTTGTTATACACAATGTTTGATTTGCCGGGCCCCTGCTCTCTATGTGTTATTTATTCTTTGACCAGCTCTATTAATCCTAATTGCTTGATAATGTAAATAAAAATAATAGGCGATGTCATGGTCACTCTACAAGACTGGAAATCTAAAACAAACACACTCCTTTATGCAGCTTTGCATTCACCCACCTGCTCCAGCTAGGAAACAGTGAAAAGTCTCTTAGACTTTTAAAGGAAAAGAGGAAAGCAAAAATGGCGGGGGTGGGAGCGGTGGGCAGGAGCTCATAAACGTTTCCAAGATAGCCAGAAACGAACGCGTCCCTTCTACACGCTCATTGCTGTTGGATTCCACAGGGAAAATGCATATTCCAGATGGCAGAATGAGGGAGTAGGCGTTTGCAGGATCAGCACAGACCACTAATTCACATTTACTAAGAGGTGTTTGCCAAATCCTGTGAGCAAAGACCTATCTCATGTATCGGCTTTAAGAAACACCTTACTACAGACAAACACTGCAGGCCACGAGGGGATTTGCCCAGTTCTGAAGCTACTTTGCTTTTCACCTTCCTTCTAAACCAAATCCTTTCCTCAGACCACGTATTTCATCACAGTGCTCTCTCCAGGGGCCGTAAGTGAAGGTCGCATTCAGGGGTGCTGACCAAGCAAAACGCGACTGCCCGCTGCCCCGAAGGCGCAGAGAGCAGCCCCGGCTGACGGCGCCGCGAGCCCCTGAGGCCCCTCACAGCCGGGTTCCCGCTCCC
>VZTJ01004015.1:2371419-2627672 GCA_013397795.1 Orthonyx spaldingii | reverse complement strand
TCCCTCGCCGCTCCGGGCTCGGGCTCCCGCTGCCGTGAAACGCAGGGCGGCAGGCCCGCCTCACGCCCGCTGCCTGCCCTCCGCGGGGCGGCCCGGCCGCAGCACCTGACAAACCCCCTACTCGGAAACCCTACAGTGGGAAAGGATGGGCCTAAATTCCCCATAAAAACTGGCAAAGAGGAATGTGGAGACATTCCACTAGTGCTGGATTTACAGCCTGTCCAAGCATGGATTTATTGGGAATTACTCTCTTGGCAAGCCCTTACTTCGACCCTGGTGTAAATTAGAAAAAGCAGCTGATTCTTGAACCATCGGACTCAGTTAAAAAAACGATTCCTGCAGAAAGAAATAAAGATATTGAAAACAGGGATCCTTTCCAGTGGATTTTTGAAAATAATAAGGTTTTTTCTCCTTGCTGCTCAAGTGGTGCAATAAAATTCCTCAAATTATATGAAATGAGACAATATCACAAAATGTTTGTAAAATGCAGAATTAGGTCACCCCCCCTTCCCCCTGAAATACTGCAGCTTAAAATTCTGGACTTGCCATTAGAGCACAGCTTTTGAACTAGCAAATTTTAAATAAACTGCACAACTGTCTAAGAAAGTCTAAATTTTAAGCTGGTTCAAAGCTTCATGACATTCAACAAATACTATAGAGGCAGCTACTGTAAATATGTATTTCCTCATACATAAATAGATGAAAAGGAAAATATTTTCTCAAATATTGATTGATTTTAACATAAATAATTTCTATTTAATCAACTTTTTTGTTTTTCTTTCTTGAAAATATTGATTAATTTTTAACTTTCCATTTCAAATTCTTAGACATTGTGTATATTTACATAATGTGTGTTCACTCAGGTTGTGCAAGCCCAGGTCAATTAAGAATTCAATGCAAGAACTATTATGTTCATTTTCACTATCCAGTGTATATTCAGGTCTTTCCTTTATTTATTCTTCCCTTTAAAAGACTTGCATCAGAATTGTGTCATATTACAGTATTCCAAATTGTATACCACACATTTAGATGCTTTAACCCACCTCCCCATCTAATTACTGGGCAGACAGCCAAAGGTGAGAAACACTTCATTCCTACTTCCAACATGACAGCATTTTGGCCAGCACAGAATAACAAAAGATTTTATAAAGAGCTTAGAATACAATCAGGATTGATAATGAACCCATTGTCTGAAATTAGATTCTGAAGCCATCAATTTTTTTCCAGTAATCTGAATAAAAGTGGGAAAATGTTTGTGCTTATAAGCATGCAGTAAGCATTCATTTTTTGCTTATAATAAATTCTGAAACCAGAAAGCATTTTTCCTTCTTACTATTAGTGAATGCCTTCTTTGATTCAGGCCTCAGGCAAGTTTCCATCTTAGTTCACAACATCTGCTTTTAGCTGACCAGACTTTAATGTTTAAAGCCATAATACAAACAGTTCATTTTTTAAAGCTGTTTTTTCCTCCGATTCCTTTCCCTAGGTGACATCTCCCTCACCACACACACAAATCACATAAAATATATAGCAAAGCAGTCTCTCAACTGCTCTGAGACAGTTTAATTTTTGATTTTCCCCAAGCCTAACATCTGATCTGCCATATGTTTTGAGTCTTTCCAGCTCATGGAGATCACATACTAAGTCATAAACTTGCATGTTCTGGAGTGACACAACTAGAAAATCATGAACACCAGACACTGGTCAGTGATCCATATGATAACAGAATAATTCTCATACTTGCTAAATACAGAGCTGTTAGAAGATTCAGTTTTCTCCAGAACCTACAAACTGAACAAATCGGTGACAAATTTAAGTGCAGGAGAAGTAGGAAGATGTAAGTGAGCTGACAATCGGTGGTGACTTCTCTCAGTTTCCTTTGTTGGGCTTTATCCACAATTTCAGAGACATGACAAAGTCCTTGGTCTCTAAAAAGCACCCTTCCTCATGGCAGAAATCAGTGTGAAATGTTACAAGGCCTGAAGTCACAGGCAACCCCTGAACTGCATGATTTTTACCAGTGCTTGAGGTGGTTGCCATCCTTAATTTATTAAAGAAACTGTAAAATTCAGGATTTTTTAAAAAAGTATTTGCACCTGTAATTTTTTCCAGTAAAATAAAATACAAATAAAAATTACGAAGTTGCCTAGATGAGGAAAAGGGGAGTTTCTTCCATTTTAGCATGTTGGCTAGCATTTACTAGGCCGGATGTTGTACCACCCCTGCAAAAATTTAAAACAGGTGAATAACTTGGTTTGTGGCAGCTGAAATTACTCACGTGCATAAGCGTTTGCAAGGCTGGGTCTTAGGAGAGCTAAACGTGGCTCCCGCCGGGCCGCGGCAATGCGGCTCTGCGTGTCCGCCCGCGGGGCTGGCCCGGCCCGAAACAAGGCACTGCTCCCCAGGGCAGCGCCAGCAGCCTGCTCCTGCCGCGCCCCCGACAGATGCTTCTCCAGCAAGTTCAGCTCCTGAACTTTGATTTTTGTGTGGCTAAACTAAAGTATTTTTAGCGCTATTGTTTTTTTTTCATGATGAGGTGGAGAAAGTGTTCTTTTCTGCACTTTTTTACCTTTTGTTTCCTTTTTCAATTTCTTACCCATATATTTTATTTTTTTTCACTTTTAAGAGATGAACTCATCCTACTGAAACCCTTAGGTATAGACTAACCATCAAAAACTATTTTCATTATGTATAGTATTAATCTCATGCTTCAAATTAACAAAACAAGCACATCCCACATTTACAACTCCACCCTGAACAAATCTTCTCATGCACAAGCATTTATGTCCTAAAATAATTAGAGACATTAGTAATTTTGCATGTAGACAAAAGAGATATCATATTGAGTATAGACTTTATAGTTCTATACTATAGCTGATACTTTACAATTCCTGTATATCTAAATCAAATGCTCAACTGATAAAATATTTGCTCTTTTGGAATGTACCTCCTAGGAGGCAAGTCATTGTTTCTTCCCTTAAAAATGAAACAAAAAATGTCTCATTGAAAAGAGTCCATGGAGTATGCTTTTGTACAGATGACAAATAAATCTGAAAGTTATATCTGCAACCACTCTTGGAAAATATCTGGCTGTTTTCATCTTGTCAATTCCAACAATGTACTTTTTTAAAGGTAGGGATGGAATGGATTTTTTTAAGCTAGAGGTATTTTGTGGAAATCAGTTCTCAACAGAAATATAAGATACAACAAATGCTCTTATTTAATTCACTTTTTGTTCTAAATTATTATGAATCAATTCTATTTACAGCTATACATCTAACATCTGGATTCCAGATCCTCTGATGGTTCATGCTTCCTATCAGCAAAATTTCTTGCTTTGGATTGGAAAATATAATTCTATAATTGAGTAAAAATTATTCAGAACTCCTGAAAAGTAACATTTTTTAAGCGTTCTTCCTTTTATTAGATAAGTTTACTAGGAAATCTATAGATTTTTTTTCCTAGAATAATTTTTTCACTTGTGAAAAAATAAATATTTGTCCATAATCAAGAAACAGAAGAAAATTTGTGGGTTTTGAAAATACAGGTCCGATATAACATGAATTTTTAAAATACATTTTTACACATTGCATTTTTATTCACCAAGGAAGTTTATATCTGTTCAAATGTGGTTTATTATTTTGGCAAACAATGATCTGAGGAGCAGACGAGAGGTAAGGAAACCATGGCACTATGGCCACTTACCAACTATGTGTCTGATTCCTCCTCAAGGGAATTTATGTTCTTGGCTTTGTATCCACTCTATTTTGTTTGGAAAAAAAAAGAAACAAATATTTTATGTACTGTTCTCTTTAAAATGGTCATCCAAAGATTTCTAGACAAAGTTCATCGTCCTCACTTTCTGCCTTCCCTGGTGACATCCTAATTATTAAATTTATACTGATTAAGGTGGAATAAAGCAATTCAACTACAGTGTTTAAAGCAGCAGTGTGATCCATATGCAAAGTGTGGGGGGTCCAGCCAGTATGATTAATGGCTTGATGTAGTCAGGGCTAAGACACATATGTATTCCAAAGATAATTCTGCTAATTTGAAACTGTCTTTCCCAGGATAACAGCCTATTTACTCAGTTATTTCTAATAATCTTCCATACTGTAGCTATGCTGTGCATTTTAAGTTAAACAGCAACAATATGCCAATTAAATTTCTGCAGACTATATGATCTGAACACCCTACAGATCCTTAGCTTTTTCAAAGTAGGTCCGTGTATACAGATTTTGTTTGATCTCTGGTTCATGTCAACCTGGTTTTGAAACATACCATAACTAGAAAATGTTTCTTTATGATATGTTAGTTATCAGGAATGTGATCTATACTGATAGAGGAGGAAACAAGTTCATGCACTGATCTTTCTTCAAAAATGAAGTTTATTCTCCTTGCATTAAGGTAGAAAACATACGTTCCTCAAAGTTTATATTTTCTCCTTATTTCGACTCTTATGATCATTGCCTTAAGTCTTATGATTTTAAATTTCCTAATTTAATGTTTGATAATATAATATACTTACTGATATATGATATAAAGGTTAAGTGCAAAACTGTGTGTTTTGTACACAGGTAACAAATTGTGGTCTAGTCCTGAGGAAAGCATTAGGTTATTATTGCAGTGCAAGTGATACACAACAGAAAGTACAAGTGCAGAAATATTGTGCATCCTTGCAGATGATGGAATGGACACAAACCAACCCTCCTGACTCATATCAGATAACAAGAAATTGTGTTTTGCAGCACTCAAACCATACTGATGTAGGAACTTAACATGACTTGACCTTTGAAACTGTACTGTTGTAGATGCAGCAAGATGCAGCACCCAAGAATGATACAACTAATATCAGGATAAGAAGAAACGGCCTCAAGTTGCACCAGCCAAGGTATAGATTGGATATTCTTCATGGAAAGGGTTATCAGGCATTGGAACAAGCTTGTCCAGGGAAGTGGTGGAGTGACCATCTGGGGGGGGATTTAAAAGGTCTGTAAACGTGGCTCTTAGGGACAAGGTTTAGTGGTGGACATGGCAGTGCTGAACTAACGGTTGGACTCGGTGATATTAAAGGTCTTTTCCAACCTAAAGGATTCTATGATTAAAGTATCTCTTCAGTACTTCATCACAGTCCATAGGTTCACTGACCTTCATGTACAAATCTATGCAATTCTATTGCACAAGTCTCAAAGGCATTTGAACAGAATCTTTTTTTCTAATTCAACCAAATTTGTACCATTGTAAACTCCAGAAGTATTGTATTTCTTGGACAGAAAAATCCTTGTGAAACAAGTATAATTCAGAATTTGAAAGTAGCAAGTGCCTTACATTTTGGAATGCAGTAACTAAATACAGATGTTCACATTCCAGTTGGGGCACTTGAGGCAATTGTACCAAGTTCCTGATATGTTTTGAAAACAAACCCCAAACCAAAAAATTACATGAGAAGCAGCAGAATATGACTCCTGAGTACACTCACATTTAAGAAACTGTCCTTCACCAGATGGGTTTGTTCCAAGCAAACTGTGGACCCCAAACTGCCAAGCATCTCACGAGTAGGCACAGTATTAAATAGAACACATTCTGGGAAACTTCCAAACTGAGAAGTAAAGACAATGACTGAAGCCTGGGGACTTCTCACCATCACAAAAACATTTGAGTACAAAATCCCACTGCACTTTGGCACAAAACGCTGAAGATGGTTTACACAGACTCAACTTATCCTCAAAGTAGCACAACTGCTTTGGTGACAGTGGAGAACCTGAGATATCAACATGTTGCAAAGACAGAGAAAAACTTCTGTCACACAGAATTTTTGATAAAAATGGAAGAGGCAGCAAAGAACACAGCTGAAAAATGCAGTATGTCGACACACTACCAAAAGAAACAGAGTTAGATATGAAACACTTTTATAACAAGCTGACTACTGACAACGATACAGAAAGTAGGTGACAGCATTTCAAAGTCAAGACATTCTACATACTTGTTGATGTGTTTACAACATAGATGAAAGAGCAGTTTCAAGATTTCACAGAGAAATGCAGGCTGACACGTTGACATTGATAAAGTTTTTAAAACATCTTCTCATATAAAGCCTCGAAGAAAACTTTGTAATTTGCATATTTAGTCCAGCTTTTCACTAGTCAACCCTTTCACGTATTAATTCAGACTATATAGTCTTATTGGTAAATTTTGTGTTAAGATGTTCAGAAGAGGATGTATACATTTAAATACATAAAGAAAAGATGGAATGATCAGTGGACGTTGTCTACAGAGGAACTCAGGTTTGTCATAATGGTCTGACAGTTTTGTGCATCTTCTGCTGGAAGGTGGTTATGTGTGTTTTCTGCTGGAATGTTATGTAGAAAATTGAAAGCCCTGGCTTCCTATGTAATTCTAAAGATGACCTGGGAATTTATTGCGTCTAGCACAACACTATAAAGCATGGTAGGGTTCTCCCTTCTCACTTTACCAAACAGCATTACAGTATTCACTCAAGATCCCTTCTCTTTCTGTGATTTCAGTCCACATCTCCCATCTCGTAAGTGAAAGCTCCAGTTACTCCATTATTGGGTTTTGTGATCCAAGCCTGTATGAGCTCTTTGGGGGTAAAGCCATTTAAAGTTGTATGGAATAATTAAACCTTATGTAGAAAGAACACATATGTGCCAATACGACTGTTGGACTCAGGAAAATCACCTGAGACTTGGGAGACCCCTCCAACCAAATCACTGCATTCCCCGAGGCTACAAGAGAATACAGTCATGTGTGCTCTTGTACAAATACTTAATTCATGCAAAGGAATCCAACCAAATATCCACTACAAGTAAGTAAAGTATTTCTAATGACATCAGTGATGTTTGGATCACATTTGCAAGAAAAGCCAAAAGGTCATATCACTATTTAAAAGTGCAAAATGTACTTTGTCACATTCTAATAACATTGCATTGCAGGAGTGGATTTTACATAGGTCTTAAAACAGTTCCATTTAATATGAAGGAAACCAAAGATTAAAAACTCATGTCTTAACAGGACGTTTTTGCAAGTCATGCTAACTTACAAAAAATATCAGCCTAACCTAAACTGCTGCTGCAGCATTGCTAAATGTTACAAAGTGTGAATTTTGAGTGTTTAGTAGACTTTCATTACTTCTTTGTATTCATTTAAGTGTCTTGCTTTCCTGTAAAACAAGCTAGATTTGCAACATCTAGGCAAATAACTTTAACATTTGGTCTTCATAAGCTGACTACAAAGTACTCAATGTGAAAATTTTTTTCATGAAAAGTCTTATTTTCTTCATTGAGAAGTTGCTGATAGATTTCTTTTTGTATACATATTTAATTAAAATACTGTCTGAATAGCATGAGAATTTTATCTCCCCTCTCCTTGTTTTAGCTCGTGTTTTTCTTCTGGCTTTACCTCTACAAAGCCAGAATGGTATGACCAAGGAGGCTGTAAGGATCCCCAACCTGAGCTCCTTCATGTAAAAAGCTGTTACATTTCACCAAGTCACCCCCTTTTTGAGACCTGTAACTTTTCCTTTTTCCTCCATCCTTCTGTTTTCTCCAAAGTGTGATCTTTGGCCTATATTCACGGTCTGTGCATAGACTGTGGAAGCAGAGGGATTTGAGACAGAAACATTTCCTTGGGCAATAGAAGTGGCAACAGCAGGAGTACCAAGGAAAACAAAGTGTTAGGATAAATCTCCTCTTAACAAAAAAAAACCCAAAACAACACCCCTCTCTCCCCAAAAACCAAACCAAACCACAACAACAAAAAAAACAACAAACCACCAAAAAACCACAAAAAATCATAGTGCTAAGGTATTCCTCATAGCTACTCTATATGTATGGGGAAGAATCTTAATCACCTGTGCACAAGGTACAGAATACAGATCTACAGAACTTCAGAATTAACTAAAACTTGCAGTATTTGATAAAAATAATAGTTATTAAAAGTTGGAGTGTGAAAAGGAGAAATGTACTAAAAGGTTAAGACAAAGTCCAGCAATCATGCATTTTTAGAGCACAAATTTATCATGTCGCCAGTCAGAGCTGAGAGCTCTGTGAGGCAGCTCCAACCACTGCTTTCCACATGCCAGTGGAGAGCAGAGGCACAAGGCAGTTATCCTGATGGAGCTGAGATCTATCACCACAACAACAACTATGCAAAATAAAACAGGAGACATCAGAAAAGCGAAGGTTTACTCAAAAAAACCCAAACAAACCAAAACAAACAAACAAACAAAAAAAACCCCAAACAAAACCCATAGGAAGGTGCTCCAAGAGTGGTTGAGGCTCCTGGGAAGGGCATCTGGACCCTGACTTCTCAACTTCTGTAGCACCTGCCTAGGTTAACTCCCAAAGAAAGATTTGGTTACATTTATTTCCATGTATTTAATATAAATTCCTATTTCCCCAAACTTTTAAACCAGGGTCAGTACTAATGTTTCTTGTCATCTGTTTCCTGAAAACTAAAGGGAAATTGTCTTTCACAGTCTTTCTGCTTTGTTATTAGCTCATAGGTGTGCACTGTGTGTCTTTCAAGAGTTGAAAGCACAACTCAGGTGTGACCTGGTTCTTTTTATCCAACACTGAGGGCATGAAACATGCCTCCAGCACTAAATATAGACCCCCATACCTGGGAAGCCCAGAAATACAAACACACACGTGTACTAGTACATATCATTCTAAGAGCATAAACTAATGTACAGTAATTACCTTAGGGAACAAGACAGCAGCACAATTCTCCCTTTGAAACTACCACTACTGCACATTCAGCCTGAAATAAGCATTTAAACCATTATTCTTTTCCTGCCAATTAAACAGTTTTACAATGTGTCACTGAAAAATAAGGAATTTCAAAGACTCAGACTGATTTCCCTGTAATTGCCACCTCACTGCTCCGGTAGTAAAGCATAGCTTTATTTTTAATGGTTATAACTAGTAATTCCTTTCTTTATTTCTGGGAAGCCCACTGGCATCATAATCACAGTATAAGATTTTACCATATATGATACTAATGTTATAGTAGCAGTTTGGTTGGCTTTATATTTGGACAATTTGGTACAGATTCAAGACGATGTTTGAGGAGTCTGTGCTTTAGTTTGTTAAAGCTGCCATTTTTCTGCTGAAGACGATTTCAAACAATGGGGTGGAATAGGATAGAGTGAGGTCTGTTCTCCAGACCAAGAGGACACTTTCATTGCTGACAGGACAGGTAACTAAAATCTAGTGAAATACCACACCCACCATTAACATGACACAGGAATTAAAACAGTGCATTTCCACCGAGAGTGGGTTGAAAAATAGGGTTTTCATCCTGGTAAAATTCTAATACTTAAGACTACTTTTGTTTTAAAATATCCAATTGTTTTGAGACTTCCATAAAAACCTTGGGCCAAGTTGGTATTCTTCAAGTGGAATAGTCTTATTATGGTGAAAACTTAGCAGGACATGGCTTTGCTTCAACAGTTCTTCAGTAATTTCTAATTCATTCAGAACAGTCTTGTAGAAAAACGCATTAAAGTGGGATGTTTTTAGGTGCAGGATTTTTTAAAATTTCAGTTACATTTTTGTACTATCTAAATTTTTCCTAGTTTTACTTGAATAGTGAAAAATCTCAGCAATGTTATTTGCTGTTGTCATAAAAACAAGGCAACTTTCCCATGACAATTTAAATAGCTAGACAGTATGCAGCATGTATCTTAAGTTGTATAAAACTGAATTTGCACAAAATGGTATTTCTAGGTCATATTTTGACATTATACATGGAACTGTTTACCATATGTTTGGAAAGGATTAAAAAAGCACTATCCTCATATTAAATTGGGGAAAGAGACTTACTACTGAGCAGATTTCTATTCATATTTACAGCATTTCAAGTAACTGCTATTTTAAACATAAAAACCCTCAAGAAATATCTACAGAAATATAGGAAAAGGAAAGAAAAAATCCCCTGATACCAAACACAAAAGGCAATGCTGCATTTCCTTACTGTAATTATTGCATTAAACCAAGCCACCTAGGTTAGTAATCTATCAGTTCTCAGGAAAAATAAATGAAATATTTCATTCATATCCAATTTCTCTGGTTTAAATTAATTTCTTTCAAAGAAGGTATCAGTTAACACCACAGAGTTTTTTGCCCCTTTGCAATGCTCTATAGTTCTCAACCATTTGCTGAAAATAGAACTTGAAGGCAATGGAAGAGAGCATAAGATGAGTTCAGGAGCTTTCTATGATTCTGCATCCATTGAATCACTAGTACTTCTGAAACTCAAGAAAACTGGGTATTGTGTAAAATAGCTTGAGGGAACAGCTTCAGAACATTAAAATACAGTCCACAGGCATTTTTCTCAAAGAACCCTCCTTACCATAGTTCTGTCCTCCTTTTCAATATTTTAAGCTAGATGCCTTAAGTGATATATGTAGTACTCCCCTTTCAGTATAAAACTTCTCTTTGACAGACTGCTTTGGTCTGAGGGCCCCGGTGCTTCTGTCTGCTGGGGGCTCCCAGCGCTTCCCTGTGCCCGCCAGGATGCTGGCACAGCTCTGCCAGGGATGCTGCCGTGCTGGGTACAGCACAGCTTGCTCTGTGCCTGCCTTCTCCTGTGTGCAGGCACAGAACACTTCTCCTAGGAACCGTAGCTCTCTGTTCCTGTGTTGGCAGCTCCTTGAACTGAAAGTGCAGTAGGCACAGGGAAACCCCAGACAGCATCACTGCTGCTATGCATCAGTCAGTGAGCTGAGCGTTGATTCTACCTCTGTTATACTGATGTAAACAAGGAGTAAATACAGGCTTCTCTATAAGGCTAATCTAAGAGAAAGTATCCATAAAGAAGAGCAGCTAAAGCCTGGAGTTTTGGGGCAGGGATGCAGCAGCTTTTAGAGATTTGCAATTTTTTGATTTTTATTTGTAAAAACACCCATAGGGGTTTGTTTCTTTTTTTTATCCAAACAAGAATAAAAGAACTAGATTTTTAAAAGCTAGAGTTCAAAAATATAAATACCTGTAGCTTCTTCTGGCTTTAGAGTAGTAAATCCTTGTGTGCATGCACACTTGCAGATAAGTGGGCACAGTTTTACTTGTATGGAAAACTAAGTGTTAGATTAAAATAACTGTTCTCACATCAATGACAACTTCAAAAATAATATAAATGCTACAAGTGTAAAAGATATGACAAAAAAGGTGTTTCAAACAAGGTCAGTTTTCCAGTTTATTAATTCTGGGGGCTGATTCTCCTCTTTATCACTCTTCTTGAAGCCACTGATGCCAAAATATGGAAAGCATGAATATTAACAGTGTAGCAAACAAAAGAAAAAACAACCCCTAAATTTTTTAAAATGAGGACCAGTGGGTAGAATGCTCAAAGAATTCAGTTTTAAAATGTGAATAAAATAGTATACTGTTCAAGAAATAGTGTACAATATCATGCCTTCCTAAAATGATCTTTTAACTTGAATTTAGTGTTGCTAAAACAGAGGGCCAATAAGAAACAGGTGAATTTTTACTCATAGAGGTTACATAAGAGAAGAAATTCAGCAGTATCTAAGACCATAATAGCAATAGCAGTGGAACAATGACATTACAATTGCCTAGAAACTGCATAGGATAGTGGAAAATCTAGCCTTGTGCACTGATTTAAAAGCCTGCATGTATGTTGTTAGACCATATTGGAAGTGACATTGTGTTAAGAGGATTCAGCCATTGAAGTTGTACCGATGTAAGCTCGGGCAGGATTTGGCCCTGCCTTTCACATTTATTATACATGTGCTGCTCACTCTCTTGTGTTGCTCCAGTCTGACCTATTGGCTGTCCCTGTTGGCTGGGATGCTGACTTCATCCTTGACCCTGCCTTTCTTCCACACCCTGATTCTCCTGTGGCCACATATTACTGCTGTCACTGCTTTAGCAATCTATTTTTTTACCATGATTTCATCCTCACTGAAGTCTCCCATTAAGAAATTTGATTTTTTCAAGCTATCATTGAAGTGGTTTGCTTTCCTAATTTGAAATACTTGTATTTTGACCTTAATGTTTCTCAGTATAAGCACCCTGCAGAAACATTAAAATTAATCCTCTAAAGGCCAATTTTAATGTAAAATTATGACAGTTTTCATCTTCAGCTATCCCTACCAGCTCTTCATTGATTGCAAGATCTGTTAAAAAATGTCTCTCCTTGTTTTCCTCCATGGATTTTCTTCAGACTACCTT
Source organism: Orthonyx spaldingii (assembly GCA_013397795.1). NCBI lineage: Eukaryota > Metazoa > Chordata > Aves > Passeriformes > Orthonychidae > Orthonyx > Orthonyx spaldingii. Next base: position 2,615,457 of record VZTJ01004015.1, on the reverse strand, counting down.
TTCATGTTAGGGCTGGACTTGCCATTCCACCTCTCCTTAGGAAGTAACTTTCATCAGAGCTGTGTGGATACCAAATGCTATCAAGTAAAACTGTTACACACAGCTTTGTTCGCATTGTATATATGCGAATGCGGATAAAGTCAGCAGAGAATAAAGTCCCATTGGTCAGTGCTATGCAAGGGAGCACTGGAATAAAGAGACCATCTACAACACAGAGTACCCCTCACTGTGTCCAAAGGGTGTATTTTGGTTAAAAAAAACAGGAGGAAATTGAATTTTCTGAGTTGAGAGGGAATGGTTAGGACACAAAGCCTGGGGCTATAAGAACACTGAATATAATAGGGATCAGAAAGGCGTAGCCTCCCAGCCTTTCTTCTGGCATGAAAGGCAGTGTTCATAGTGGAGGGAGGCATTACAGTTGCCTTATTTCCTTTTCCCTACTCAAGTCTCTGAAGGAAGACACTCTGCTAAGTTGTATGTTTCCACAACAGCTTCACAGTCCTTGCAACTAGAACAAACAAAGACTTCAGCTTTCCCCAGCCACTCCAAATGAGCACTGTAGTGTTCCCATCCTGGGCCCCCCCCTTTTAGCACCACTGTCTCAATTCTGTTCTGTCCTTTGTTAGAGTTTTACCAGCATTGTTTACAAAACTGCTTCTGCTGTCCGTAAAAAATCCTCTTCTCAATCCTTCCGCCCAATCCTATTGCTGTTCCATTTGTTTTCAAAATTCATATGATATGAGCAGGTGTCACCTGTTTCTGAGTGACTCCTTTTACTTTGATACAAATTTTAGTTAACAGAGGGTCAAAAGGGAGAATATGGGAGATTTCTGTGATAGAGAGCAACATCTGAGAAGGCCATGGACTTGCATAAAGGTGAGTTTGCTACCCCATTTGTACCAAAACCAGGGACATTTCAACACTTCATGTTTGTTGAATACATGCACTAGTCACTCGGTAGCTGACAACTCCTATGGACAAAATATGAACAGCAACCGTTGCATCCCTCATGCCCCTTTCAGAGAATGCTAGTAGAAAATCTATTGTCAATTAGGCAAAATATCTGGAGTACTCCCTGTGTTACTTGTGAATCAAATTAATTTTCAGTTTTCTTCTTAACATTAGATATTTTAGAAACGCCTATTGGACAACAATACTTCTATTTTCACAGGTGTTTTAGGCTTGCTGCTTTCTTGAATAGTGATGTAACTTTTGATCAATTTAACTCATAGTTTCCATATTTTGTAGCTACAATAGGAAACAGTTTCATAATGAGCACATATTTCTGTGGCTGTACCGTATGGTCCTGTGGCTTGCATGCCACAGAGTGAAGAACAGAACTAAAATCAGAATGTAGTCATCTAAAGTCTCCCTGAAAAGCTCACCTGCAGCAAAACCCACTACTTGGAGCACACTCACACCAAATTACAGCACTGAAATATTTCCTCACTAAGGATATGAAAGGGATCCATGAACTCCAAAAATGGTATTGTGTAGGAGGAATTTTGGAACAACTAATGTCTTACATGCCTCCCCACAAAACATACTACAGCAGAAAGCAAACAACCAGACATAGGCAAGGCAGTGTCACATAATAAAATTTTCTAGGTGAGTTTCTATGCTTAAAGGAATATTAGAATGTTATGGCACTTGAGGGCTCAAAGAAGTTCATTTTTAAGTGAGTGTCCTGTCTGTTCCAGATGCAGCCATAGGTGCTGCTTGATCAATTTCCTCACCTGTCTGGAGAGGACTTGTCGGAGACACCTGAATGCGTAACTTGATAACAAGGAGAGCATGGCTCCCACCTATTTGCCAGAGGTCACAGTAGACTAGAAACATGGCATGTTTTTCCATGCAGGGAGGAGGAGAAGCAAAACTGCCTTTCCACATCATCACATCTCTGTCCGACCTGTGCCAGAGCCTGAGAAAAGCCTTCTGCTGTGTTCTGACACAGAGCTGTGCCTGTCACAGGGAGCTGAAGCCACAGTAAACTTCAACGTGTTCCTCTGCCAGCCCACAGAAGTTACCACCTTATTCTGTCATTTAAAAAGTCACCTCATTGTATCTTTTCACATAATAACAATGAAGCTAGTTTTCATCACCTGTAGCTAGGAGTAACAAAAAAAATGGAAAAACAAAAAACCCCCGACAATTGTCTTTAAAAATAAATGAATCAGTCAAGTTGCAGCAAACTACTCACAAGAGAATTCATTCTTGGAATTTAATACAGAACAATCTCCGCAGTGCACCAGTACACACTTTAAATAAAGCCTTTCCAAGGCATGTTATCCTCTCAGTGGAAGGAAAAAAAATCCAAAGCAAAAAACCAAAAAAAGGTTCTATATTCAAATTCAGTACTGTTGTTCCCACAGCAGCTGCTAAGCACTGCAGTAGCATTGGAGGCAGCTGACTTGGAGTTGTGACTACTTTCAGTATGAGAAACTGCAATATATTAATTGTTTTTCTCAGATTTTAGTGTTGCTGCCCCAAGGAAAAACTGAAGCAGCAACAGGAGAAAATTACAAGTATATCACAGCCCAGAGCAAGGAATTCTTCTGCTATACTGCTGGGCTAGGACAGCCTAAAAATTACGTTGCTTAGTTGCCCAGACTAGGCTATATGGTGCCCAATTTAAGGTTCTATATTTGCTTCCTTTGGCCAACGAACCTGTGAGTCTGAAGCAGGAGCACACCCAGTTATGTGCAAAGAGAGCTGCCAGGCTGGAAACACATGGGCCAAAACCTACCTGGTCTGGAAGGCTTCCATGGAGAGTCTCTGCTGTGCATCTTTGCAATGGAGGAGAAAAGTAAAGGGGAACAGAGATGAGTGTGGCATTTCTTCCTCAGTAAAAACTACATATAATAATCTAGGCATAATATAATCCTGGAGTGCTGGGAGGGGCATCCCATGTGGGCAGGCGTGGGAGGAGACAGCCCCCACACTCCTCTGTCACCTCCCTCGGCACAGGGACAGCCTAAAACCCAGCAGCGCTGGAGGGAGCAAGAGACCACCACTGTTACACCACCACCCAAACCCCAGTCAATGACCCCAGGCTGGGCTGAAATAGGGAGGTGGGCAGGGTGGGGAGAGGCCCCAGGTGGGGATGACCAGGCCCATCATTACTGTATTGATTAATCATTACTGTGATTAATCACCAGAAATGTATTAATTAAACTCCAGAAATGAAAGTTACAGTGTTATAGTATTCATTCATCTTCAAAAATTAATCAATGAATACTTCAGGCATAGGGTTTTCAGGTCTTATTCAATGTTATAAAAATAAAATAAAAGAAATAAAATAAAATAAAATAAAATAAGTGGTTATACAAGCTAGCATGAAAAGTGGGTGGTTTTTTAAGGAATTTTCTCATTCAAAACACCTGGCAGATGCTAAATGGTAGGAATTAACGTACATTATTAAATTTTGTTCTGACCATAATTAGGTCCACAATGACTATGCAGAGTTTAAAATTTTCAGAACATCTTTTGCCTCCCTGATTGTGTTATCCAAACCAGGATCCTCCAGGTAGCTGCCTGCCCATTTACACATAAACATGCTTATCTACCTGGCACATGCTGCTAACAGCAGCACACAACCCAGTTCAGTGCCTTCAAGGTTACACATGTGTTTAAAGTTATATATACACTTCAGTGCTTAGTTGCATGAAGCCCAACACAGTGGCTCACAGACCCTTATTTCACATGCAAAAAATTGGTTCAAGAACAGTCATGTATACAGTTACAGGCTTACTTCTTAGTCTCGGTAAGTTTGAGATGTTGAGAGATTTCCACAAGATGTGCTCCGTGGTCTTACTTCCAGAGAAGCCCTAAATTCAGTAAATTCAGTCCATACCCAATCAGCAATGTCAAAATTCAAGGCAGCAGCTTTTCCTGCAAAACATCTTCAGGTCTCTGCACCAGCCCTGCAGCCTGGATGTTCACCTCTACTTCTCATTTTGTTGTGGTGGATTTCAGAGGTTCTGTGGGTGAGATTAAAACTCTGCTTGGGTTACAGCATACAGTAATAAATCCCTGTGGGCTGCTATGCAATGTTCTGCAGGTATTTCACATCTGGACTCTCACTAGGATTGGTACCTGAAGGGAACAGTAATTCCTGGTCACCTAAATGATGGTTTGAAGGGCAGGTGGTTTCAGGCTGGATTGTACTGCCACACAGAGAGTTAACCCTCAGTCTGCAGACCAGCACCTCTGCCCAGAGGAGGCATTTTCCCTACCTGCTGCTCCCTGGCATTCCTTATAGTCTTCCTTAGGCACCTTCTTTTATTCAAAATTATTTCAGCGTGTATGATTTTTTAAAGGTATTAAATTTCTCTGCCTTTCATAGGCATTTCTTGGAACTTAGTGATGGGGATAGGTTTTGTCGATTTTCCAGAAAGTGCCTCTGCCAAGGAGAAATGCATAAAGAAAAGAATATTTCATCTGGATAACTCAATGTTTCCATTACCATCACATAATGTCTAATTATGTACTCCATAAATCTTCATATTTTGTTATGAAGCTCCTAATAACAAAGTCTGATAAATAGATTCTCTCCCCTGGCCACTACCAATTGAGTAGAAAAAATACTTATTTATGAAGCTTTATTAATAAAATCTGAATAATTCAAACAGCTTCTTCAGTGAAGAAACAGCATATTCCTATTTGCATATAAATGAAATGATGCTTTAGTGTCAGAGTGAAGAATTAAATAATATGAATTTTTGCAGTGCAGTCCTGACAGCCTCATAAATATTATGGTCATAAGTTGCAGTTTCCTAAAAATCTCATTTTATCTTTTATTACAAAAATATGACCAAAGGGCCAAGTCCTGCTCATTTTACATGTGTGAGTATTCCCAATGACAACACAATTATTCAGTAAGTGAGGTTACCAGATTCAGCCTTATGTCAGCTACTGGAGCAAAAACACAGTGTTATCTACATATCTATTAGGAGACCAGAATCTCTTATTTAACCATGAGGAAAATCTTGTGTGTTGATAAAATATGAAGAACAACAAAGAGAACTGTAGCTCTACATTCAAAGAGACAATATACAACAAGAGGAAAGGAAAAGCACACAGCTAATACACGTAAGGTGCCAATTTTGCCCTTAGTTACAAAGGTATCAGTTTGGCCAAGCCAAATATTCCTGTTAGGTGTAAGCAATCACAAAAGCTGCTGCAATTATAAGAACACTTAAATTACTTCAAATGGACTGTTGCTGCTGGGGAAAGCTTTGATTTTATCTATTTTCTTTGAAGGGTTGAAAAAGTCTCCGAAGCACAACCCCAGACCAGCTATAGAGAGAGCTGAACTGGATGAGGCGCATTCTCCTAGAGGTCAAATAAAAGTGAGGGCCATGACACTACTTAGGAAACTTCTCTGAGAGATGTTGTGCAGTCTCAGCAGCTGAGACAAGAAGTGGGTGCCTCCATAGCCTGTCTGTGATATTTTTCCAGCCACAGTCCTGTGCAAGTGGGACAGAATAGTCAAGTACAGATGAGGCATACATGGAAAGCAAAGCTAAACTTGGGGTGGTAGGAGGAAAAGAATTATTTATAGATGTTTTGGAGAGTTTAAAAAGTATAGAAATTTATTTACAAAGTCTAAGGGAGACTATGGGAGTATATAGTCTGATCTCCTGTAAACTACAGGCAAGTGTATTTAACCCTGAACTAAGCCTGCTGTACTCAAACACAACATAGCCTGTGTTTGGCTACCCTGTATTTCCAAGGAGGCACTGGCTCTCAATATGAAGACACCCAAAGCCAAGTAATCAATGACAGCCCTTAACTATTCCAAAGAATCCTTATTGTCAGTACTGAACTAAGTCTGAAAACTATTTTATTTAGTTTGATTCCAGCTAGGCATTATTTCTTCTTATTTCACTCTGGTAGGTTCAAGTGGCCCTTATATTCAATATTTTTTCTGTGAATATATGTATACAGTTATCAACTCACCTTTCAATCTTTTTGATTCAGTGGGTAAGTTAAGGTTTCTAGTTCTTCAATTTCATAGCATTTTCTCTGACTTCTGTAGCTCTTCTCTATACTCGCTTCATTTTTTCAGCATCCATTTTGCAGTGTGAGCATCAGAACTGCACACCATGGCTCAAACACCCTCAGCACTCTGCACGTACAGGTAAAAATTGTTACCATGAACAGCTGTGCTGTCTATAAGTCAAGGTTCGCACAAACCCTTTCTGCTACAGCAAACTCATCAGCTTACTCAGCTTGGCCCTTTTAAACTTGTCCATTGTGTAGGAAAGCCTACATTCCTTATTAGGTATATATCAATAGATTTTATTAAAACATACTTTGTTTGAATGAGAGCCAGTTTATAAAAGGTCAAGAATTCCTCTATATCTTTGCCTGAAGCAATTGTTATATCTATTTTTAACTGCCTTTAAACAGGCTGTAGAGACTGCTATTGTGGTATGTTTTCTGACACCACAATAATTCTTGATATTTTAGATATAACTGTTCACAAAATGCTGGCAGGGACAGTCACTGCCACATCTGAGTGCATTATTCTAGGGCTGCACTCATTTGCATGTGAGAGCAAAGCTGGCAATCTTAGTTTTCCTGGTTAAGAAGTGGAAATGGAAAATGAGAAACACAAAAAAGGACTTTAGTCCCATGGTTTTCAAATCAATCTCTTCATGTTAGTGCAAGACTCATGAGTCCTGAATGATTGAATTTGACAGTATTCCTAAAGGGCACAATAGCATGAAGAGATTTGTCTCAACCTGGTGCCAAAGAGAGAAAACTTTTGCCATAGAATCGTATTGCTAACAAAAAGAGTAATTAGACGTAGGAAAGCATGTGTCATGTGTAATGAAAATTGAATGGTACATTTAACAGTCTCTACTGTCATTAGAATTGAATTTTGTCTACATGTGTATATGTATATTTCTAATACTGACAGGGCAACCCCTGCTTTTATTTGTTCATTTTTAAGTAGTTTCTGACTTCCAAGTTTCTAATTTGTGAACAGATGTTCTTGGCAGCAATGAGAAGTTGAGGATCTCCTGCCTCTGTTTGTGTTGGATACAATTCATCAATTACCTTCCTGGATCTTGCTTATTGTTTTTCTAAGGCTGGAGGACAGTACAAACACAGGGAGACTTCTAGTTTAATTGACCTAGGAAGAGGTTAATAGATGGGCTCTAGTGTCAGCACAGATCCTTTTAGGCTGTCAGCAGATACAAAAAGTTTGATTCAGCTGCATATTCTGGCAGCAGTGGATGCAATCACACAGCAACATTTGGATCCTTTCTTGGCGAGCTCCCAGATGTGGGCTTTGGTGATTGCTCGTCAGCCGTGGGGAACATTCTGCGTGGGCCTGGCTTGTCACTTGGCTTCTCATTCTTCATATCCAACCTACGGATAAAGCCACGAGAGAAGGCAGTGCAGCACTTTGGCTCACAGAGCATTAGATGTGCTGCTCCGTTTGTCATACTTAGCTGTTGCAATTTCTTCTCTTTCTTTCTGAGAAGTTCCTGCTGTGGTGCATGGTTGGAGTTGGAAGCTCAGTGTTGAATGAGAAGGTGGAGCCTTCTCTGCCCCATGAGTGAAGGAGTTTCTGCTTATCCAAGCCAACAGCAAAGGAGTGTCTTGTGCTATGGCAAAGGAACAGAAGCTGTGCAGGTGCAAAGCAGAAGCTGTACCTTTACCTTCTCTACATTCATTCAAAATAGAGCAAAAATAAGCTAAAAGTTCTTAAGCTAGTACTGAGGAACTACAGTGGAAATGATACATATAATCTGTCTCTCTCCAATGAAGACATACATGGCGAAAAATATTGATGAAGAGGTGACTTTTGAGAAGATATTCATATGAGAAGAGTCATTTTAAGTCAAAATCCATTTTGACTTAACTTCCTCTGTAAACAGAGAAGAAACAAAAAGGTAAAAAGTCTGTTGTAAGACATAAATGAAGGCAAGCATCAAGGCTAGCATTTTCTGGCAGGCCTACTTTTGAGCAGGGCAGTAAATTAAAAGACAATATTAGATTATACCGGAAGGCCAGTTATGCTCACGAGAACAAAAAAATATAAATTTGACATGATGGAGAACCAGAATCACTAGAAGGATAGCATGAGAGAGCACAACGTATTTCAATCAATAAGAAAGGAGGAAACGGAGAGGAGCTAGTGATCAAGCTAGATAAATGACCTGGGTCTAAATGAAAATAATTTTAGGTGTTGGAACCAAGATAAAATGAGACATTGCAGGGAAGCAAACCACAGCTAGACAGGGTCTTGATAAGAGGATATAATGAAAGCAGATTTCTTGCTGTGTACAAGTGCAACTTAAGCGACGAGGAGGAAGTTAGTATGGATATGACTGACAGAGAAGTGCCAATAATGGGAATTGTATAGAAATGGTGGTGATTTGGTATCCCACATGACGACAACTCCAAGGCAGGGAGGCCAATGACGTTGGCTGAAACCCTGACCTGGCCAGGAGGCAGCAGAGTTCAATATGCAACGTGTAAATAATCAGCAGCTATTTTACAAGTATTAACTGGAAAATATAATTCCTGGTTCGACAGTATTCAAAAATGGCCGTAGGTAAGATTGTCCCAAGAGATTAATTTAGAATGATGTTGCTTGTCATAAGCACTAGGACAAACCTGCACTCATGAATGCTTATGGTGCCCTTTGAACTTCTGTAAGATTACACGGATAAAAGAAAGATCAGAAATTGGCCTACATTATTTTGTCATTATACCTCATTTAATTAATGTTTGGTATAATCTGCTTTTAAATACAGTCACCTTTAACTGAAATTATTGAGCTAGCATGCTTGACTTCACTAAATCTCAAGCTGCTGCATTGACTTATTAGAGCCCTAAACAGAAAGTGCAAATTAGAACAACTGTTGGGAAAGAAAAACCCACACATCCAACCAAACCCGCCAAAACCACCACAGAAGTTCAGCAACTGGTTTCTGCACCCTCCTTCTAAAATGTGTAATAGGAAGCACATCTTAACAAAAGAGGTGGAACCTGCTTCTGCTTTTAAGGATTTGTTAACCTTGTTAACATATGACACCGCTGGTTATAAGGTAAAGCCAAGCTAGAACATTGATGTGGGAACTTTGGCAACCCCAGGCTTAGTTGTTTTTTACCAAGGGCTGCAGTTACAGATCTCTACCTAAACTATGCAATAAACAAGAGTATTTTAGTTCATGTTCTAGTGAGTAAGAGATCTATGCATTATCAAGTGCAGAGGAGCTACTCTTTAACAAGAGTAATATTCTTTTATCTTTAAAAAAAAGAATAAATATTGTCCAAAAATGGGTAAAATACAAGAACTGCTAAATTCTTTTATTTACATACACCTGCATTGGTTTCAATAAAATCCAACTACTTCAAACATCAGCAAAACATTACAGTAAATAGTTTCAATCGTTCCACTAAATTTCCTAGTCCTATTCATTGCTGGTCAGCAGTTACAGCCCAGACCACAGCCAAGATGCAAATTTAATTTTGCATTCTGCGAGATCCTTTTTGTTATGTAATCGGGCAATAAGGCAAAGCTGCAATTATAATGGTGTAGGTAGAGCCATTCTTTGGCCTCTGGGCCATTTGAATTTATAGCGGAACTAATGAGAACAAGATCTTACTGGGGATTTTGGGGCGGGATTATTTCGCAATAATCATACGTAGAAAATAAAGTCTAAGGGCCAAATATTGTTGCAGGGGCCTTGAACACGGCGGCAGCTCCCGCCCGCCGGGGCCGGGCCCTGAGGGCGCCACAGCGGCTCCCCGCGCGCGTGGCGGCGGGCGGGCCGCGGCCGGCCAANCCCAGGGCCGCGATTGGCGGCGGCGCGCGGGCGGCCAAAGGCGGCAGCGGCAAAACCCCGGCGCGCGCCGGCGTCCACGTGAGTACCGTCCGCGCGCCCCGGGCCCCTCAGCCTCCGACCCTCAGAGCCCGCCGTCCCGGCCGGAGCGGAGCCGAAGCGCCCGTCCGCACCCCGCTGCGGCCGCCCGTGAGCCCCGGGGCCGAGGGGAAAGCCCGCGGCGTGCGCTTGGCCCGGGCCCTCACTGGCGGGGGCTGTCCCGTAAAGCCAGTGACGAGCTCCGGGTGATCCCGCTTTGTGTGGCACGGGTCGCATCACCGGTGCGAACCGCGGTTTGCATGTGTGGCGGTTCTAGCTCGTCCTGTACCTTTCGGATGTTCTGTATTAATGTGTGTTAGCTTGCAGTCCCCGTGCTGCTGGTGAGGCCGTGCTGGTGCAGGTTTGGCACAGAATGAGGCCATGCTGGTACAGGTTTGGGACAGGCTAACCTGCCTCCTCAACACTAGCAGAGGGCGTGGCTACCTGTAAGAGACTAGAACTATCTCTAATCGCTTTCCAGCAGTTTCCAAGCCCCTCTCCTGCAAAGCTCCCGCAAAAAAACGGGGCTCAAAAGAGACGGCTTCTGGCTCTTGTCCCTGTTGTTTCACAAGGATGACAGACTAGAGGTAGCGCACGTTCTCTGGGGACAAAGTGAATTTCTAGCTCCATAGCTGAAACAGACAAATCCTTTCATCGGGAGTTTTTCAGAATATGTTTCCCCCGTGTGGAAAAGTTAATCTACAACTTTGAAGGTTTGACAAAGTAACAAGGAAGGAAGATTTCTGAATAGAACCAGTTTTGAGTAACTGTAAGAGCTGGGGCTTTCAGGCTCACTTATCACTCGCTGTTCTGCCCTGGGACTCCCTGCCACTCTTCTGCTCCTGAAAAGGGGTTATCAGGGTTGTTTTTTTTTTTTGATTGTACAATATTAGTGGACTTTACTAGTTTACAGTTTTATTTAGTGTTTCGAAGATTAGGGAAGAAGCGTTTCAAAATAAGCACGTTCTACTTTTCTTGTTGTGGTAGGAGGGCAACAAATAGTTATGCCTTTTGTTGAATTTATCTAGAAGGGAGAGATCTCTTGTATTGAGAATGTATTTTTTTTCTCATATAATTTCTTTCAGTTTGTCTGACTTTCTACAGCTGTTGCAGTGTGCAATGCAGCTATTTCTGTGTGCATCAGTTCCTTGCCTTTCAAAGCAAACTTCAGGGAAAAGACAATGCTTTAATGTGAATGAGGGAACATGAGCGATGAAAATCAGTTGTGTTTAAGCTTATCCTGCAGTCTTCCTTCCCTTCCCTCTACTATCCTCGTGGCTTTACAATTTCACTGGGGTGGTGGGTGACACTTTGTTTTAGGTAGCACAAAGGAACTCCTCAGATTCCCTACATGTCAATTCAGGAAGTGTTTTACCAGACAGATATGCTTGCTCCCCCAGGTGCCCAGAAGTGGTCCTCAAAGTCTTGGATTTTTTTACCTGAGACTTGTTCTGTGATGGAGACAGTGTTGAAGTCTCCCTGTGATGAACAGCACCCTCAGCAGGCTGAAGACTTACACGGGAATCTTGAGCAGAACAGCAAGCTTTCAGGTATGTGCTGAAAAAAGGATTGCTAACATTACATTTTGTTGCTGACGTGCTGCTTCATCACTTAGGGAAATTTCAGTATCAATTGTAAGCCTGTCTGTATATGATTCTGTTGTATAAAGAACTAATGAAATGAAAACATTTGAGGTGGCTTTTGATTTAAAGTTTGTTCCTGCTGTTTGTGTGTTACAAATCTTCAGCAACAGTAGTTTGTTGCAATTTGCTAAACCTACTATTTATTTATTACAGAATATGTTATTATAAGAGGATACCAGAATGAAAAAAAGCCAGCTCTTGAGAATAAAACTGACCAGACAAGTACACAAACCCAGTATTTTGCCTTTTAACCTGTAATCACAATCTTATGCTTCAATATCTTTAGATGTGTTTATGTTCATAAAAACACTCTTCTTGTTTTTCTTCGTAGAAGCTGAACTAAGAATGTGTATTGTGATAGGGCTTTTGTTGGTTGTTTTTGAGACTCTTTGTGTACATACTCTAGTCTGGACTTTCTGTACAGTGCTTGCTCAGGAATCCCCAGATGGTCAGCCAGTTTATATATATAAATATTCTGATTTTTAAAAAATATATAGTCCTCTCTCAGTCTCCTGCACATCCCTGCCCAGAATGATGCTGAATAGTGTTTGTCTTGCTTTGCAAATACAAGAAGAAATCACTTTCAAGTCTGCTCACAGAAAATGCTGGATGTTATTATTAGCATTATTACACAGATGGCACACAGACTGTATGTTCTCTATATCCAGCTGAGGATTCAGGCCCCCAGAAGAGACCAGGTGATGTTGATACTGCTGTCTATCAACAAGGACAGTTGGCTTTTTCCAGCACTTCTCAGGATGATCTTTCACACAAGCAGCTGTATTGAGTTCCCAAATGCTGTCACTGCCTTGGGTAGGCACAGCAGCCTCTGTCACCCTGCTGGCAGTGGTCAGACAGCATTTAACTTCGTCCAGGGAGGAAGTGGAATTCCCTGTTGGACCAAATGGAGTATTTAGCAGATTCTGCAGTGGTTGTTGATAGTTTTCCATGATTGCTAGTATATACCTTAGGACCATTAGACTGATGGCACAGAACAACCCGAAAGCTGTCATGATATGGAAGCAGAAATTTGCTGGTTTCTGAAGATTTAAAAGATGTGCCTTTTAAGTCCTTGTTAGGAGTTTTGCTTTTTCCAGTTAAGTTCTTTTTTTCCTAATTAATCAATTTTATCTGTGATATTTTTTTTTAAATGCTTATGATTTACTGCCCTAGTGAAACATAGTCCATTTTTACATGTACAATACATTACAACTTACCTGTTTATGCTAAATTTAATTTAGTATTTATTTTTGGGATGAAAAATGTATACACATTTTTTCATTTGATTAACTTTTCAAATACCTATTTGTGCTTAGTTCTGTATACTAAAATATTCTTTACCCCTGCTTCACAGAAATTAATCACAGCCTCTACTACAACTGATAGCTTCAAAAGAAGTGAATTCTTATGTAGGGTATGGAAAACACTTAACAAGGATTTGTAAACTGAATGGAAAACTACATGATGTTTTTGAAATAATGCAGTACAGCATCCTTGTTGTGCCATCTAGTGATTGCAGCATGAAGTGCAGCAACCTAAATGCAGAGCAAACATGGGGTTTGGTGCCAACTATTTTAAGTAACAGTGTGAAAAACTGCATTACTGATCTTAAAAATATCTAAAAAATAATTATTTTTCTGCATTTTTGTTTTCCATCTGATGGATTTGCACCTGTGCTTACAGAAACAACTATTATAGTTTTGTCTTTTGTCAAATTGCTGTTGCAAATCTCAGGTAAGCATTTAGCCATGAGCTGTACGTGTCCTACTAACCAGAAGGCTTTTGCCCTCAGAACCTGTTATGTGTCAGATAAGTAAAAAATAACTGTTTAAATGCTGCAGCTTGTAAGGGAGTGTGATGAAGAATAACAATATCAAGTACGCACATGGTCATCTCAGCAGGGATAAGATACCTTTGTGCAGTTTTTTCTCTGTTGATGTGAAAACACAGTCCTATGAACTGAAGTGTAATTTGTGATCTCCAATATAGATCAGATATTGAATCAAGTAGTAAAATTCCTAACTTATTTCCCCATTCTTTCCACAGCAGGAATAAAAAAAGATATCGAAAAACTTTATGAAGCAGTGCCACAGCTTGTAAATGTGTTCAAAATTAAGGAAAAAATTGGAGAAGGTAAATGTTTCATTTTAGCTTGCTTAGAGTTAAGATTTCTTTTGGTATTTCTAACGTAAAAGGTATAAATCTAAGATCCCAATATATGCAATTTAATCCAAATGCCTTTTTTTGACTTACTACATGGTCTCTGTAGGAATTCTAATATGTTGCTGAGCACATAGGTGTATTAATTAGGAACATTTTCAAGATATTTTCTTGAAAATCTGGTATATTAAAGCCTTTTAAAAAACCAGCATTCCAATCCTGACAATTAAAAATTTTTGAGGTAGATTCAAGTAAATGTGTCTTAAAATTCCACTCCTTTTCTCCTTTACATGAGAAATCTACTTATGTATAGCTGTGTTTTGACATATTTATTTGGTGTTCCTTAAGTTAGCTTTGTTTCCACTAAAATCTCTCAGGCAGAAGTGGATGAGGAAACTGAAAGGTTGGAGCTGCTTGTGTACACCCTGCCATCAACAGATAGTATTGCAAATACCTTAAATTAGTGTCAGGCATGACTATAAATAGATTCAGGTGCTTCTGAGTGTGGGATTTCAGCACTTTTTGAAACTTTACTCAATCTCAGAAATGCTCTGTGACACTCCACATTCTTAAAACAGAAGATATTGATGGGAAGCTGGATTGTTTTGCATCTGTTTTGTGATGGAATTTCTGTGCAGTAGGTTAGATGGCTAAGAGTTATTTAAAAAAACCCCAAACTACCTAAAAACCCCCAGCTCCATTCCCCACAGGAATATAATATTTCAAAAATAAAAACAGAAAAAGGAGAGTTCTGCCTATCATAAAAAAGATACTGTAATTATACAAAATTTCTGTTTATGAATAGTACTCTGATTTTACTCTTGGGGGTAAACAATGTTTTTAAAGGATATCATTTGCAGCTCAACAGCATTATGAGAAAACAAGCTTCAACTTCAGATTTCACTCTGGAATCACTTTCATTTTAGCACCAAAAATAATGTTTTAAGTCAAATTTGGTAAGCATCGTTGCTGTAGTCAATTCTATTGGAGGTATGGGTCTCTAGGTTGTTTGGGATTTTTTTATGATTGCATGATGTGTTTAGTTTTTGTTGGCATTTTGGTGTATGTGTGCACTCAGACTGTTGAACCAGCATGATGCAAACACATTACTTAAAATGTAATCAGAAGTATTTTCTACGGTTTATTCATATGGAAGAACACTTCAACTTGTATGTTCAGATATCTCGGATCATTAGGATAAATTAATCTCCTCAGAGGTATATTAGGTTATCCTTAAAATTAAACGGCTGGTTAAGTTGGTCATACTGTCTGAATACTCCCTTTCTCAAACAAGTCTATCACATTCCGTGTGGTCAGATGCTCTGGGCAAGCAAACAGTACAATTATACATCACGTGGAAAGCCTTACTTTATAGATAAGGTACAGAATTAAGGAAAATGTAGCAATTTCAGAAGTGCTTTGAATAGCACTGGCAGTGCTTTCCAGATTAGCATTATATAGTCCTCTTACATTGTAGGAGAGGAGTTAGATGTCAGATGAAAGTAAGCTACCTAAACAAGAAAGCAAATCAAAGATAGGAAATTTACATTCAAAGAGCACTGTGTCCCAGGCAAGTTAGACAGTGTTATATTTGCATTTTTACTGACATAAAAAACTTGTATACAAGATCACTGAATTCAGTAGTAGAAAAAAAGGAACTGGATTTTTCTTTTCTAGAATCAGCTTTTGATGTATTATCAAGTGTACTGCAGGATGGTGAACACTTAGATCACTTCTGTAAAAATCTACGTTGACCTAATTAAAAGTGTTGAAGACAGTGTTTTTCTCCCTTGTTTACAGGTACTTTTAGTTCTGTTTACTTGGCCACAGCACAGCTACAAACAGGATCTGAGGAAAAAATGGCTCTGAAACACTTGATTCCAACCAGCCACCCTCTGCGAATAGCTGCTGAACTTCAGTGCCTCACAGTGGCAGGGTACATAAATAAAAAAAGTTATGACTGTCATGACTAAACTGCTGAATGTAGTCTCACTGTTCTATATTAATTTATTTTAAGTTTTGGCACTTCTCTTGGTTTGTTTTTAACCACACACATGTATTTTCTTTTTATTGAGAGCAAATAACAAAAGGAGTGTCTTACCTGTAATGGACGCCCTTTGCTGCTAGTCTCAGCTTGGGGGTGCTCTTTTCTCCACCTGAGAAATTTCATTATGTATCTCAGAACTGGAACTTTGTTACCACAAAAATGCTTGGAAAAAAAAGAATCACATAATTAGAAAATGTGGTTTTAGAAATGAACACTTGTTGGCAGAGTGTGCTGAATAGCATCTTCTTAAAGTAGTAGGATCATGAAAGTGAGGTCCTATATTTAATTGCAGTGGTAACCACAAACCACAGCCCCACAGATAATCTGTAGTTCTCATTCCAAACTGCAGAACTCAAATGGAAGATAGCAGTGAGCAGCAAGAGCACAACTACTGACTGCTGATAAGACTGCTATCAAAATATAAATTAGGAGTGTAAAAGAAGTCTGACTGAAGTTTTTAAGAAATAAAGGAAAATAAACGTCCATCTTCTGGTCTTTATTTAGTAACATTACTTTTCTTCTAGGGGACAAGATAATGTTATGGGAGTTAAATACTGCTTTAGGAAAAATGATCACGTTGTTATTGTTATGCCATATCTGGAACATGAATCCTTCTTGGTGAGTCTCAGACTTTTGATATGTAGTAAAACACTTAAATAAAAGCAGTTGCATAATTATTCTATAATTATTCTATGATCTATAAATTACAGTATCCAAATAATCTTTCAGGACATTTTGAATTCCCTTTTCTTTGAAGAAGTGAGGGAATACATGTTTAATCTGTTTAAAGCGTTGAGGCGCATTCATCACTTCGGTATCGTTCACCGTGACGTCAAGCCCAGCAACTTCCTCTACAACAGGCAGCTAAAAAAGTGAGTCTGGCCATACTGTGATCTCATCTGGGGATGTGTGCCTTGGCAGAACAGAGTCAATTAGGCTTTTAGGCTTCTTTCCTTCCAGCTGCATAACATGTGCTTAAGTAATAAAGCTACAAAATTTTTTATTTGTAAAATTTTTCTTTCAGTGTTAAGGGACTTAAGAAGGGAAGGAATTCTTTTTCTACCTAATGTAGTATCTGCCTCATAGAGTGACAAGTACCTGATAAAATGAAGACTTTATTACTGAGTAAAAGTACTATATTTTCAAAAAGAATGAGAAGAATAAAATCAGTAGCTTTTTTAATATGAAAGTTAATTGTAACTTGTGCACTGAATGATCATTGTACATTTTTAACAGTGAATAGAGTAAAACTGATACAGATAAGATAGCTGGCTTTGGGCTGTTTTCACCTTACATTGAATTAATGTTTATAACTAGTAGGGTTGGCTTTTTTGCCTGCAAGTTACAAAATTTAAAGACTGTAAAAAGTGAGGTACTGCTTCTTTGTGAAGAGCTGAAATGGATAGAATGCTTCAGTGCTAGCAGTCCTGCAGCAGTATTTGTTAGCATTGTGCTCTGTACAGTTGAGACGTTGAGGTGCTGGAGTGTGTCCAAAGCAAAGCACTGGAGGAGGATGTAGCAGGGTGCACATCCCCAAGTAAAAAGTGTTAAGATGACAGGAAAGGCTTCATGTTGCACCAGGGAAGGTTTAGGTTCGATATTAGAAAAGTTTCTTCACCGAGAGGGTTATCAAGCATTGGAATGGGCTGCCCAGGGAAGTGGTTGCGTCACCATCCCTAGGGGAATTTAAAAGATCTGTAGATCTAGCTCTTAGGGACATGGTTTTGTGGGACTTGGCAGACCAGGGTTAACAGTTGGACTTGATTTTAAAGGTCTTTTCCAGCCTAAACGTTTCTGTGATTCTATGCAGTGAAAGTTTGTAGGGGAGATTTGATTGCATTTTGCCAAACCACAAGCTTAAACGTTTGAGAAATAGTGGTTCTTTTTTTTAATCTCTCAAAATGAGTATGTACTATCATTTTGCTCTTCCAGCATTTGTTTGAGCCTTAATCTCTACTTTGCTTCTAGAGGCATGGAGTTGGGTTTGAGACCCAGGGACAGGTGGATTGTCTCTCTACTGGTTGTAGCAAAAAAATAATTCTTTTATAGACAGATCTGAAGTGTGAATTAATGTAGTCTTACCTGTTTGAAGACTAAAGTAAATTCCAGTAATATTTGCCAGAAGTCTGTGAAAACTTTAAGCACTGTTGGTCTTGTCTGTCTCCACTGCTGGCTTTGTCCTCCGCCCATGGGAATCCTACAAGAGTCATGTCACTTGTACATGACTGCTGGCTGAAGATTCAGAGCTGTAGGATTACAAGAACTTCAAAAAGGAGTTGCTGGTAATATTTTTTTAACACTTTTGCAGAAAGTTTGCGCTTGAGAAGATTTTGGGACAAGAAACAATGAACAGTGGTATAGGGTAAAAACATTGAGAGGATCGGTAAGATAGGACAGTAGGAGGAGAAGGAAGAAAACAGGACTGTGATGCTGGCAGTCCTACAGTACAGATGAGCAACATTGAATGAAATGTGAAAGAAAGAAAGATAAATAAGTAATGAATAGTAAATTGAATGACTAATAGATACTTTGTGACTCCTGATTCTAAATTTGTGTCTTTTCAGGTATGCATTGGTAGATTTTGGCTTGGCACAAGGAACTCCTGATACAAAAATTGAGCTTCTTAAAACTGCCCACTCTGAAGACCAGCAGGGAAGTTGCTTGCAAACTAATCCCACTGTAGCCTTGGGAGATGGGGTTTCTGTCAGTGTCACAGCACCTAAACAGATAGCTCAACAGTCAGCCTCAAAAGCAGCTGATAGAAGGTCCAGCTCACTTTCAAAAGTACAGATGAAACAAGGAAGAGGAGGAAAGGTTCTCAGTCTCTTTCATTAATACTGTTGTATATGTTTAATGTGTTCCTTCATCCAACAGGGGGAGATGCAGTACTTGCACAGAAGCTGAGCTTGCCCAGCATCACAGTGTTCGTACTGAAGGAGCCACTTACACTTAACTCTTGGCTTCATCATTATCTGTTAGATGCAACAGTGCTGAAGGCTGTATGAAACCCTAGCATGGGTTACTATTTAAACAACCTTAAATCCTTTTTAAAGAGACATGGAGGGTGAAATTCCTCCCCAAGCCAATAATCATTCACCTATGTTTAGTTACTAGTTGCGTAACAAATGCAGTACAGACTACACTGAGATTGTCTCGGGGCACTTCAGAGGTGTGATTCGTGTTGTAAACATGTTTGCTGTTCTGTCTAGACCATGTTTCTTCATCCACAGTAAACTGATGCCTGAAAATGACTTACATGCAGCTGTTCTTGTTTTATGTCACTTCACACTTTTTTTTGAACTGTCAGTACCCAGATGTCTGTTAAAGAGGATCCTTATTGTCCTTGCTGTTGGTATTGTAGGAGGACTCTGTGCCCCATTCTGTCCAGCGCTCTGTCTTTGGAGAGAGGAATTTCAATGTCTACAGTTCCACGTACCAGCAGAATGCGAGTACAAAAGTAAGAAGTATTGACTCATCAGTACGATCAATCTGCTGCATATTTGAAAAATTATACAACTGGTTGTTCTGTAAGACTGAACACTGCTCCAGAATGCTATGGAACTAAAAGTTTATGAGCAGACTGTTAAATGTGTCTTTCCTGAAAGGCTCAAAGAATTTTTCATTTCTGTTTCAGTCCCTTTAGAAACTCTTAAACAACGAGTTCTGTAGCTGTCTCCATAGCTGATCTTGTTTGGATGCTAAGTTAATCTTTTTTCCTACACATCTATCTGTGCAACTAATCACAGAATCACAAAATAAGCTGAGTTGGAAGGGACCCATGAGGATCATCAAGTCCAACTCCTGGCCCTATACAGGACACCCTAAGAGTCACACCCTGTGCCTGACAGCATGGACCAAATGCTTCTTGACCTGTGTCAGGCTTAGGGTTGTGATCACTTTCCCGGGGAGCCTGTTCCAGTGCCCAACCACCCCCTACTTACCTTGTAAAACTCTTTTTTAAGTTATTTTGCAGATGAAGCTGAGGATAAAACTTGTAACTATTTTTTTGTAATTAGTATTTAATATGACAAGGGGGAAACCCCAACTAAATTAGAGGCATTTTATTGTAGAAGTAGAGTTAGTGTCTGTGTGTTGCTGTGGCATTTCATACTCCTTTTTTCTTATTCTCATGTTGAGCCAAAAATCTTCAAACACTATACTAACTTGAAAAATACTTGTCTTGTAGCTTCAGAATATCTAATACATATTGGTTTTTAGTCAACACTGAAAATGTCTTCTAAAAGGGAAGGGGAGGAATTCAGGCTATCTAGAAAGTTCCAGTGTCTGTTTTATAGTAGTTTTGATACTGTTAAAAAGGTTTGCTGTCTGTCCTAAAATTCTTCTTGTTCATGAGCACCTGTTAAGTCAGTATTTTAGGAACTGTCCTGTCTATATGTAAAGAGAAACTTCTTCAATATGTCACCTTCTCTAAAATATCTCCATTGCAGCTCATAAAGCAATCAAAGATGATAGATGTTTCATCTAGGAAGTTAGTAACAAAGAAGAAGATTATTTCTACCAAAGCTGTGAGCAATGGGGCAGCCAGGAAAGCTGCCAGTGGTTGCCCTTTAAACCTGCCCTGTGACTGTTATGCAACGGATAGAGTTTGCAGTGTTTGCCTTTCAAGGTAATTTGCTTTGATAATGTTGTAAAATTGTCTGCTCTGCTGTCAAGCAAAGTCAGAAACTTAGATTTACTAGACTGCTGATTTAGTAAGTGGAAGATAGCACTTGATCTCTGCAGCCCTGAAAACACTGAGTATGCTCTTTTTAAACAAGAATAGTCCATGGAATTCATGGATTAGTTCACTGTTATCTGCCGTTAGAAAGATTCACTGGTAATGATTTTCTTGTTGTTGTGTTACTTATTCACCTACAGGTGTTGTAGAAAATCACTTGAGTTAATTACAGCACTTAGAAAAGACAATACATCATTCTGTCATTTAGTAGTTATCTAATAGACCTAAATTGTGCCATCAGTTGGGATTCTGGAAATCACAAAATGTAGAATAAAAAGGAAACATGACTGGTTTGTATTTGTTCATCTGAAAAACTAATAAAATCACAGAATGGTTTGGGTTGGAAGGGACCTTAAAGGTCATCTTGTTCCAAACCCCTGCCATGGGCAGGGGCCGCTCCCACTGGACCAGGTTGCTCCCTGCCCTGTCCAACCTGGCCTTGAGCACTGCCAGGGATGGGCATCCACAGCTTCTCTGGGCAACCCGTTCCAGTGCCTCATGGTGGAGAATGCTGGTAGCTCAGTTAAACTCCATCCCTCTGCAGTTAGTTTTGGTTATGATCTACTGTTTTATCTTAGCCTTTTACCCACACATGGTTTTTAAAATACCGATAATCTTGCACCTTTTAGTTAATCTAACAAAAAGTAAATTCTTGGCAACACTCAGAGTGACCTTTAGTTTGCTCTGGACTAACACAGAGCCACAGCATCCACATTCAAGAATCTCATATGCTTTTTGCCTTTGGTTAATTAGCCTGAACTTCAAAGTTTCCCATGAAAACAAGCCTTTAATAAAAATGATGCTTCTCTTAAATGAAACTAAGAAAAGGTCATTGTGAGATAAGTATGCAACAAGTATTTCTCTGGTATTATCTTATGCTAGATAATATAATTAAAATATAATATAATAGATAATAAGGCTATTATGTGTGTATCTTATCATTTCATGCTAGATAAGATGCTTAAAACTTCTGTGAAACTTGAATAAAGCAGGGTTAGGCTGTTTACACATCTTACATAAGTATATTCTAAAAATAATATTAAGCATTATTAGATTTAGAACTTACTTATCAACTTTTATATTCTAAATATATTTGTCTCCTTACAAGGCGTCAGCAAGTGGCTCCCAGGGCAGGAACACCTGGATTCAGAGCACCAGAAGTATTAACAAAGTGTCCCACTCAGACCACAGGTACTGCCCAACAGACTGAAACAAATGCCTTTTTTCACCTTTTCAGCCTTCTCATTTATGCATATTTTGTTATCTTTTTTATGGGAGGATTTTTTTACTTGTAAAATTCATTTTTCATCCCTTTTAATGCTTTTCAAGTATTTCCTGATTTTAATTGGAAGTTTATTATTCAGAGGAAGAACATTCAGAAATATTTTTCCTGTGTTTGAAACTTGAATGTGTCTTTATTCATTAGATAGGTAGTGCCCTGTGCAGGAGTTGAATACAATATATTTTAAAAGAAAAAAAAAATTATGGAGTTTCTTGGCTTATTTATTCAAGAAAAATCCTGAATAAATCTTGGGGAGAAAGGACATTCTTTAGCCTTTTCTAGACAGATTTTTTTTTGTAATTGCAAATGTGTTCTAGAAAGCATTGTTTAATGATTTTTATCAGATTTTTTTCTTTTTGCTAGTGCTTTAAATAGTTGGTGTGTAAATGTTGTAATTTTTTTAAACTAAAATTTTAATTTCCCTGTGTTAAAATTCAGTTAATAAGATTCAGTGGTTTGGGTAAATATCAGGGCAGGGCAGAGGGGTGGTTAATGTATTAGCTGGTACAAGCAAGATGGGAGAGGCTGTACCTACCTGCAGGATGGACAACCACTAAAAAGCAAAGTTACCCATTAAACATTTGGTGTATGACCAGGAGTTCTGACTTACAAAAAAATACAAATGTTATGAAAAACTGAATTTAAAACAAGGTTGTAGCCATTTTTTTCTGAATATCTTTTGAGAAAGTTGTCAATTTTCAGTAGTTAAAGTATGTATACACACTCAAAACAGAATTAACAATATATTTGATCAGCTTATGCCTACATAGCTTACTGTTATTTGAAACAACATCTGTCCTGTGGGTATGACTGGGATTTCAAAGGTATGGCAGCTTGTTTGGAGTTTTTGTGCCTGTGCTGTAACAGCCAGCTTTATGGGCTAGCAGACATCCAGAAATCTAGGACAAAATTAGACATCTCTGAATCTGTCTAGACAGAACTGAGGCAGAAAGAAGACATACCTAGGAAATCTTGGCCACGTGCTGGTGTTAAACACGCTTTCAGATGGCTTTCTGTTCTCTAGGGTAATGAAGAGCAGGATTACAAAAAGCAGGGGTAAATCTGGACACCCTGGGGCGTGGCACAGACATCCCTGGACGGAGTCAGTGGTGCTGAGCTCCTGCAGTATGTCAACAAAAGCCTTAGTGAGAACTGGGTAGACTCATACTAATATTTATGATATCATGTTTTATTTGAACTGGCAGATATTATTGTCCACTTTCATCTGGGGCTGCTGGAGTCACCTGCTTGTATTCCTGTCAATCTTACTCCTGGTTTTGGCCTCTGTGCCGAGACCAGGTTATTGGCTGAATCCAGCTGACTCTACCCAGAGCTGCTATAGCACATCTGACCCAGGTTCACAGTGCTGGGAGTAGAACCTGAACTCCCAAGGTGATGCTGCACAGGTCCAGTTACACATTCCCTTGGTTTGTCCCTCTGTTTCCCTTTCCTCACTAGCTGGATAACACCAGAGAAAAGCATAGGGAGAAATCATGATTTTGATGTCATTCCACAGGATCTTGCAGTCTGCTGACAATCAGCTCTATCACAATTGTGGGGCCAGGATTTACTGCCCATTCAGATGTATAATGCCTTTTAATTTCAGCAAGAGTTTCCTAATGAACCCTTTTCAAAGGTCTTGACTTGGATTACTCCAGCTTACCCAACCACATCCTCAGGGGGATGCACAGCCCCTCAAACAGATGGTATTACTGCATCACTGTTGAAAAGATGATACTAAAACTTTTTTAGAGGAACTATGCAGAAGGTAGAAAACTTTTCCACTGTAAATTGTGCCAAATGATTAACTTGGATTTTTATTTTTTAATGTTGCAACTTAAAGTCAACCTAATACTTTTTTTTCA
This sequence comes from Orthonyx spaldingii, assembly GCA_013397795.1. Taxonomy (NCBI): domain Eukaryota; kingdom Metazoa; phylum Chordata; class Aves; order Passeriformes; family Orthonychidae; genus Orthonyx; species Orthonyx spaldingii. The sequence goes on along the minus strand of VZTJ01004015.1, from coordinate 2,591,835 downwards.
AATCGAAGTCCTGTGCTAAGAGTGTTTCTAATTAAAACATCCAAATTAATTGCTGCCTATTTTGCTACTTACCTTTTTGAATAGTATTAGGATGAACATGCCTTTATTTCCCAACTGTTAATTTTTTCTTCAGAATTTGAGATCCTTCAAACTGTCTCCTTTGCTTTCCTTGCCATCTCTCAAAATGTGCACCTTAGTGAGCCAAAAAATTATGGCAGACAGGTATTCTCATAACGTCCAGTACTAAAGTTTCCATCAGGCTTTGGCCTCTATCCCCAGAGTACTCTCTGTTCTCTTCATAACACAGTGAAAGTGACGAATAACTTCGAACTATTACGGTTTTTAAACTGCCTATCTTGTCAAGTGAGTTCATATTAGAGAGGAACAAAGTTCATAATAAGATAAATTTCTTAGAAGTGCCTACCTGTGGCAACCTCAGTCCCCAGAAAATTGTTTCACAAACATTTGTGAATTGTTTTTTGTTTATGGTCCTTATATAAAGTTTTCTTCATGTGAAGTAAAGTTAAATATGTATTAAAACTAGCCATTTCATTTGCCCTCTCTCATCTCCCCAGGTAAAACAAATATTGTTTTGGTACATTTTAAGTTTAGCAAGTTAATGGAATTACTCATATGAAAAACACTCCCTCTGCATCAAAGTAGAAAAGTATTCTTCAAGCTAATTATAGTAATTTCCACTCATGTCTGAAGTATTATCTATGTGGCCACAGTCAAGAAGTACTTCAGAACATAACCTTTGCTGATAGAAACTTTTCAGATCATAATTTCTTTTTAAAGAAAGTTGAGATCTTGTTTGTGATGAAATAATGAGTTTAGTTATTAATAAATTTGCTTTCCCTTACAGCAATAGACATCTGGTCTGCAGGAATCATATTCCTTTCTCTACTCAGTGGACGGTATCCATTTTTCAAAGCAAGTGATGATTTAACTGCTTTGGCACAAATCATGACGCTTCGTGGATCCAGAGAAACCATTCAGGCTGCTAGAACTTTTGGTATGCAAACCTTAATTATGGGGAAAGGGGGAAAACGTTATTTAATGCTGTGGTTTACAATCAATGGGGTTTTTTTGTGTATATAAATATACTTTTAGGTTTGAGAGTAATTTCGGAAGTAAACCACACTTTTTGCATGTAAAAACTGTAAGTATTATTCTATATTGACAGATGTAGAAAAACACAAAACTGTCTTAAAATTATCTTTTACAATGTGTGTATGGGATACTTTATGTCGTACTTTTCCCAACCTGTCTACTGCCTTTCACTAAGTCAGGACTACGTGAGGTGAAATATGTCAACTAAATGTTTCCTACTGGCATTTGGTTAGAATTCTTGAGACAGTGTTTCTATTCCTACAAAGTTTGGCCTGGAGGCTTAAGTCAATATGATTTAATATTTAGATGATGTAAACCATGCTTTTCTCCCCACCCCTTCCCCCAAAAGGCCTAGTAAAACAAACAAACAAACAAACTGAAAACCCAAAAAACCAAAATCCAACAGCTGGCCTGTTTAAAAAAGACACAATCACCATAAAACATAAAAATTCCAAATGACCATTCCCCTAATTGCTTGCAGGCCAAATGCTGCAGCACTTGCTACCTGGGTGTGTAACTGCCAGCATCAATTTTCATTTTCCAGACAGAGGTGTAAAAATCAGGGTGTTTAATTGTCTTCAGTTCTGTTAAAATGACAGTGAAATGCAAAAGGTTGGTGTACAGGGAGGCTGACAACCTGTCACTACATAGGTTCACATACCCCAAACTCTTTGTTCTGAGCAGAACTGAGATGATAACCCTTCTGACTTTCAGGGGCTACTGCTGTAACAGCAGTGCTAGTGTGGAGGCCTGGGGGGGGGTGGATTTGGTTCTTTGATAGATTTGGGATGTTTTTCTTTCATGCTGGTTATACTTTGAGACATGAAGTTTCTCTGAAACAAACTCAGAAGTTACAGTTGCATAGAAATTATAATAAAATGTGGCTTACTGTACAATTTTTTCCCTAGGAAAATCAGTTGTGTGCACCCAAGTTGTCCCAACTCAAAACTTACGAACGCTCTGTGAAAAACTGAGAGGAACAAATAGCAGCTGTAAGAGAGCTCAGGGGGAAGGGCCCAGCAGGTCTGAAAACAACACAGCTTTGCCAGTTGCAGCAGACAAACCCCGTGCTCCTGAGACGATCGAAACACAAATTCAACACTTACAGAGTTTTCAGGAAGGTGATGGTGCTTTGGAAGTGAAGGCAACTGACATGAAAGGATGGGATCAGGTTCCTGATGAAGCATATGACCTACTTGATAAGCTACTAGACTTAAACCCTGCAACAAGAATAACTGCAAAAGAGGCTTTGCTGCATCCTTTTTTTAAAGACATAAGGCTCTGAGAAGATAACTTACTCTGTTATTCCTTTCATATGTTTTGTCTGGAAATGAAATACTGAGGTAGTTTTACCTTGTTGTCCTCAACATTTACACTCATTGAAATAACATCACACTGTGCTCTGAACTACTGAAATTTTGTCTTGTACAGTCAGACTGCAAATGTCAGTTTAAGAAATACTTGCAGACGCAAAAGTTACATAAACATCACTGACATGGTCTTATCCTAAGACACTTCTGAGAGGTTATTGCTGTGCATACCTGTTCTCTAAGAAAGTTAACTTTGATCAAAAACAACAAAGAAGAAAGAGATTCATAAGCTCTATGCTTAATTCTCGAGATATTCCCTTAAAATTTACAAGTTTGCCTTAAGGTAAGACTGAAATAAGAAAGTATCTGAGAGACTTTTTTCTGTGCTTGCATATCTCTACTTTGTTCCTGTTTAGTACATGGGGGACTGAAAATGGAACAAAGTGTATTCATTTTGTTCAGACTATTTTCAGAGAACAGAATTACTTCGGGAGTGTTGCTAGAGAAAAAGCCAGGTGCTGGAGATTGTATCATCAAAAGAAAAACATAACTTTTAAAATCACATTTTTGTTCCTGTCTGGCCTTTCCTATTTAGGCAATAGTAATAAATGCAGTTACTCATTTTGCATACCCCTGTTTCCTCAGTGCCATGGGTAATTGTCAATATTCCACAGCTGCTGCCTTCAGAATGTCTCGGGTGCCAGGCATAAGCTTGATTTCTGTTATGGAAACCGATATCTTAAAAAATACTTGTTCAATAAATGATTTGGTTTTATAACTTCAGAAATTTGTCTAGAGATGCTTCTATAAAAGTTAGTCAGGTAAGGTTTTCCTCTGGGATGTTTCTGTTCAGGGAATCCTGCACATTGCTGTCCTGCATAAATTCCTCAGTGATAGAGGACACTTTTCAGATAGCTCTAGTGTGTATGGCTGTTACAGTGGAAGTATCTTAATTATCAAGGAAGTCTCACCACAGAGTTGGCTAGCTATTGTCTGGTCCTAAGGAGGAAAATCCCAACCCTTCAATGTGCAAGGTAAACAACATCATTTTCAACACAAGTTTCTCTAAAACCCTTGGTAATTCTGGAGACTGAAACATAATACAGTGTTTTTCCATGTACATTTCTTGAAATGCTGCTGAAGTTGCTGTAAGAGATTCTGGCCCATTCTGAGAAAAGATTGCTGCTTTGATAACTCTTGTAAAAGCCTTCTCATATGAGCTGATGGTTATGACAGTGCAAAGATCCTGACCAGGACTGGGGCTGAAGAGACAAGATTTCAATATTTTCAAAATCTTGAATATATAGAAAGGGATGGTAATGTTGCTTTGTTTCTGGCATCAGCTGCTAGGGAAAAATATTTGCAGATGTCAGAATATTGATTGTAGAAAATCTTGAAACCCACAAGACCCTGGGGCCCAGGTCTTAGTAATTTTTGCTGTTTATATAATTTCAACACAGCACGTCACTGAGAAATTATTTATCTAAAGGAACTGTGGCCAAATTTGGCAAGCAGTGCTGTCTGCCAGTGTCTGCAGATGTATTGTTTCCTCCTACATTTACTCGTGCTGTCTCTGGTCTTAGGAGAGCACCAGCTGACAACAAGTGAAAATATGTCAGCTATCTGTTGTGAGCTTTCTTAAGCTTCCCTGCCAACAGCCTTCTGCAGCTCCTTCCACCAGGCCCTGCAACAATTAACCACTGCATTCATTTAATAGCCAAAAAGGGAAAATCATTGCTAATGGTATTTTTACCAAAACATTAAGAGTAAATAAAATTTGTAAGGAACAGTTCTAAGCTCCATGTATTCCGTAATGAGCTGGAAGAACACATCGGTATTCCTCCTTCCAGACAGCTATTTAAAATGTGGAGAATTTTTTGCAAGGGGAAGGATAAAGTAAAAAGAAAAGTGTGTTTGAACTAGCATAGGCTTAGGAAGTTCTTTTTGTAGCACTCTACAAAAGAAGAAAGTCAGAAGCAAAATGTTAAATGCAATGGGATCTCACTGGGAAAAAAAAGAAAAAGATTATGGGAAAGAGCAAGAAAACACTAGAGCAGAGCAGTGGTTGCCACTGGATTTTCTGCTTCTCTCTGCTGTGGTTCTAAAAGTCTCTCCAAACCATAGGTAAGAGCCAAGTACTAAGATGGCTTTAAAGTTTAAATACATGATTTGAGATATTTATAAACTGAATGTGAATCTTGTACCATGAGAGCTGCAATTAGACAAAATTCTGCACAGAAATTACATTGCTACAACAAATGTTCAGTGGTTGTGAGGCCACAGCTGGGTTAGTGTTACATTCTGGACACCATCTATGACAAGGTTATTAACAAATTGGGCAGAAACCAAAAACAGCAGCAAAAAGCTGCATAGGCTTGGAAAGATGAATAGAAACCGATACCTAGAATTCTGAGAACAGAATGCTGGGAGCAGGTCTAAATACATCTGAGGATTTAGCATAGGGAAGGCTGGCTTATTCTCAGTACTAAGCCAGACTAGGTGAGGAAACCATGGCATGTTTATTATATTCATCCCAGTTGAAAAGAGTAATAAATACATATTTATATTTATTTTCCTAGCACCTTGCTGGCCATTACATTCTACTAGTGTGCAAAGTACAAAAAAAAAAAATCTTTAGAGCTTGCCTCATACATTTGTTGGTGATGAAGAGGTATGTTGATGAAGAGGTATGTTCTGAATGAGACGATGTAAATAAATTAAAATGTTTGCATTCAGCAGGGGACACCTGAACTTCTACCTCATGACAGCAGACTGCACAAAGCAACAGAAGTAAAAAAAAACAAAACAAAACAAAAAAAAAAACCCCAACAACCCAATTTTCTCTCATATGTTCAGTTTTATGCCACATTGAAAAGACAGCTTGGCTATGTAGAGAAAATGACTCACCATTCAAATCACTTAATAGAACAACAGCATTTTAAAGGAAATTAGTGCTTTATGGCTTTATAAATTCCTAATCTATAGTGAAACTATGCAGCTCAAGTGGTAGGCTTAGAGCAAGGACAGTTCTCTTGAGACATTACTGAAGCAGTGTTCTTACTGCAGCATAATTGTAAATGGTTTTTTGGTTGGATTGGGGTTTTTTTGATGTTTGTTTTTTTAGAGCACATAATAAATTATTGTACTAATGTAGCCACAGCATGTTCACTTCAGAGCTCTCTTGTAGCTTTTCCAGAAAACAGAGCATGTCCCAGGTCAGTGGCAGTACACGTGTGTTTCGTACCCCTCTCTGCCGCTGCGTTCCTGGCTGGTCAGTTCAAGGGGTAGTAAATATTTAAATTGGCAGCCTGCACACAGTGGGTGGAAATGGGATAGTCCCTTTGATCATATGCTTACAAAGGCCAGCATATAGAGTTTTGTTACCCTAGTAACAAAAAATCCTGATACTGCTGAGTTGAGGGTGCAGTAAATTGGATATTTTGAATCAGCATAACCTAGATAACAAAGAGTTTTTAAATATGCCTGTTGTATGCTCAATTCTGCCTTTCCATGACTCAACCCTTTTTACTTTCATCTCCATTGACTGCTAGAATGTTATCCCTGTACAAGGCTTTATTGTATCATGGTAAAAAGTAACCACTATATGCATTCCTGAGTATCCCCTGAGTATTGTTTATTCCATTTATGAAAGACTCCTCCTGTGGGGACATGGCAGAGAAGAGAGTGGTTTTGTTACGTGTTACTTGGTTTCTTGCATAAAGTTCTATCATAGTTTTCAGTAGAGTCAGATTTTAATCTAAGACCTAATTAAACCTTTGTTTCAAAAATTCTAGTGCTAGAAAATGTTTTGCGTAAGATAAATTTGATCTATATCTTTTCTATGGCATAAACAAATTACTTGTAACAAATAATGCATACTTAGTTTTACATCTTGATGTGATGAGACAGGGATGTAGCCTAACAACTGACATTTTAAAAGAAAATTAGAATCTTACGAGGAAAGGTTAAATGATTGATATAATGAATGCCACAGGTCATGTGTAGCAGCAGGCAGCTCATTGATAAAACAGGAATGGAAAGTACAACAGAGGTTTTTTCCTCACCACCTCCCTCCAAAAATCCTACCAGAGGATCAGATGCATTCTGTGTGGCTGTAAGGCATTTGTCTTTAATGATTCTTTTGCTGCTTGAAGTGTTACTGTGTTATGTGAAAAGTACCAATTATTTCCAAGTGTCCTGGGAGTCCTCTTGAGTCCTCCTTCTGTTCTACTGTCTGTTTACTTGTTTCAAGGATCTGTTTCCTTATCAAAAACCCCCCACTTGGATGTGGCAGTGTAGGTAAGAAATTCTAGAGTTCTCTGTAGCATTTCCGTTTTCCTGTCTATAGTACTGTCTTACCAGATCTGGGAATGCCAATTTCAAAGAGAACTGCTGAAATTTCTACTATGTGAGCGTACCCTTGTCAGGAGGAAAGCACTGAGGTGAGGCAGTAGCATGCATTTCAGAGGACACAAAATGCTACAGCCAGCTTTTTCTTGTTGTTCTATAAAGAACTCAACATCTTTTTCCTTCACCAGATTCATATTCAGCTATAAAATCTGTTTCAAACTTGCTTTCAAAACTCCAAGAAGTTACTCTGCCTTCTGATGGCCAGCCCACTCCCACGGGCTGCCTTAGCTACTCCTGGGGCTCCTACCACATCCCAGAAGTGAGGGGATTACAAAGCTGACTGACTGCAGCAGAGAAGACACGTAGAATCATAGAATATCCCAGGCTGCAAGGGACCTATCCGGATCATTGACTCCAACTCCTGACCCTCCCAAGAGTCACACCATGTGCCTGAGAGCATTATCCAAATGCTTCTGGAACTCAGACATGTTGAGGATCTTTTTGTTATTTTAGCACTTTTAATGGATTAAACTGTGGTAGTTAATATGGACAATTCACCACGACACAGAATTGTCCTGCACACAGCTTACAGCCAAGCAGTTATTGCCTGCTGGGATCCTTCACAATCTGGCATATGTTTTCCATTGCAGATCTGCTTGCAACTAGTTTTGTACCTCTGTAACTTGAGTCACGTTCATTGCAGTTGCTTAATGAAAAAACAGTGTGCAGTTTGAATTTATAGGTATTTACCCCAGCTGTCTTTGTAAAACTCACAATATTCTGAAATATTCACTTACAGGCAGCCCATGCTGGGAGGGGAGAAAGGTCTGAGTTAATTACCTCTTGATTGCTCAGCTATTTGTTTGCGAAAAATCAATGCTTTTATTAATTTAATGCATTATGATTTCCATATGGTAAATCCTCTATCAAGACAGCAAAATGAGAACTGCTAAATCTGTGGTAAATTACTTTGAACAAGGATACAAATATACTGGATCAACAGTGCTCCAGAACTGCATTCCCTAGCCTTCTTTCAGAGCTTAACATGCAGATTAACGTTGGACTTTTCCTTGGAACATTTCCATGGAGATTCATCACCTACAGATCTCGTGGAGCACATAAAACTGATTGATCAAGGCCTACTGTTTCTAGCCATTTTGGAGTCTAGTTAATATGATAGGGCATTACTGAGCCACTTCAGCTGATTGCTGCTGAACTACATAGCTCCTGCTGTCACACTGCCTTTAGGAACACATACTGATCCCTGGAGATCAGAGCCTGATCTGGACATGCGTCACTCTGCCCATGGCCTCCCAGTAAAATCTGAGGTAAAAAATTAAAATTATGAACCCAATTGTTTCTCATGTGGTGGCAGACCACAATCACAGTTTGTGAGATGGTATTTTGTTCTATCAGCTACTAATTATTCAAAAGAACCATATCATCGTGCTTGCAAGGTACTGGTTTTAACCCTGTAACATTTATATATCAGGGCCATGAAATGCTGAGACAAGCCACACATTTAAATTGTAACTACAACATCTATATGTCAGCTTTAAGTGCCTCAATACATGCTAAGCTTTGGCATGCAAACCTGAAAATTAGATTTACTACAGAATTTTCAAATATTAACGTCACTCATCCCCTATCACTAGAATCAGGCTGAGTGAAATGCTAATTTGAAATGTTCAAAGAAGTCTCAAAGTATCCAGGGGAGAAATTCAGTGCTGCGATTCAGCCAAGTGCATGTAGTCTGAATTAATCCCAGCAGGTCTATTTTTCTATCTTCCAGTGCAAAAAGCTCCTTGTGAATTTATTGGAAGTTTTGAGACAGGCTTCTGTAAAAACTATGATTACATTCAATAAGAGATCAAAAGTAAAATTCAGGTAGCACAAGAAATACACCTGCCTCTGCTATTTCAGTGTTTGTGGCAGGGGCAACTCATGGTCCCAAAAGCACTGCAGCTGGCACAATAAAAAAAGCATCACATATGACTGAGCAAGGGAGCTGTGGCTGCAGGGGGAGCCCTGCCCGTAGCAGGCTCTCCAGGTGGTGTTTACAAGGAGGGCAGCTCTCCCAGCGCACCTTTCAGCCCAGCAGAAGACATCACTCTTCAACAGCAAACACTGGTCCAAGCAATCAGCTGCCCAGCCCTGGAAAACAGGACAGTCCCTGCGCGGGTGTTCCCTCACACCTGGGCCTCGCAGGGTTTGGGCAGGAGCTGCGGGGCTGGAGGCAGCAGCAGGGAGGTGCCCTGCTGGGGTGGTGTCCCCTGGCCACCTTCCCTGCTCCCTGCTCAGCAGGAGCCCTCAGCTGCCTCCCTAACACCATCGGGCCCCGCACACAGCATGAGCTGCAACCCTCCCTTTCTCTTCCCACTAATCTTTTCCAGTTTATAAAACTGACAAACAGAGGGTAATTGATGGTTTATAAAGATATGCAGCTTATTTATCAGGAGGAATGAAGTTGGATACAGCAGTACAGGATTTTTTCCTTATCAAAACAGACGAAGAACTGAAAGATAGATGCTACCAGATACCACAATAAATTCCAATTCCCATCAAACAAACTGTAACGAGTTATTAACATCCTTCCACTCAGATGGAGGGAGATCATCCTGTTGGTCTGTTAACAGAAACATAGCATTTGTTGTCAAGCCTTATTTCCCTCAGCTCAGAATGAAGTCTTTCTACTAGTAAGAAATAAAAGGTGTTTCCCTCCCACTCTCTTCCTTTGACTACTACATTCATCTTCCTAAAAATGAGTTTGTCAAGTTTATAACGTGTAATTAAGTATATCAGACCTAAGCACAGCAGGGATCTTTAGAACTTTACCGAACTCACTGGTGACCAGAGTCAGAAGAGGCCTTCAAGATGAGTTCCTTTATTTGGGTGGATCAAAGCAACATTTTCCACTGTCTGGGGGAACAGAGTGCAACTGAAAGGCTTCAACAGACTAGTGCTATTTTTCCAGTAGCTTTTCAGATAGAACATCAGTGTCATGGCAAGAAGGTAATTTCCCCCAGGCATTTTCAGCCATGGTTGTTCTTGTAAGGTTCTCTTTGACCATGTTCTCGTTAGAACTAGGACAACGGAGATTTTAATTCAGAACTTTATTATAAAGTAATATATAGAATATACATATACAAACTACCGCAGCTAATAATTTGTATGAATACAGAAAGTCTGGAGAGGCAAAAAGCAGAGGAAAATACATGAGAGAGAAACATAGAGGAAGAGCAGCAAAAAAATGAAAAGGAATTTAATCCAAAATGAAGAGCAATTTGTTTTCATAGCTTGGGGGAGTAAAGGAACAAGCCCACTGCAAGTGTTCACAGCCAGAGTCCCTCAGATAATTGCACAAATACTGGTCAGCCCACGCACTAAGGTATTACTGCACACACCACCCCAGCCGAAAGGGAAATCTCAACACTAAGCATTTTGTGGGTTATTTGTATACTGGGGCAAGTGTGCACCCAGCACCTCTGCATCCCTTGATTCTCCAGCTGGGATATTTACATGAACAAGCTACAGTTTTCTTTTAGGGTGGCTCCTCCCTCTGCAAAGCTCACATATGGAGAAAGAGAAAAGGAAGGGAGAAACCTGAGGACTTGCACGCCTTCATCCTACCCACCATGTGAAGGCAGGCTGAAGCCAGGGAACAAACTCCACCCTGCTGGAAAAGTGCTTCCTAAGCGTAACCTTGTGAAGCAAAGCTCTTGGAATACTGATTAAAACAAACCCACCACCCCCTTAGCAGCTCATGTCAAAGAAGCTTAAGCACAAGCCTAAAGTTAACCAGATGTTTAGGTTTCTGCTGGTGAGGCCTGTGCTGACTCTGCAGGACTGCTGGTTTACAGCACTGACTCACAGCAACCCCAGGCCCTTAATGCTGCTGTACCTCTGCTCTGCTGATATGTGCTCCTTGGTATGCACACTCTGCAAGCACTGACCCAGATGCCAGATTTCTGTTACATACACAAAGCCATAAAAGTACTTCACAAAATCTAGCTATCTAGTTGATTCAAATAAAGCACATAAATTTCTTGAAAATTAGATAAATATATATTTGTGTGATACACAGGTACAAAATGTTTTCATAACATTATCAGTCACCCAAATATCCTAAAATGCCACAATAAAGCAATAGTGGCCAAAGACAAAAATGCAAGAGAAACGGAAAAATACAGATTTTGTTACAAGACATTCTTTTCAACCAATGACACGTTTAAAAAGTGTCATATCCACAATGTCTATAAATGTGTTATTTGTGTTTAATGTCTAAACTATTCTTCAAAACTCTTCACCCTTTTCTAGCCTAAAATGTCAGGTTCTTCCAAGTGGATGTTATCTGCTTTAGAGACAGACTCCACTGGAGGGGGGGATCTCTAGCTGCCAAGCACTTGGCAAGACAGATTTGCAATTAGGTACTTCCCTCTACCCTAGGGAACGTGGACTATAAAAAGAGAACAGGAGACAGACCCGGATTTAACTAACAGAACTGCACCCACTCCAAATGCTGCATGCCAAGTTTTGAAATAGTCTGACTTGCAGTAAAGCTTTAAAGATAAGTTTTCAGCAGCCATCTCGACAGCCTGCTGCAGGCACCGCACACGCTAGGCTTTCATACAGAAATACAGCCCATAGTGAGGCCTGGGTAACGCAGCTTTGGCCAGGATTAGGACACGTACGGAGAGCATGGCCATGCATTGCTGTAAAACTCAGTCCGTTAATTATGGTTGGCAAGCAACACATACAGGAGACAAGGGTGGTTGTGAAACAGATTGCAAGATGGGCTGGTTAAAAGTCCATGCCAGAGGTACACAAGCAGTCTGTGAATATATGAGTGTATTCCTGCAAAAGATTATTGGCTACAAAGACAAACTGGCACACTGATGCTTCACTGGTGCTCCAGACACACAGCAACTGACTTGCTAATCAAGTAACACTGAAAATACCTCTTTCTTACAGTTGTCTTTTCAAAAAACTTGCTGCAGATGCACATGTCATTTGGGAGGAAGAGATAAGAGGGTCACAAGATGCTCAAGACTTTTCAAAATTTACAAAAAAGAAAAAAAGTATCTTCTAGTCCTTTCTAGTTTCTGAAACATACAATGAAGAGGCTAGTTAAATGATCCATTTAAGAGGAATCTATGGGAGAAAGCCTAAGCCTTTCTCTTAAAGGTTAAATGTATTTACTCCCTTCACAGGTGAAATTTGCAGTGATAAAGTGCACATTCTTCCTTTTCTACCTGGTTACGTTTGCTGAAACATACTAGTTCCTCAAAAACTTCGGCTGCACAGAAAAAGATCATCCATCATGGAGATGAATGCACACATGCAAATGCAAGCAATCTGAACCTCAGGATTATGAACTAATGCAATACAGAGCATTTAAGTGTACTAGAAAATCTTTTCATTTATAGTTTTAAAAATATATAAACCAAAGATAATTATAAAATTATAGAACATAAATTTTATATTGTTTATGAAATTCCTTCTATTAAATACTCTACACATGATTTTAAAACCAGATCTAAACATGATCAACATCCTGTGTAAGCGTTGGCTGTACCCGCCCAGTCAGGCCAGTACAAAGGTCCAAGGCCCTGCTTGAATTTTCAAATTCCATTGCCTCTGGACAAAGAGAGGGCACAGTGAAGCACAAGGAAAGAAACAGGATACCTGTAGCAGAAGGGAATAAAATTCTTTGTACAATTGCTGGATTTCTAGTAGCACAGAATCTGCATAATATCTTTTCCAAATCTGATTTTTCCATTAGCTTTCATAATAATAAACAATGCTAGAGGTAAGATAGTTCTTCTTCTCATCCCTAGAGAGCCATACTTTTAAAGTGATTGCTCAGATGGGGCACTGTTTGAGGCACCAGAATTCTGCAGTATCAGGTTAACAATCCTTTAAGAGGAACCAGAGAATTTACCCCCAAAAGATACTGGCAGTACCTTATGACCTTCTAAATTTTATACATGTATGTATTTTAGTCTGGTTTTCTCATTATGAAACTGTAATATGAGAAAAGTTTACAAAGTGTCTTGCTTAGGGTGTTGATGATGACAGAAGTACGTAATTTCAAAACAGAAACGAGTTTAGTTCATATTTAAAGAATGTACTGACAATGACCATCTCTGAGTAAACTGAGGAACTGCTGAGAACCACAGCAATGTGAAATTCATTCTTCTCTGAAATACACAGGAACTGTTTATTTCTTCATGTGCTCAGACAATCTGGATTTTCATTTAATTTTTACTGCAGCACACTGAATGAGAGGTATAGCATCCTGGTAAATTAATTATTACCAATTCTCCTCCATCTTTTCTCTGTTTTGATTCTAATTCTACAGGACAGGCATACTATTTCCCCTCCTTTCTCCTAAGTCTAGTTAATATTTAGAAAGGACCAAAAACCACCTGAAAATATTTGCTGATAGCAAGATTTTACTACATATTCCTTTCAAAACACAGGTTTGCTTTCATGCAGCGTTTCCATTTCCAATCATTTCCAAACAGGTGAAGCTCAGCCACTACTGTGTTGCTGGAGCTGCAGGTCCTGATTCAGGTAGCGTTGGTGTTTCTATGATCCATGAGGACAACCTTGGCAGCTAAATACAGAGTTTCCAAGGCTCAGGTAGGCTCTGCCAGGGAAGATCTTGCCTTCTTGGGCAGAGACATTTTGGTATAGATGGGTTAAGGGAAGGAGGAAAGGGAACATTCACACAACACCAGGTTCTGGAATAGCACAGCCTGCTCTTCAGCATCCATGCCACCCTCCACTGCAGCAGAGGTGAAACTAGGATGCTAGCCTGTTCTCCTTGCTTGCCAGGCTTTTTTCTTTCTTTTTTTTTTTTTTTTTTTAAGGTTGTTCATGCTAGAAAAAGTAGGCAGAAACTGTCGTTCTGCATTCTATCAGAGTGGATCAAAATTTTCCCAACCCTACCCATCAGAGATGAAGGATCCTCCAGCTATGACACCTGCTGTAGAGCAAAACCCAATGTTTCCTCCTTGTATCATCTCTCTTCTTGGGGGAAACTGAGACAATATTTTGCTTAAGAGTTCTGTTTGTTCAAGTCTAACATATCTGCATTATAACTATTGAACTCTGAAGGCCTCTAAATATCACTACATAAAATAATTCTTAACAAACATCAGCAAGGTTCAGACTTACAGCAAGAACCCCAAAGCCTGGTAATACACTGTAGGAAGAACACTGAAAAAACTGCTGCCCCTGCTCTGATCCCATACCAACAGGAAATTTGCTAAACAAAAGCCTGAGCTCATCACAAGAAGCAATCAATGCCCTCAGAACACATGAAAAAGATCTGATCTGAAAAGAGGTCAGGAAACATGCTGTCAATCGGCTCCGTCTGAGGATATGACAGACACATTGAGAAGTTTTGTTACCCCTTGAGAAGCAGAAATGGCACAGGATAAGTTGATTTCCATCAGATTCTGTAGCAGTTTGTTGGCATACAGGGGAGTTCAGCACCACACTGCTGTGGTTGGTGTCTTGCCCTGGGACACTGCCCGGTGCCTCTGGCCAAGCATCAGCTGCAATCCAGCAGCAAGGGAGTGCCACTGAAGGCCAGTGAAGAGCAGCATGGGCAGGGCTGCTCCGTGAAGGGCTGTGAATCAGAGGCCGAGGTGGCACAGCGCAGACAGCCCCTCACACACAAACCACAGGCTTGCCACGTGTGACCAGGACAGGTGGAGCTGGGTGCCAGCACACCAGCAGTCCTTGATACAGCAGAAGGGATATAAATTAGGTCCAGGGTCTATGCAGAGGGTCCAGTCAGTAACAAAAGGAGGCAGAGCTGGAAGCAAGACCACAATGCAGACCCAAGATGCATCCAGGGGGTAGGGCCAGGGCTGGAGACAATCACACTGACAAAGCTTGAGCTGAAGCACAGCCCCAGGGCCAGTGGGTGCTCTCAGGGTCCCAACATAGTGGTTCAAACCTCAGCTGCTGATCTCCTTGCAGAAGGCTGTTACTATTGTAATCCTGTTGCCTTTATCATCGTATTTTCAAAGACAGTTGCTTTAATACTTCTGTCTCTCTCTTAATAGAACAGTTTTTAAACCAGCTGTTAGGGTAATTTAAGCTCATGCTGTCAAATAAATTGACCATGCAGTTTTTGAGGTTTACTTCATTTATACCTTTTAAATTAGCCTCAGGGACTTTGGAGTTGCTGCTCAAGTGAGTATTTCAGTGCTTTAACTTAGTATTGAAAACATATTACTGTCATCTCTCAATCTCCATTTGGGCCTTTCATACAAGCTGCTTCCTGCCACATCACACTCATTCATTTCTGGTTTTCTATATAAAAAGCCACAGACCCGGCATGCGCCTGTTACGTAACCCCCTGCTAACAGACTTAGGAATCTGGGATGCCGAGCAGCCGCAGATGAGTGAGAAAACTTGGCAAGCTCAGAATTTACTTCCTGTGAAACTGGAATGCAGAGCAGCTTGCTGGGCTTTGGAGTTTGTACAGTAATTATTCCACTAAAGAGTTGGTCTGGGAAAGGAAAATAAGACAAGCATTGAAGCAAGCCTCTTGCTGAGCCGGCAGAGTGGGGCTCAGCTGAAATCAAGTGTTTTAAACTAGGTCAGGACACCATACTGCACCTATAAGTGGTCACTGTTGTCAGATTGCCTGTGCGTCACTGGGCTGCAGCAGAACATAGGAGAGCAGGATTCCAACTGAACGTGACTCAGAAAAGTCAGCCAGCCCTGGTCCTTTTCTTCTAACTCCTATTCCAGCTTCTCTATGCTCCGAGTATTACCAAGCTGCTCGATTACTAATCAGGTGTCTGCTATGAGCAGTGAAAGGAGAGTTGGGGTTACTTTTGGGAGCACTGGATCTACAAAGAGCTGCCTTGTTCTCAAGCTCTGGCACCAAGGACCCCAAATGTTTCCAAACATCTGGAGATGTTGCTTCAGGACGGACTGCCCAGCCCTAGAGTCCTGGGTTAGGACAGGCCCACCGACCCTGGCAAGATACCTGCCCTCTCTGAACACTCCAGAGCACTGTGGAAATGGAGTGCATTAAGCAACGAGAGATTCCACAGAGGATCCCACATGCTAAATTCAGAAAATATTTGCAAATCCCCTGCCCCTGAAAGAACTGGGCTGAATTGCTGCACCAAATCATGAACAGCCACGCTTGTCAGTGAAAATGTAGAAACACATGTCCACTCCTCCACTCCAAGATATTTGGTTCACTTTTTGCATGAAAGCTTGAGTATAACAGTGATAATAAATTTCACACTGCCTACTTAAGGCAGTGTTATCTCCACCCTTAGGAACTCTGGAAAGTGTGATGGATAGTTGGATGGTTTTGAATAAATTTTGCAAACAAAGTTGCAAGTTCTTTTAAGTTTAGCTAGTACAGGAGGCAGAATAGAAGTGTCCAACCCATACAAAAATCCCTGCAAAAGGGGTTCCTATAGTATTGATGGCAGAATCCACACACCTGCTATTCCTGGAAGACCAGACCTTCCAAATCCCACTTCTTTTTAAATTTCATCCCATTTCATACCCAAGCAAGTGCTCCAATTACCACCAGTGTCACTTGTCACAAGCTGTTATGTAGCAGGCACACATTAGTGACCCTGCTCATTTCTGCCTCTCCAAGCAGAGGTGAGTTTCCTCGAGCTAGAACACAGAGCAGCTCTTCAAAATTGAAGCAGGATCAAGGTATAATCATTCCTTCCCAGTCTGAGGGTTTCACCACAATGTGCCACCCAGTAGGTTACTGGTAAATGTCATCTCTTTTTACTGGTCATCTCTTTTCAGCACTGACGAGTCCATGATGAACTGAGTTCATCAGCACAGAGTCCGTGATGAACAATTAACATTCTTCTATTCCCCTGTTTCTCACAGCAGTGACCCATTGGCTGTAAGAAAACACAACACACTGACCCTTGTAGCTCACATCTGCTTCTCTGCTGCTTCCCTGCAACCTGGTGCAGGAGTCACCACCTTGGACTCAACTGACGGAGCTCCTCCTGCACTGAGGTGGTGGGAAAGGAAATAAAAGCCCCTCCACCCACCACTCCCCACATGCTTTATTAATTCAAAAAACCCCAAGAAATGCCTAGATCTGTTGGTTTTGCTAAGGTTAGAAATTAAATCCTCTCTGACTTTTGACGGATATAGGGGGTTTCTGTATTTTAAAAAGTTACTTTTCTAAGTGACACTAGTAACTTCAATGATAAACTCTAGTATACAAGGGTTTCTTGATTTTTTTCTTCCTGAATGAGGAATATAAATATGTCACCAGTTAAGGACAAGATTTAGAAACAGTTAAATAGTCCTTGTTCCCCAAAAGATAATGAAATTGCTCACATGAGACAATTTTGAAGCATAGCAGATTTTGAAAACATTTCTTTTGGCTTAAAGTATTTAGAATAAGATTCCTAATTTTTCAACAACACAGCTGTTACACGTCTGGCTTTTAACCCAAATCTGTTTGTATCATACTAAGATTCCCAGTGAACAGTTGCAAAACCTCAGGATTGATTTTCTTTAGCATTGAAAATTTATCCCGTAATCAATGTATGTTTGTAATAGATTACTTCAGTTAAATTTCCTTAATTTCCTTTGAGGATGCATTCTGTCAAATAGATATTTGATAAGGTCGGGGTTAGTTCAAGTCCCTAGTCCAAAACCTGGAAGTGAGAAGTTTTGGCCAGTGTCTCAGTATGAAGTTTTCATTTCAGGAGGAAAAAAATCCTGATTTATGAAAAGGTTCTCATAGGGAAGAGTTTAATTTGCCTGAGTAAAATTTTTATAATCATCAGCATTCAAAAAATTTACATTCTAAATGAAAAGATTTCTATCTACTGTCGCACAGAGAAAAATCAAAGAGGGAGACTTCGTTCTCTAGACCTTTTCTGCACTTCTGAAGCTGGAATCAATTAGATTTTCTAAGTTTAACAAGTCTGTTTATTTCTTTGAGCTACCAGTGAATAGGAGGAAAAAAACCCAAACTCCCTCAGTATCCTGCTTCCATCTGAGTGCAGGCTAAATCAGATTTTTCAACAACCTCCTGACTAGGTGGAGGCAGTGGGAAATACTTGGCCATACTGATTGTTCCTGACATCAGTTGCCCTGAAGGAAAGTGATGTTATACTACAGAGAGAACTGTGGGTGTTTCTGTGTAGGGAAAAGCCACAAAAATCTAATATTTGTTCAATACTTGGTGTTTGTAAATCTAAACCAAATAATAATAAAACCAATAATGATACATTAAATGAGATACCAGCATATATCAGGCATCCCATTTTGCCCACCTCTACATGTCAGCAGCTACCATGGGAGGAATTGTGTCTGTTTCCCCATTCTCCATGGTGATTAGACTACTTTAACCCATCTGTGGCACATATGTAACACATGCACATTCATCACACAGCCTCCATCTCTCCAAAAGTGTTGTGCACCACCAGAAGAATTCAGAGACAGAAAAAGCCAGGACCACCATCCAAACTCTGCAACTCTCATCACCAAGCTCAGGCCTCTGTGTCTGGGTACAGCCTCCCATGTGCAGGCCACCTCCTCTTAGACAGCAAAAATGAGTCATAAACAAAGATTTCCTGAAAATAAACCTTTCTTTGAACAAGACATTCAGGGTAGAGACACGTCAGAGCACATAGTGACCCAGCCATCACAGAACAGCATTGCCTGAGGTACATTTTCCATCAGAAGTACAAAGAAACAACAGAGTCTTTCAGTCATCAAATCCTGCCTTTGTGGGGCAACACCAACTTCAGCATTGCCTCACTCGTGCCTTCTGCTGTTGCTGCTGTTCATGTACTTCTATAGCTGTGCAGAGTTCCATAATTCTGAAGTTCCCCTTTGCAATTCCTGTATGACATATAAGGCAAAGCCTCCTGGCAAGCTGGTGTGACTAATCTCTTAATTTCTTTGCTCTGAGGCTCTTCCAGAATAGACTTGACTGAGCAGTCTGTAGTCCCCAACAACAGTTCAGTTTCAAGTTAAAGCTTAAATAAGGTAGGAATTGAAGCGTAATCCCTGTGTCCTATAGAGAAATGCCATAGACACTTACGGCCAGAATACAGCACACAGTTTTTAGTGAGTTTCCTCATATCACTCATAGGATCACTTGAAAAAATGAAATGCATGGTATGATCAACTGTAGGTTTCACTATGTGTACTTTCTAGATTGTGACAGTAATCTACAGATTTCAAACTTCTGAGATGAAATGCCTGAAGGATGCAGCAAAAATACCTTTCCTCCAGAAACACTCTTGGTTTAGGAGGATCCCTCCTGCAGAAGAGCATCTTCTGCCCTCCCACACCCCCATTCTATCACACTGGCACAGCTGCTTTTTTGACCTTGCTGCAAAGTGAACCACTGAAACAACGGAGCACCCCACCGTGTCACCTCAGAGAGGCAGATCATCACACAACTCATGGCACAACCTAGGGATAATGAACTGAAAGGAAAGCACAGAGGGATGAAGGGGCTAGGGTGTGGGAAAGACGAATTTTTCTAATAGGCCTTGCTAGAAGAAGAAATGTATCAAACTACACTTTAAAGCTCATTTAATCCAAATTCATGGATAACACATAGCCATTTCAAAGGACACATCCAAAACTCCCCTATACATATACAGAGGACATATACAACCACAGTTCTACAGTTTCCTTGTTTGCAATTTTAAAAAATACAAATTATCTCTTCTGCTCTGCTCAATGCTTTTGAAACAATATTTTTCTGGAAATTTTTCTTTCAGTGGTTCTACAACTGCAGCTGTGTTGGTGCTGAAGTCTGAAGTTCAGATCAGAAATAGCTGATTAATAGTTTGATTTTTGGATAAAATAACAACACTGCCAAAGTGGTTTACAGCCAACTCACTTTCCCATCCACCCTCACCTTTGAAAAGATAGCAAGACAGTTTTGCCTACATTATTAAGCGAGGAATTCCACATAAAAATAAACATGCAAGAAGCATCTCCTCCATTGTAGGGCACTAGCATGACTAGACTTGCTCAACTTTTCCTGTTTGTTTCAAGCTTTCCCATCTCTGTACTTTCCCAGTATCAATGATACCTATTTATTTTAAGAAAAAAGATTAAAAAATGTGAGTGCTGTCACAATTCCAAAGACGTAACACTAGTTTTAGCATGCTGCTTTTGGGTGTTTCTGGCATCTTTTCTCAAAACATATTGTGTCCCCACCAAATCTTTGCATTTGTGTCCAGAGGAACAGTGGGTGCAGAACACAAAGAAAAGACAGGAGTGGATGCTGTGCAGATAACTTACTTACAGTGAATATTCTAGAATTTGCTTCATCAGATAGTATTCACTGGAGCAAATCTAGGTTAAAGTAATTTGGCTGATGCTATTCTTCCCACTATTCCATTCAAGTCAGCAGATGAACATTGTCTCTTGAGGATTTCTTGGCTTTGCAGAAATTCTGACACTACTGTCTGGTGCTCTGAGTGTTACAGTCAAATGAGTCCCAGTTGCTTATTCCCCCATCCAACACGTTCTTTCACTCAACACACCCTTCAGTTAAACTACTGATACATTTCTCCTTGTATTACCTAGTAGGCCTTGAGTTTTGGTCTGATCTCCTGCAATAAGGAGGTTTTAGTGATTGTACTGTTTGTACATCTCTCTCTTATTTATCCACAGTCTCACTTTTGACTTTTTCTACCGAAATTGCTAAGGAGTACAAACCTCTAAGATTTGTTAATAGCTGGCCCATAAGATAGAACCAGATTCCTTGCCCATAAAGGGACTATCTGTAGTATGTATAAAAGTACACATAAAATATCAAGAAATCCACCCACAGGTATATTAGGGAACCTGGAAGCAGAAGCATGGCATCAACACCCAGCTGGATTTCCACACACTCAACCTCACCTCTTGGAGAATACTTACAGGTATAAGGCATGTTCAGGCTTTAAAACCTCCTGAAGCAGAGTCACATAGTACATTGTACTGGCAAACTCCCAATGCCTTAAAACACATTAACAGAACTGCAAAATTTTGCTGTTCACTTTCTTTTCTGTTGTCTTTTTTCAGGTTTGTTTTTTCCTTATTTTTCAAATATTACAAAGTTTGGTACTATTGCTTGTCTCTCTTTTGCTGAAAAAGGCATCTCACTTTGCCATGATATTTCACAAGGCTTTAGCACCGAAATTGTCTTTCATATAAACAGTGTCACCAGTTAAAGACTGCAATTTAACCATGACTGATTGTTTTGCAGATGTTTGCACAGGA
Source organism: Orthonyx spaldingii (assembly GCA_013397795.1). NCBI lineage: Eukaryota > Metazoa > Chordata > Aves > Passeriformes > Orthonychidae > Orthonyx > Orthonyx spaldingii. The sequence continues at coordinate 2,570,794 of VZTJ01004015.1, read as the reverse complement.
AAGATCCTGCACAATCTGCTTGCATCAGCAGTATTTTCTTTTTCAAGCAAAAAACTGCTAACACTTCAAATTTTCTCTCATTGAATAGTTAAAAATGTAAAATGCATTTCATTCACAGAATTATCTATTCCCATCTTTTTACACTCTTTGTTTAAACTGTACTGCTTTCTGCTGTATTATTCCATAAATGGCATGGTTTACAACAGAAAAGGCTGAAACTGCCTTTATCTTTTATTTTCCAATCCCATGCATTACTTAGTTCTATTTCTAGTTAACACAAGCCTATTGTAGCCAGAAACATTGACTGTTGCTATGGTTTTGCACTCCTTATGTTTTGTTTCCATTTTCTACTGGTCCTTTTTCAGTTATTTCACATGTTTTCAGTTGCTTCATCTATGGTTGATCTCTTTATTGACTCACTTGCTTAGGTATCATTTGGACTCAAATAATCTGATCACATAGCTGGAATACTTCCAGACTTTTGAAACAATATTATAAGATATTCTGCTTAGAGTTAGATGGCAGTCTAGCTCTTAGCTAGTTTCATTTTCCTCTTCGGTGACAACAGGGAATGAAGCATACTCCACATTTTTATGGTTGTATTGATGGAATTGATCTTCAACTGAAAATAATTTTGTATCTTATTACTGCTTATGATGTGCACACAGACCAGAGGTCAGGATGGAGCCTTTGTAAAATAAAGTGAGCAGCCTCTATTTTATTTCATGGTTCTAGCTTCTGGTGACTTGCAGCTGGGTCACTGCTTGGTTTTCTGACCTGCCTGGAGACCACCAGGCTCAATCCTTCCTTGGATTCAGTCATTTCCAATAGTTCCAGCTATTACTGTGGAGCTGAAATCACTTTGGAGTAGACCCTTTTCACATCCAGAAAGAAATGACTGTCTCCATACTTGTGACCGTGCTTCAGTATGTACCTAACTCCTAGAGAAGCAAGGTTGGACAAAAAGAGGAAAACTAGAAAGTAGAAGTTGATAGTGTCTGTAAAACTTATTCCCACTTTCACCAAAGCCAAAGATATGACCCACATAAACACTCACCATCACAACTACAAACTGCACAATCAGAATACTAAAAATAGCAACAAAACTTATATGGATATAATACTATTTTCAGTCTGCAGCCAGATAGTTCAGTCTTCAATACTTTAGGCCAAATTGCTTTTCGTACAAGACTGGCTGAAAATATTGCTTAATCTTTGCTTTAATCTCTCTTTAACACAACGCAACTTTTTTCATGTGACATTTGCTATCCCAAGGGTCCCCCATTTGGCTAAGTTGGACTGTGGTTGCCAAAACTTGATATATAGTAGACATAGAATAACCAACAAGATGATTCAGCTTAACCTGGTGAGCAATCATTGCCTAATCTTTTCACCAGGGATGCTTTCTGATTTACCCATTCATACTAGGTAATGTTTACCACTTTCTCATCCTCATCCCATGTGTAATTACACTGGATGTGTGGTATTAACCTATACCTTTACCTATTAACATATAACTATGGCAACTGAATCAAAGACTTCTGCTCTTTCCCACATATTAAGAAGTGTCCAAAACGTAATTATACTTCACTTTTCACTTATAAAAGTTCTTAAATTTCCTTATGCAGGATTTCCATATTATTAGAGAGCAATTTGTGTCTTCTCTTTTTTGTGGGGTTCTTTTCAAGGAATATTGTGAATTGTAGATAACATGATGGAGCAAGACATGAATACAGGCATTCCCAACTCCACAAGATCAGGGAGACTGAAAATGTGCGCATTTACTCTCAATATTCATGTTGCATTATCTTATGTATATTCTCTAAAGTTACATTTTTAAAAAATCTGTCTTATCTGTTCTGAACATATCCTGTTCTGCAAATACAAGCACACACAAAGAACATGTTTGGGCAAAAGACTGTAAGCATTCTCTTCCAGAACATTCCCCCTCCTCCATGCATATCTAAGTACTTATCAGGGGTTCAGAACTTGCCTATTGCAAAACAGCAACAAAATATCTAGTCAAAACTCACAAATGGCAACACCTGTCTAATTAAACATTTATTTAGTGCTAAAGTTTATGTATGGAGCGTTTACAGTCTCATAATTTACAAAGTAGTATATTTTCTATCAGATTTTGATAGGGAAAATCTACTTTTGCCAGGAAAAAAAAAATTGCTATTCACTAGTGAAAAATCACAATGGAAATCCTGCTATTAAAACCCCCCTCATAAACACTATCAAAGAATCATACCAAATAAGGTTTGTAAGGATCTTTTATTTAAATAACTAACAAACTATTTATACTTTTACAAGAGTCTGTCCTATTTTAGTAAATATTTGGCAAGGTTATTTGATTAAGAGAGCAACCTGACCCTCATTTAACATGGTTATTTGCCATAACTTACTCTTATTCTTCCATCATTTTGGTTTAACTACGCAAATAAGTTTTTGACATCTTTAGGTTGAGTAAGAGGTGGCTTCAGCTTCAGAACACTAAAGACAGCAAGTTTATAAAGCACTTGTAATCCATTTGCTAATATACCTGTTCTTTCCAAATACAGTGGCCCACAGGCTCCTCATCTCCTGTATTACAGCAGGAAATTCTGTTTTCTTTTAGTGTCATAGAAATTATCTGGACTGTTTTTGGACTCCAGTTTTCACACAATAAGAGAGTTCTCAGAAACAGACCCTCAGGATTTGCCTTCATTATTTTTGGGGTTTTGTTTTGGGGTTGTTTTTATTTGGTTGGGTGGAGTTGTATTGTTTGTTTATTGAGGGTTCTTTGTTTGGTTGTGGGTATTTTTGTTGTTGTTGTGTGCTGGTGAGTTTTGTGGGTTTTTAAATGTTTCTTGAAAGGATTGCTTTGTGTTTCAGTACTTACAAGAAGGGTATTACAGATTCTAAAAACTCCTGAACTGTGCTGCACAGTTTAAGCACGTTCTCCTGCATGTTATTTATGCACATCCGCAGGTGACTAGGACAGATGTGATATATTACCTGGCTCAGTGCCCACTGGGATTGGCTGGAACATTTCTACTGACTTTAGAGAGCTTTGCACAAGGCCATTAAAAGAGGCTTTCAATGAGAGAAAAGTTGCACCCTGTCAGTTCTTATTAGCATTAGCAGTGTCAGACTGAGAACCCTTTAACATTTTGGACATCCTGGTGCAGCCAAGGGGTGCAGAAAACACACAGCCCCATGGAGCATAGCCCTGTGATCAGAACTTGATTCTGCTTTTGAAAATAAACTTGTTTCCCCCTAAAACAAAGGGAAAAAAGCATCCCTTTTTTTTCTTAATTTTTCCTCACTCTGGTCTGATAGTCTCACACTGACAAACACTCTCTTTGCCAAGAAACAATTTTTTTTCCCCTGAAAATCAATTTAAGCAAACAGCAGATTCCCCAAGACATCTGCCTTGTATGTATAACAGTCTGTCCCTACCCAACGGAGCTTTAGTCCAGGGCAGTTGTGGCACTCCTGACTCCTCTGTTTAAAATCCCCTGTAGCCCTTGTGGGTACACAGCCTCCGTGCTTAATATGCATAGATGTCTTGTTTATTAAAAGGGTTTCAAGTAACATCCCAGACAAAAAACGTGCCTATAAATAAAGATACAATAAAACCTCACAGGAGAATACTGAATAAAGAAGGGAACCGTAACAAGCAACAGGAACCAACTTTTCAAGCTCCATAGGGAACTGAGAGCATTCAGCAACCATCAGATTCAAGCCATGGATAATTCTCTTTTCCTGTTCACTTAAAACTAAACTTCTAGCATAAATCACTATCCAGAACACATGTATCAAATCCGCAGGATTATTTACACAACACTCACACTTTCCTGCAAACCATATCTTTGCATCTATTGCACACAACTCCTCCTGTCAGTCGCACTCCTGAGACCAGGCAGGATTAAACTGCCTCGTTAAAAGCCATTCCCAGTGCAACCAAGCTAATTGCAATGAAGTGCTGACAGAGTGCCTTCACATATGAGGCAAATGTGCTGTGGTAGGAGTGAAAGAGAAGGAATGTCAGGATAGAAGGTGACTCAATAGCTCGTGCATTCCCAGGCCTCATTTCAGTTAGAATATTTTTGCTTAAACAGGCTGCTCTGAAATACTGTAGAGTTTATGTTTGTAATGGCTTTTTTTCTTTTCAAAGTTTTTCAAAATTATAGGATACAACTGAAGGTGCCCCTGCAGTATTCTGGCACATATCCCTCAGAATGAAGAATTACAGCATGGACATATCCACCTTGACACACGCTCTCCAAGAGATTTTGCAGAGAAGGGAGAAGATAGCCTTTGCAGGGTGCTCAGGGCTAACATGTCTAACACGCTCTTGGAGCAGCACATTCCAAAAGAGGGTATGAGAAGAGAGCATCAGATACTCCGTCCGCTTATGAGGGGGACCTCCAGCTACAACACCTCTGCTGACCGCTAGGGAGGCAGCACTTTCTCTGCAAGTGGTGTCCCAAGCCACTTAAATTTTATAATTTAAATCTCGAGTTAACTATATAGAATAATCTGTAATCACAAGTTATTATAATTGCCTTTTCAACCATAGTATAAATTGTGAGAAGCATACATTATAAAAATTCCACAGAGAGATTCCTGAGAAGACTGCAGCAGCTGATTGATCAGTGGCTTAAGACACATGTCCCAGGAAGCTCTGTCCTGGCAAGCAGGCTGCACCATCCTGTGCTGGCCCTGTCTCGTAAATCACAGAACTGTTGCTTCCCTCAGACTTCAAAAATTAGTCGTTCTATCCTGAAAACCTGATTCACTGTATTCACTAAAAAATTATTTTGCTCTTGAGACTTATAAGGGCTGTGTGTTTTCTTTGGGGGTAATATATATCACACAGAATTTTCTCTTGTTTTTCCTAATGTATCATCACCTTTATCCTCATCTTTCTTTATCTAATTCTGCATTTCTGAAGGAAACCTAAAATGTGAAATTTGGGCCTCCACTCCAGTTGATCCATTGTTTGTGTGTTCTCCTTCAGTTTTTCCATCTACAACACTTATTTTAGCACTCAGCATTTCAAAGAAGCCAGGAAAGATTATAATTCCTGGTATCTGGAAAAAATGTCTTCAGACAAACCCTGGTAGTCTGCTCAGTCTCAGCACTTTCTCCATTGGCACCCCCAGCCCGGGGGGCACCCTGCAGCGTCATCCAGCTGGTGCATCACATATCAGGCCAAGGGATTTGAAAATTGTTTGATTCTTTTTGCAGACCAAAAATTCATTCCTCCCAAGGAACTACCCAGGTAGACTCTTTTGCAACCAAATGCTTATAAATTATGGGATTTTAGTTTTATTAAGTTTTTTTTGTAGAGCAAAGAGACAGCTGTCCCTACATGCCACACTGGTGCAGCATGGCTGGTCTGAGTTTTCTTGTATGAAGTAATCATCTAATAAAGGTCAGAAATGTAGTAATAACTAAAATATGTACAATAACTAATATAATCTTTCCTAAGTACTTAAGAACCCCTGTTGTCTGCTGATGTACTTGATATGTTTCTTCTAATGGCAGCTTGTATCAGCAGAAGGTGCCTACAGTGTTTTCCTCAGCACTGAATAAGGATGACCTTTGTGAACCATAGACAGACAGAAAAACACATATTTAAAGATCAAGTGTCTTTTTAAAAAAAGCATCACCTAAATATTAATTGGTGATGGTAAATATTAATCCTCACAAACACGAAGTAGACCATTGCAAAAAAAAAAACTTTCACAAAAGACTGTGAGGAGAAGACAACAGCCTTCACATACTGACAAGACACCAAAAAACTACACTTGATCTAAATAAAGCTGCTAAATAAATTTAATAGCTCTGCATTTCAAAGAAACAGGCACCAGAAGCCACTGGCCAGGATATAGGCTGATAGATGGCAAGACTGAGACTGTTTGAATCTGAACTTGGCTTCAGCACTTCCCTCAGAGACGGAGCACTAACAAGAGGCCAGAGCGGGTTGCAGCTGTGGAAGCCCAGCCCCCAGCCTGGCCAGTGGTGCGTGGAGCTGAGGCTGGGACTCGGGCATAGCACTCTCTGGAAGGCAGGCTTGGATGTCTGAGCAAGGAAACAGCATTACGCTCATTTCCAGTGCCTGAGGAAAGAGGACACTGTGTCCTATTGTGTGTGTGTGTGTGTGTGTGTGTAGAACAAGTTGCATTTCTGCCAAGGAAACACATGCTGCGGCCAGCGGCTCCTAACAGAGCAAGCACTGACTGGTCTTCTGGGCAGGGACAAGAGGTAACAAGGGGAGTCCTGGCACCCTTCTCCTTCTGCCCAGTGAGGGACATTCATGAACACGATTATCCTCATCAGTTCTTGTTTTTGCCAGAAGCAGGAAAAAAACCCTAGGTGCTTAAATCAACAGAGCACATCAAGTGTAGGGGCTAATAAAGCCCTTTATTGCAGACTGAAGTCAGATTTAAGTCCAAGTGGTTAATGTGCTTTGGTCAGCTATTTGTTTCTCTCTTAAGTTTGTTCCTGACCGCTTCATTTGTGGTGAGGTATTTGTGCCTTTTTATTACTCTTATTTTTTATATGAGACAGAAACCAAACACACTTTCCATCCTAACTAGCAAAACAGTCCAGTGGTCTGTTTCTCGTATACAGAAACAGCCTGGAGCCGTGACAGCTATCTTGCCTCTCCTCATGTCAGTCCTTAAACAGGCAAGACTTTCTCCAAGGCCAGCTGTCCCGATCCATCATTGCAGGCTATCAGCAAGCTCATACCACCATAGTGACATGATGAAATACCAGTTCCTGGCTAACTTGTACTTCTTCCCAGCATTGTTAATGGTTCAACATTCTCAGTAACACCAGAGGTTAAGGACAGCCAGCAATCTGCCAATCAATTTTTGTACAAGGCATTATTCACTCAAGTAGGATATAAATCAGCAAAGACTCAAAATAGTGATTGTCATAAACAGAGTTTACATATTAAGTTGTGTGCTACCCTGGAGCTTTTTGGTGGACAGAAACCCCTCAGAGCAGAAACAGCATCCAGCTTTACTTTCTGGTCTATAATGGGAATATGAAATGACAGGCTGATCAAGAGTTTCTTTAAAGTTCATGGTAGCAACTACTGTAATTTTATCAGCACTCTTCAATTTTGTGTTGGGGACCTGTTGACTAAAACCCTCAGATTTGATTAAAAAGAATAAGTTGTTTATAGCTGTCCTAGCAGCTTTGGTTAATCCTGTAGTAACTGCTATGCAGATCAGAGCCCAGAAATCCGTGCTGAATTTAAGACAGCCAAAATGGATAACAGTAGCTTCTCTTTGCTATCACACACTTTGACTGGGTTTCAGAACCCACTAGAGAAGAAAGGGAAGTACCTAGAGCAGCTTGCTCTTGCTGAGCTTCTGCTGCAAACCCTGCACCACAAAACTTCAGCAACCCCAAGTATACAATAACCCCAAGTAACAATCATAAGATTTTTAACAGATGTGATCAGAAGGCCTGAAATGTAGCGTTAACTGAATGTCACAGCCAACAGGGCATGGGGATAGAAAGGAAAGGGGTGTTGTGGGATGAAAATAAAATTTTAAAAAGAGAATAAACTAAAAAAAAAAAAAAAAAGACAGCAGCAAGGTCAGGAGAAAAATGCATATGAATGCATGGGGACATACGCAAGATGAAGAGCAGGAATGCCTGAGGGAAGCAGTTAGGGACAAACAAATAAGAGGCAATTGATGCCATTTTATCAATGACATGACAAATGCTCCCAGCATATTCAAACAAAAGAACCTGCCTTCCCCAGTTATCTGGGGTAATTAATTTCCACCAGTGCTTGCCACTAGTTTTGGCTAATTCACCAACACGGAAAAGAACATCTCTTCCCAGGAGCTGCAGCAGAGTGCATTTTGAATGTCCCTAAGTCACCTTTCCTTTGTTGTTAAAATAAAATTCTTTCAGCTTTCCACCCAAACACAGGCCGAGGAGGATATGGAGAAGGAAATGCACAGATTATGACAACGTCTCACATGCTCAAGTGCCCACAACAAAGGAGATGGGTAGAGCACTGTATAACATACTTAAGGATCCTCAGACCTGTGATCCACTTTATTTTCCAAGGCAGAGTAAGTCTGATCACCAGTGGGGAGGGTATGAAGATCCAGGTACTGCTGCTTTAGACAGTACTGTGCTGCAGCACACTTGTGCTTACACCAAACACACCACCAGATGCAGGGGAAGAGTCTTAAACTATCAAATAACAATACTGATAGTAACTGAAGTCCAGTGTGGGGGACAATTGCAGAACAAAGTGCATTCTTTCACATTAGAATTTGTATCAGTTGTTATCTCAGAAAGACTGAGGTGAAATTGCTGTAATGACCTTATACACCTTAATTGATCTTAGTTGTTTCATCCAAGGCCAAATAGTGTTATCTGCTGCTCCTTGAGTTAACAGTGACTGGACTGTTGAATACAACCCTCTCATACCTATGTTAGCACAGCAGAGGTCTAAAAAATTCAGTCCATAGCCTTGATTTTTATAAATCAACATGCATAAAAGCCTTGCAAATTCCAATTAGATCATAAAATGCAAGCCCTACAATACAAATTACAAAACAGACCCCTGAGAACAAGTTCAACAGCTTCAGAATCAATATTCCACAGAGTGCTAATTGTGGCAACAAACTGTGTTGAAATTCTTGTGTCCCTGATGGGTTTCCAGCTTTCATTTTCAGATGTAAACAGTCAAGGAAATCATGTTCAAGTTCTCTCTTTCCCTAGAGAAAGGGGTACGTAGAGATTTCCAAAGCTTTGTGAATTCCTCTGGCATCTCCTAGCTGAGACCTCCCCTTGCCAAAGAATGAGTATTTTACCTTGTGACATTTCTCAAAAATGTGACACGATGTTCTAGACATTTGGTCAGCAGTACATTTGTTAGTATATTTCCATGGGCTTGACAGCGCTTTAGTCCCCAGCTGAGTGGCTTGAGTTAGTAATCATTTATTCAAGGCTACGTTTTAAATGAAGTTGTTGAACACAGAACCACAGTCCTGAAATATCACACTTTTTCAACCTTCTGAAACTGTGAGCTTGGAGAAAGGACATTCCAAACTGTCCCACCAGAAAGGCCATTTTTTGAGAACAGAAACTGTGACCATGACAGGGAGGCTTTGGGGGAGGTTCTGTCAGGAGGTAGCTACAGCAAGCCTCAGTACAGAGCAATACAGAAGCTGTCTGTCTGCCAAGCAGAGCAGACCTGGAGAATAGGCATTTCTTCTCTTCTCTTTGTTGTGTACTTGTTCTGAGGTACACGGTGTAACGAGGGCTGGATGATCAGCACCCAGTCTGCTCATTACCTTGAAAGAACAGCTCCGAGTGCTGTGAGATGAGAAAGGGCTACCAGAACAGGAGGTGGGCTGTACAAGGGTTTCACCCGTGGCCTCTGGGTCATGCCTGGTGGCCACAAGTTAAGGTTCAGCCCCTTCCTAGGGTTAGGAGAGAGACACAGCTCCGAGCAGGGACAGAATGCAAAAGGGTAACCAAAATAATAGATCATCCACACAAAACTGATAAATACTGAAGTACTTGTCTGGGCCATAACTTGGCATTATTATATACTGATCAGCCAACATCTGGGGTTCGTGTTACGGTAAAGAAGAATTCTTAGGGTCAGAAGGACCAGGTGGAAAGGGGCACCTAAGAGAGGGAAGGGTAGGCTGAGCAAACATTAGATCCCTGGCAGCTTATTCCTCTGGGCCATAACTGCGGGATCATGGGCTCAGGCCAGGAACAAGGATTCAGATTCTGCTTTGGGTCAGCATTTACTGGGCTTTGTCTCTCTGTTAACCCTAAACCCAAGTATAATACCAGGCATGGACTGAACCTTTTGCCACATTCAACAGTCATTTCCTAAACTGTTGAGTCCTTGTGCAGGCCACCCCTTCATTTTGTAACCACTTTTTACCTCTACGCCAGTTGTAGCCCTCGGCTTTTTCTACTTCTTACCTTAACTATGCCTCTGGGCTACACCCCCTAAGATCACTGGAGCTTTCTCAAGAACTGATTCTTACTGCTTTTTCACTTGGATCATTAGTCTTGTCAAACCCAAGCTAGTCCTGAGCTGTGAACATGTAGTCTTTGGAAATCTTAGGGCAGTTTCACCAACTCGGGGGGTTGATTATCCTGGCCCTGAATATAGGCTGTACTTACTGGAAAGGAGCTGAGAAATTAGAATATCCATTTGCTTACAAAGACCAGCTTGCAGGCTGCTACATTGCAAGTTGTAAGCACAGTGCTGTGGTAAACTATGTTTGTGGCCATTTTCTTATCTGAGCATTAGTATTTTGTGAAGATAAAGCACAAATATTAATGCTGTACTGCTTGAAAGCATAAACTGATTCTATCTTTCAGCCCTCATTTTTGGACCCTTGGAGTACAGTTGCAGAGAATAAACAGCCCAGGAAAACTACATTGCTTGCTGGAATACTATAATAGGAAAGTGGCTGAGATGGTGTTTCTGTGTAACACCAGACTACTTGCAGAAGGAAAGGGAACAAACAACACAGTTAATGCCGTCAACAAGTGCAGACCTGTAAACATTAAAATGACTAAGATGGTAAAAACATCTTGAAAAAAAACCGCAGCAAACTTCTCACTCCAAAAGTAGAAATAGAGATCAGCTGGCACAAATAGCTTATTGTATGTTGAGTAGTCATCAAGATTCCTTGGAGGGTAGATGTATTTTGCAACAAACAACACCTGCAAGAGCACTACAGAGCCACGGGATGTAGTGGGTAGAAGAGGAAAGGGATAATGATGGAAATCTTACTAGCCAAGCTCACTCCTTTCAGGAACATTACAATACCACATACCAAAGCACCTGGGTTGTTTTTCTTGTTTTATCATTTGATTTTCCATATGGTTTCATAATTAGCCACCTTAGTTCATGGTACCATTTCACATCTTTAGGAAATCTGTCCTATAAAATGTTTCCTCAAAGCAGTTTACAAGCAGCTAACAGAAACTCCCTGACACTGGTTTTATGTGTACAGCAGCAACAGAATTAACCTGATTCCTGGAGTTCTGCCAAAAAAACTGTCTTTCAGGTCCGCTTAGCTGGCAACATAGTATGGAAATAGTGGCCAAGATGAAATGTTTGTACTGATTTCTTGTAATTCAGCATAAAAAGGTGAGTTGGTATAAACAGAGCATAGGGTGCAAAAAACTCCCAAACACCTATTGCCTCAACAAGCCAGTTGCCATTAAAGCAGATGTGGTACCTAGGTTACTTGCTATTGAACAACAGAAGAATTTAGTGAGCTCAGGCCATTGCACAACACTGTCTGCAAAGAAAGGGAAGAATTAGTTTTTCCAGACTTGGAACTGTATCAGAGGCAGTTCAGATGCATTCACAGCTGGTTCTTATTGGACCCAGCACTGACGTGAGTGAGCACCAAGCAGCAAGTGACCTGGTGTGTGTTTGTCAGTGGAACTTAGAGCAGACCAGGACATCACAGTCATATAAAAAGTACTTCAGACAATGTTACAGACTGGCCTTTAAAAAAAAAATCCCAAACAAGCAAAACTAAAAAAACCAAGCAACCCAACATAGAGATTTAATAATCTTAAAAAGGTTAAGCAACAAAAAATAAATGTAGCAATGACAAACATTGGCCGTGCTTCCTAATTGATATCCACGGCTAAATCTGATTTTGCCTCAGGCTTTCTGCCAGCACTGTGTACCAATTCCCCTGGTTTTTATTAAAACCAAGATTGTGCTGTAAATTAAGCAAGTTTATGCTGCACTTGAATCACCCTTTGCCACTCTCCTTTTTCAAACATGATGACATTAGACTGCCTTTGCAGGCCTGTGCCAAAACTAACAAATCTTAGGTACTTCCTAAGCATTTCAGTATGGGTAAGTATTCTCAGTCCTGCTCTTTTTAGAAATATGAAAAAGTTTACTGAATCAATACATTTTAAAATAGTCTCAGAGTTCCAAAATGAAAGAAATTTAGTTGCTATAGCAGAAGCTATTTGTATTTGCCTGTATTAATTTCTTTCCTCTGCTTACCTTTTCTCTTGAAACCTCATTCAATGACCAGAGTTGCTTAGATAAACAACTGAGCATATCCAAAAGAAACAACAGCAAAAGTCAAAGAAAGTTCTTAGGTCAGCAACATTTTAAAATGTCATTGTTTCAAACCACCAGTATTCTGCACAAGCTAACATTTCTTAAGATCTCAAATTTAGTAACATACTTGGTCAAAAATGCATTTTTTCCTCACCTAGCTAGCAATGTATTGACTTTCCTATATATTAGCAACATTGCCTCTGTTAGAAAACCAGCCATCTTTTGTGCAAGAAAGAAAGAAAGAGCATCACCAGTCCATTCACCACTGAGGAGGATGAGAAACCATTTGCATAGAAGTCCACACTAATAAATGTACAGCAAAATTCTGGCAACTCAAGCCCACGTTTGCTGGAATTGCTTTGGCTGCTGGCTGGCAGAGCATAGTCAGCAGCAGCTGTGCTGCGCCCCCTCCGAGCTGTCAGCCTGCTCCTGCCTTTCCCTGGGAACAGTGACCCCGGGCTGCTCGGCCCCGTCACTGGGGCACAGCACTGTTCCTCCGGGATGCTCCCAGGGAATCCCGAAGAGCTTGGGGAGCAGGCAAATACTGATTTATGCAATACAAACACTGAAATAGCATAAAACCACAAGAAAATGTAACCGCGCCCAAGCCCAGGCAGCTAAGCTCAGCTCTGGGAAGCCAAGCTCAGCGTCCAAGCCTTGCCTTGGGCTCCCAGCTCCGCGGGCAGGAGCCGAGGCTCCGCTCAGCTCCGGCCGAGCCGCCACACGGGCAGACCCTCTGCTTTCAGTGTCCCAGACTGTGCTTCCATGGGAAATCCTTGGGTACTGCTTGGGGGCCAAGGAAAGGAAGAACAGCCTTAACTTGCCCCAGGGGCGGGCTCGTCCCTTTCCCCAGCTGGCACAGACACACACTCCCCCACCCGAGCAGGATCAAAGTAACTGTGATATTTTAACTTTTAATTGCGAGTTAAATGGAGGTGGACAGAAAATTTAGCCAGAACCTAAGCTCCTACTCCACAAAAATCAGCTTTTGCACAGACTTCAGAAGAGATATTGTGACATGTGAATTATTTAAGGATTTTAAAGCTGATATTTCACTTTGCTTAACATGCGCATTTTTCTCCAGATCAGTTTGCCCTCCAACGTGCCCTCCTTTCTCCCTGCTAGCAAAGAGGCATACATCTTTTTCCTAAGTCTTAAGTGAAAATAAAGGAATGCAGGGCTTATCTGACATTCTGTTTACTCTTATATATCACCATTGTGTAAGATCTGTAAATATCTTCCATATGTTAGCTAAAGCAATCCCTCCATTTCAGCATCTGCAAGATCTGTCCATGCAGCCTTTCAAATTAGCCTTAATAAATTTTTTTCTGACAAAAGTCAAATAAAGACAGTTCAAGGACTCTTCAGACCCTCATCCCCCACTCTCCCACTATTTGCTACAGCTTTACTCTCAGAGACAAATTCACCATAGGGTTCATACTCACTGTAACTCTGCAATTTTAGGTTCATAGGCCATATTTCAAGAAGTAAAAATCAAGCATATTCATTTTTTTAGGCTGCCTTACCTTTGCCTGCCAAGCTCAAATTGGGCTCCAGCATTGAAGGTGTTCAATTCCTTCCCTCTGCATCCTGTACCAGGAAAGAGTCCTCAGGCACAGCCCCACCTGGGCCACACAACCCACACACCTGGAGCCTGGGGCAGGTGGAGGCAGTTGACCACTGATGTTCACTTAACAAACCCTCCACGAGGCTGGGGAAATAAGAGAAGGCACATACAAGAAGTCCCATTTAAATATTTTGAAAACAAAACACTACTTTTGGCACCAAAACTTCAAGTCAATCAATGAGCTGCTCTGATGGGGAAAGAGAACCATTAGAATGGTTTCATGTAACGTTCTTCCACCAAAGTCATCTTTCAAATGAAGTGGTCTCCCCTCTGGAGAGAGTTCTATTTCCATATACAGTTTGCTGTGCCTGGTGGATTTTAGTGAGTGAGAAGCTGATCACTGTCATGGTCAAAAATAAAGTAAGATTTATGAACATAATACTCTGTGTAAACAAATATCCAAATAGAACCATGAATGTTAGTGCATACATAGTATGGGAGAGTTAACAGGAGTAAAAAAACCCTGAACCATACTGTTGTGCCTGTTGATTTATCTGACCACATGGATTTCTGTAAGGATAATATCTAAATGACTGCATTGTAGGAAAGTATTTATACAACCCCAAACAACCATAAATTGCAATGTATTAGAAGTTCTGATTTTAATTAATGTTCCTTTTGCCTTCCACTTCTCTTTCCTGTGTTATTTACTCATGTCCCCTGCAGTCCTTATTCCGTGCTGGCTGCTCAGATGAGAAAATGTCTTCCTCTGTGAGTAACATGATAATTAGACTGATAATGGATGAGGGTTTTCTATGAAAAGTTAAAACAAGAATCCCACAGAGAGTTTACTAAAGAAATCTCAAAGCTTTCTACAAGGATACAGCCAACTTGTCTTGTTTCTCTTTCACCCCCCTGCACCCAAGCAACGCATGAGTCACCTCCATAATGCACCCAGCATACTCTAATCACATCATGCAAAATAAATGTCTCAAAACCCCATCTGTTTTTCCAAGAAATCACCAAAACAGTTTGAGCTTCCCCTTGCCACTTCTTCCAATTTCTCATCCTAATTTCAGAGCAGTCGTCATGGACAAAGTACACCACCCCAACCCCCAGGAAAACTATTGCCCGTGCCTTTTTCACTATTAAGTATTCTTGTTTGTTTGAATGTGCTGGACTTCAGTCTGAATTAAGTGGGCAGTCAGAGAAGTAAAAATGGAGAAGACAGTCTACAGAAGGAGCCCCTCCTGGGGGCCTAGCTAGAGGTGGAGGAAGATGTCCCAGAGCAAGAGCAACACAGCTGCTTCAGGTGACCCAACAGCAGGAGATGGTGGGCAGGAGTCCAAGAGATCCCAAGGAGTCAGGATACCCCTCGTTCCTAGCAAGACAAGAGCACTGCAGTGCAAAGCCCCACAAAAGGAAAGGCAGATTTTGCAATCAAACTTCAGATTTCCTGCAGAAAAAGACTAGGCAAAGAAAACAGTAGTACAAGTAAGGTATGTTCTTTCTCCAAATTACAGAGAAGACAGAGGTTAGGATCACACTGAGGTATCCCAGCTCCCAACATGGGGGTCAGCCTCAGAATGGGAGCTGGGAAGAGCAGTTCTGATGCTCAGCCACACCAGAGGTCACACAGGTCTCTAAAGAGAAAATACTCTGTACCAAAGGTCTCCTTGGATGATGTGATTCACCCAGCTGTGACACAACTTTCCTCCTTTCAGCACGAGGAACTTTAAAATAAACTAGACACAGTTGAAGGGTGGGATCCAATGCATTTGAACATCTTTTAATCATCAATGATGATTGTTAGACTAATTCTCTTGACCTACAAATCAACTTTATTAAGCTATTTTCTATGTCCATTGTTCTACAGAGCATTCTTCTATGTAAGAGTGAAAACCTTATTAAATATTACAGGGCATGGCACTCATCACTCAGAGCCAAAGCGATCTCAGAACATGCAATTAGTTTTGAAATAGGGAGTCAAGAAAACAGGGTTGTTTCAAGTTTACCCAGGAAAACGATGTTTCTTCACCACATGAATCCCTTCATGATGCCTCCCATTCCTGGGAATGTTTAGTTTACAGCCTGAGATTTAACACTTGTGCAGATTCACTCCACAAATTCTGGGTGCTGTGACAAAGGCACTGTGCTGTAAACACATCAAAGAACTGGGAGCAGAAAAGAGAAGGAACAGCCTCTTACATCCTATGTACTATCCTTTAGTGTAGAATACGTATTTACAATGCAACAGTATTTGAAAGAAGTTGCCTTTGCAGATAGCATGGGGAAAAAAAACTACCAAGAGGCACAAGCAAAGTTCAAAATTTTAGGGAAATTTTCTTGTTGTAATGCTTTAAAAATATAGTGAAGGACTACCTTTTTTTCTTTTTTTTTTTGCACCAGGCAAAATACGCCTTTCAGTAAGAAAAGTTAGAAAACACTTAGAGCAAAGTGTTTTAACCTTTCACATTTTACTTCAGATTGCTGAAGAAGAGAAAGTGGAACTGAGACCTCCCCCCAGAATGTCAGCTCTCAGACATGCATCATCTCTAAATTGCTAAAGTGAATAGGAAAGCCTCACATAAAATTAAAAAAAAAAAAAGTGAGGCAGAGAAAATGTAAATGCTGTGACATGGTTGCTGGCAGAGCTGGGCTCTCCACTGTGCTGTGCCCTCAGAGTGGTTTACATCACTCCGTAGGAAGTACAAGGTTACCTTTCTTGAATGGCATCTTGGCCAGGGAATGTCATTCTTCAGAACCAATGTCTAAATGAAACAGAGCAGATAAGAGCTGCCCCCAAAGGGCTTAAAGGAGATTGTATAAATCTCAAATAATATATTAATACATCCCCAATCCCCTGGATTTAGACCTATCAAGATCTGCTCTGAGTTGCCTGTGTCTGGGTACCAGTACCTGACTCACCCAGGTGATAACCAAGAGTTGCCTCACAGAAACCAGCACTAATTCTCTGCTATAAAATCTGCATCAAACCTCCAGATGTCTCAGACAAGGTGGCCTAAATAGACACTTTTCTGTGTCTAATTTACAATGTGTGAATGTTTTATTACAAAAGTAATCCCACTGTATTGCAATACCTGAAGCATGCAGAAATAAAAATAAGAAATAGGTTGCTAAGACCTACTTGTCACTATCAGGGTTTAAAAAGAAAGGAAATAAACACAAGCTGCTTCTATTGCAAAATGAACTCAAACTGTGAGAAGAGCAAGATACACAGATATCAACAGTAAAGAGCCAATTTTTCACTGGATCTGCAGGAGAGAGTTTTAGGGGGGAAAATTCCCATTAGGGCTTCAACAGTTTATACAGAAAACTCCCCATGCTTTTCCTGGAAACCAGAACTGCAGCATTAGATACCAGTGACACACCAGCAGCAATAAGGTTCCAGCTCTCTGGCGTTTGCCTGTTTGCACTGGCCTGATAGGAACATCAAAGGAAAACTGCTGCCAGGGAGAAATGTTTTTCTTAATTAGTATCACCAGTGAATAGTTCTTATTACTGTGTCATGGAGAGTAACACATGACAGTTTTGCAAGATTTATATGATAGCTTTGATCAACCAATCTTCCTCAAGAGAAAAGAAATGGGTAATCCTTCCATGAGAGTGTTTTGCACTATCCCAATGACATCCACATGAAGCTATCAAGTATTTTAGAAGAATAAAACAAAGGTTTGTAATTGCCTCAACAGCTGCTTATTTGAATTCACAGCCAGAGGCACAGAGTTGTGTGATGTAATTCAGTAAATCAGTTCAAAATAGGCTTAATTTTAGCACCAAAAATCTTCAGGAAAATAAAGCAAAGTTTCAGGGAAAATGCAAGCTTTCCCATCAAAGACTTGGTCAAGTCTCAGTTTGAATCACACATTAGAAGCTTTTAGTCAGGGGTCATGTAGTGTGCATTTCAATGGCAGTCAGTCCTAGGGAAGGTGAGTAGGTCAGAGAACATCCCCGAAGTATCTTAGTCCTTGGCAATGAATCACAGGCTTTGCTGAAAGCACAGCCCAGGACACATGAAGAGTGGTTTCCTTAAACTTGATGACTGATAAAAGAACAACTCTAATTTCTTAGAAATACTTTAGCACTGTGCAACAGCTTCATGTGTCTGTATTTGCAGAACTGAACAGTCATTTCTTTCTACAAACACTAAATCTTTCCCAAAGGGTTCAATGCAATGAACATACTTATCCCATACAGTTATTTTTTCCCACTACCTACTACTTGTCTAAGAGCAGTGTGTGAGTTTACTATTTTAGTTGCTATTCCAAGGCATTTGATGAGCCTTGAATGCAAGTTGCAGTCGGTGTGGTTTTTTGCAGACTGTTATCTGGAAATATTTCTTTAATACCAAGGAATTCAAATGCCACATGCTACTTCTTAGTCTCCAGTGAGGTCACCAAGCCTACAAACTCACTTCCAGAAGACAAAGGCAGAAGTGTCAAGATAAAGATGTGCTTGCTTTGTCCAAAAAACATACTTGGAAGTGTGAATGGACAGCACTCAATGCAGGAATGGCAATGAGCTCAAAGGGAAAAGAGAAAGAAATCTGCCTGAAAACTTGGATCAATGAAACAGTTTTCAAGCCTCCCTGATGAGTGGGCTTCATCACATGCAGTGCCAACTAGCCCAGTCCTGGCCACAGCATGGACACATTTTAAAGCAGTTGCCAGCTAAAACCATCTGGGAACAGGCAATGTGAATAGGGTGTATAAGGGGTGGGATTTACAGCAGATTCATGTGTGACTCATGCTGGTGTTTTCCTTGGAGACCTAACCAAGTGTTGCTGAGAAATGGGACACAAGAGCAGCAATGGCCCCGTGCTGACTGTCACCCTTGTCAGGAGTGAGCCCATCACAGCCTGGAAGCCATCTATCTTCACAAGTGCCAGAGTGACCTGGGAAACACAGCCCAGTGCTCCACACATCGACAGCATTTCTCTCCCTTTATGGGAGTGACATTGCCCCAGAAAGACAACATCAAATACATCATGGGGCACTTGTCTGTCACTGTGAGTGAGAAGACCTCACTCACATCACCTGTGTCCTGTGATCAAGTGCCCAGAACAATTCCTGCTTCAACCTTTCATTGAGGTTTTTATAGTAAAACCTACCCAAGTCACTGGAGCCAGAATAGCTCTAATGCCTTGCTGCCTTGCATACCCTGCTCAAGAGACATGCTTTTAAAAAAAATGAGCATGGCATCTTGCACTGGCTGATCTGAAATGTGAGCCTTCTTGACTTAAATGCAAACAGGAGGACCAGCACCACAGCTGTCAGAATTTCAGCTGAGAATTAGAGCTTTTAATGCTGATTAGAGTTGAGGAAAAGGACTTTACAGCTGGGGAATTCAGATGTTTGGAGAAAATGGGTAGTGTGCTTGAACTAACATTGCAAGAAGTATGTGTGACATGAGATTAGGGAATAGCTCCCATTTTTCATAAAAGTCTAAAGAAGGAGGGAAGATCTGGAGTTCAAGGAATCATCTTTGCATCTGAAGTACACTGGTAGCCGTCAAAATCATCTGCTTGCCAGATTATATTGCTGTTATTAGGTACTAAAGAACAGCTTACACACTTGAGAGATGCTTTGTTGGTGTAAATACACAGAATTTGACTGAAGCTGAAGGAGCAGGTTTATACCAGCTGAGAATTTGGCCCTTAGTTTGATTTTAAAATGAAATATGGACTCTGAATAATGCAAACTATCTATTTTCATCAAATGTGGCACCGAGCCTGGATCCTGGCAAATGCCTCCAGTTTTACACACCCATTGGTTTCTTTCCATGCTGTGAAAAATTTTAAAGGTTTGTAAGCAGGAGACAACACTTGAGTTACCCCTCCTAGAGACAGAAGCTGCATGCTTGTATGGCAGTAACCCTGATCTCCTCTAGTCTCCTTCCATGTAACTGTTCCCTTCCTTGATTGTGTCAAAATAAACCTACATCAATGTATTTCTACACTGGCACCACCACCAGCACATATAAGCTCTGAGAATTATAAATTCATTCAGGCTGAAGTACATGATTTTTTGTGAACTGGTTCCCAGCACGAGCAATGCCCTCTAGAGAAGATGCCCTTGCAGATCCATCCCAGCCCACTGCAGGTGCTCAGTTAGGAACGGGGTTTCTCTGGGATCTCCCCGGTGCCCGCTCAGCAGACAGGGAAGGTGTGCTGAGCCAGGGGCTGCCTGCCTCCAGCCACTGCGCAGGAAGCACAGGCTGATGGCTCCCCTAATGGCCTGAACGAAGCCAACAAAATCCAGGCCTGTAAGATTTTGAAAGACAGCACAACTGAGTCAGATCTTCCAGATGTAAATCGCTTGCTCACAAGAGCACTGGCTTGCATATTCTAAATGCTTTCTGAACTATTCATGGCCACGTGCATTCACCTCCCATACACATTGGAACTTTCCCTTCTTGGGTTTCCCCAGTACTAGATGGAATGATGTGTGTTTGTATATACATGTGCATTTATACTGAAAACATAACTGCATGAATACCTAGGGTTTTGATATAACAGTTTTGCCTTTGACCAATAAAAGCACAAGAAATCTATAAAATGTAGCTCTGGTTTATGTAACCATACTATTTTTCATTAATCAAATAAACACTGCAATTATGATTTCTTACAACTTCTAGATGAGAGAATAGCAAATTTGGTCCTGGGTCACAGTTGTTCAATCAGATATTGACTAAAAGGCATGGACTTTTAAGTATGAGGTCTGAGTTTCAACATCTTATAAATGTTTATTTAAGCTTTTCATTTTTTATCTTGTAATGAAAGAGCAATATCATAAATGAAATTTTACAAGAACAAGCATAGTGAAATCATCTGGAATCAGCTTAGCATAACCCTACTCCTACCATTAAACCAGAAAACAAAATTAACCATTCAGAATGCCTTGCCAGAGCTAGATTTATGAAGTTCCCAATATAACTGTGGCCTCCTTGCTGGGTGATCCCATAATTCAGGTGATGGGCACAACCCAAGCCAAAGAAATCACTGTATCCACGGAGCAGATCATCCTGTGCTTTCCATGGCCCACAGGGACAGCAGCTGGCCCAGGCAAGGCCTCTTGGTTTATGACAGACCCTTGTTGTCTAGCATGTAGTAAAATATGACTCACTTCAGGGACACACATTTGAGGGAAGGCACAGAAAAATTAACTAAGCACTGCCAGTAAAAACATGGGTGGACTTACTTGGGCTTTGTAATGGTACAAAGCATGTCAGCAGGGTTCGTGCTTTCCAGTGCAATCATCCCTCAGCCGCCTCCAGAGAAAGTCAGCACAGTCATGCTACAACACTCATAATCACAGCTTTGATCCGACTTCCTCTGTCAACTGACTTGACAGTAACCTCATCATGGATTTCTTCCTTTTTCCATTTTTAATTTTCAACATTGCTTCCCCACATCATCAGACTGAAGGCACCACCAGCTTAGTATATATAAATCGAAGTAACAGCCTCACCTTCTTCACGTAGGTGTCTGTCGTCCTGTACTGCTCCTGCCTCTCTCACCTGAACATCTTCTCCCCCTTCGACACCCTTCATCACCTCGCACTTGTGTGAGTCTGCGTGTTCCGTGCTGCCCAACAAGCACATTCTGCGGCTCTAAGAGGGGGTTTGAAACATTTCATCAGAGGGCTGGGATCCAAACCCCACCTGTGGCTTTCTTTCCACTTAAAGGAAGAGCGAGGGCAGGCCTGTTCGTGACCAGAGCCCCGGACTGTGCCGTGCCCCCCGCAGCAGAGCTCCCTCACGGAGCTGCCGCTGCTCCAGGAGCACGCGGGGCCCTCATCGCTCCCCACACGGTGAGCTAATGAGGCGGCAATTTAACAATCCGGCTAAAAACGAGCCACCAAAAGCCCCCCACTAAAGCCCACATGCATCCTTGACCTCCAGTGATATTTAACTTTGTCCAAAAAGGGTCTCCACAGCTGTGTGCTCCCCTCGCAGCTCCCACTGGGCGCACACTGGTAGTCGTGGCTGCCCTCCTTTAAACCCACACCCGCACGGCCGCTGGCTCCTGGCCCTGGGGAGCCCTTGCCGATCGTGCCCTGCTGCCCTCAGCTGTCCCCTCGTGCCCACAGCCGCCTCCCCTGGCCGAGATCCACTGCAAAACCCTCGTGGGACGGTGCCGAGCCCCACACGGCCACTCCGAGCCTGCCTGAGGGGCCGCGGGTCTCACCCGCAGTGGGGCAACTGCTCCGTGCTGCTGCTCCTGCAGGAGCTGGGCAGGGAAAGACAGGAGCTGGTTCTTGTCCATGATGGCGATTTTTATTTTGAACTCCTGGACTCAGTTTTTAGCAGCAGAGGAGCTGCCCAGAGGCAGGACTGGCGCTCTACCTCTTCTCCTGCTTGCAAAGACGAACACTCTCTCTCTGACCATCCCAAGTGCAGATTGTGACTTCCAGCTGGAGCCTTTCATACTTCACAGCCCTTCTTCCCAGTGCAACAGCCAGAGCGAGCGTGTAGCTTACACACACCCGTGATTTGTGTGAAACAGCCTGTTAACAAAGGGTGTATCACAGGGACAGCCGTACCCCAGAGTGCACAGTGCCAGTCCTGCCTAGAACAATCCTGCCCGCCTGGCTGGTGCCCAGCACTGTAAGCTGGGGTTCCCAGTGACGGGCGCTATCCCAGCCCTCATGCCCCTGGCACGCTGGGGGCATGGCAGCCCTGGAAGTCTGCCAGATCCAGCTCCTTTCAGGCTGAAGTGTGCCATCAGTCTTCAGCCTCTCGTTTCCAGACACTTCTTAACTGCTTCCTTCATGTTATTTTATTTCAGTGATTTAAATTTTCTGTGACATGTTTTGGCACTCAAAAAATTTTGTGAAAAACCTAAATATTCCTGCTGCGAATGCCCTGTGTGTATGCTCCTCTTAAATCTTCCTGTTTATTTTATTTTTCAGTCTTAACAGCCAATGTTACTAATCATCTTTAGGATCATGGACTAATAAAAATATTGCATAGTGCAAAGACTACATCCTGAGCTCTTATGACCCCGTGAGATATGCCTACTTGTATAAATGACAGACTAAGAATTTTTTAATCCTTTCACCCTATTTACATAGCTAATCTGGACTTTGAATGCTTAGAGAATTGGGAAAACCACAGCCACTTGCATGGATTGCACTGATTTTGTAGACACACCATAAAAAATTTACTGACAAAACAGAGTCCTTGGTGAGCCACTCAATGCTTTGTTAAATACCATCAGCTTTCTCTGCTTAACACTCAATATTGTTTTTTAAAATACTGATTTAATTTTTTGTCACTACAGTATGTTCTTTACTAGAGCTGTCAGTTTACAAGCAGCAGTAACAGAGGAAAAAAGCCTCCACCCAAATATTTTTTAACCAATTCCTCAAAATATATGTGCCAAAATTGGATGGAAAAAATCTGTTATTTAAACAAGAGTGCAAGAGTAACACTTTTGTGCTGCTTATCCTCCTCATCTATCCATAAACCAACTCCTTTTTTACCCTTTTCCTAAACACAGTAAACCTGCAGCTCAGCACAGCAGGGTGGGCAGGCGAGAGCGGCTGCAGAGCCAGCCAGGAGCCACGGCAGTGCACATCACCCTCTGGGCAGGCTGCAGTGCACCCTGAGGGCTTCCAGAAATGACACAGAAGTATGTAATTTGAGCTGTAACCTTCTTTGGGTCGGTGAAGAGATGTAAGCTGATCTTTCTTATGCAAAGCGTAAATGCACGCAGGTTGGCAAGGCTAGGTCCAGGGCCTGAGATTTGGGAACACTGTACAAAAGCACATGCTGCAATCAGATTTCCAGCCTCATAAATATCTATTTTACAATTACAAAGTGACAGCTGTGAAAATTTATCAAAATATTGTCTCCTTTTCCTTTTATGTTGTCTTGGAAGGAATGCTGTGATAAATTTAATTCTGTTTAAATTTGAAGAGCTCTGGATTGTGTTTTTCCTGAAACTGGCACCTGGTATTTTTTGACCATCCAAAACATTTGCTTCACTCACAGTGCTTGAGAGAACAAATATGCACAACATTGATACCTACTCTGCAATATGGCAAGACTCTTACCTCTTAATGTCTAAAAATACTCATGCAAATGTGTCAGAATTTGTTGGCTAATAATTGCATTTTAAAATTAATTCCACATATGAGACACTGATCATGATTTCACACCATGTTTCAATCAAAATACAAATTTTACAGGCAAAAGGGAACAGCAGCTCCAGCAACTTTCAGCTGAGGGTTCACTCTGTGGAGTTCATTGGCACAGGAAAACAAAATTGTCTTGATGCAGAAATTGAAATACGGTTGTTATGAAACAATAAATCTACTGCGCCTTTGTGAATTGTGTCATAGGCAACATGTAAGCTTAGAACTGCTTCTAATTAACAGCTTTTTCTGTACTGAAGGAATCTTGGTTTTTAAAAGTGATCATTAGAGATCCCCTTTCCTAAGGAACTCTCATTTGTGAGCCAATAACTACAACCTCTGAATAACTCAGGGAAAAACCGCTGAGGCTGCTCCCCTCAAGTGCCCATAAAGAATATTCTGCACAAGAAATACAGGAAACAGATTAGTAAGCAGGGCAGTAAACACCCAAATTCTTGTCCTGCTGATACGCGGCCAAGCAACTATCTGCTCCTACACAGGAAGACCCGTCAGTGATGCAAACATAAGTCTTGCTCACGTGTCTCCCATGTACCTGCAGTCACAGGTACAACCCACCAGCACTCTGCTCCTGCAGAGCTTTGGGCTTGACTGTCCTTGAGCCAGGCTTTGTGCAGAATTCGACTGAGGCTGTGTCTTGACATGCAACAACTAAAAGCCCACAGGATCAGAGCTCTGGACTTCAATTTAGAGTGAAGAACAGCAGTATTTACCTAAGTATATCTACTGGTTTCTGCAAGAAGCCACAGTACTGAGTAGTCATCTGAAGCCAATGGATAAAAGAACTCAGAAAGCGGAAAATAAAGTGGATACACAAAATCAAATCCTGCACACAATTCCCACTGAAATTTATGGGACATGAAGACAGGGAAGTGAGACAAAATTCAATCTATTGTTGCTGGCTCTGTACAACTTAAATGAATCATTACACCAATTATTAATAAATTGATATATACTTTATTAGGCACAAGAGACTAAGATGACATGACACTGTGGTTATCAAAACTGCACAACTATGCATTTCCACAAGGTTCTCAAATAATGAAATATGGGGTGTTCAGACTGGCCACAGGTATTAGCAAGTAAATTTCTCCCATTCTTTGATTTAAAAACAATATGGCATTTGCATCTAAAAGAAATATACTTATTTACTCAAAGGTGAGAATATTGTGTTTGGAACTGGTAGGAACACGGCGGTGAAGATCTGACAATGCTATGAACATCCCTATGAATGACAAACAACAACAGGGCAGAACAGTCACCTCACATGAAGGGCTGCCAGCACAACCAACAGTACAGTCTTCTTGTGAAGCATGAGGTAGATATACATAACAGAAAGAACACAGAGGAGAGAAATGGTTAGGAAACAGCAGGGGGAAGGTTACAATCACCAGCATCTACAGACATTTTGCAAAATCCATTTCCATGTGGGAAATGCTACCAAAATAGCCTAACACAGAAAGATTTGATCTCTTGAAACACAAATGTAGTAATGTCCAAAACCAAATGCTGTAAAAGGTTAGTTAGTGATTAGATGACACATGACAGAATAAACAGTCTACTCTGGAGTTTAAGTATGCTACGAATAGCTTTTACAGGCAGAAGGTGTCCATTTTAAGCCCAATCCTCCCATTCTTACATAAGAAGTTCCTTCACAGTTGATTCCATCATGCTGAAATTAACCACTGACTGTATCTATCCAAACCCCTGCTTTAAGACCCTCTGTTGGGACAGGAGAGTCTCACTGGCCCTTCCAGCCCCCACAGGGCTCTGCCATGTGAGTGCAGCGTGGTGAGACCACGTGGGACAGAGGTGGGACTCCGCGGTTGTGCTTTCGGGAGCTGCCACACTGCACACAGAAACTGGCAGCAGAGACAAATGGCTGCTATAAAACCAGAGCTTAGAGGTGCATCAGGCTCTGAACTCAGGGCAGCTTAACAGCTTCTGCAAAGTACTACACATTTCTGTAATAAAGCTATTCACTGGGAATGCTTGGGTTTGGTTCTCTCTCTCTTTATTGAAGCAGAAATGGCTGTTCCATCTGCTAAGTAATCATGTGCCATTTTGGTAAACTCCAACAGACAACTCAGGTGTATTAAAATTTCTGAATTAAATAACTGAGTATACCAAGTTCAGTTAATTTAAACTGTATTTCACACACAGATCAACAAATCAAATCTTTGACCTTTATATATTTTTGGTTTATCCAATGGTAAATATAAATCTGTAAATAATTTTAAAATTAGAGCAAGTTTTTGATAAAAAGATTGATAATGCAGCATGTTTCTCTCAAAAATATACAATTATCTGTTTTACACAGAATTTTTCAACCTGTCCAACAACCAAATCTAATACTTCCTATGAGAAACTACTTAATAAAATATCTGAGGAAGGAAAAGGTTAAAACGGGGAAAGGAATTTACAAAATACATAAATTTCACAGTAATTGAAATTAAACATTTCATATAGAGTAACTTACATTTATCTAAAACATTTAAATATATCTTTATACAGAAATTTAATGTAGTAAAATATAGCTATGATTGAACTTAAAGACTCTAGTCTTCTTTGAAGACATCTTTAAAGACTTTACACATAGAATATGCTTTAACAATACATTCTGCTGCAGGTTAGGCAAAGCGCTTTCTTTTCAACCACACAGGTAGCACATTCATCCTCCTGACGCCTCGGAGCAGAGCCCATCCTGCACACCCTTATGCACAGGGATAACTACACCTACATGGTGCCCTGTCCACGTCACCAGGACTACTCATTGGCCTGGAAATAAAACATTTTTGCATGTGTAACTCCAAGCACTCACGGCCTGCACGGACACTGAGACCAGCCCTGGTGTACAGAGTCGAACAAGTGCTTCCAATAGCGAGGACAAGGTGCGTAGTTACTCGTTTGCATAGGTGTTTGCAGGATTGTAACAGATTTGATTTAAAGTGAATAACACTCTCCCTGATCCTGGGCACTTAAATCTATTGCATATGTTGCACTTCAACCATCAGGGCATCAGCAAGGCACAAGTGTAGAATCAGCAAGAAATCTGCAGCTCAGACTTCAGACTATCACTTGAGTGTAATGAAGTCCCTTCCTCTCTTGCAGAACACAGGTAACCTTCACTACAACTAATGAAAGTTATTAATCTCATTTGTAGAGGAAAATAATGCTCTTTCTTCCTCAAAGAAGGATCAGTAGAACACATTACAAAGTGGCAACTAACAGTCAATTACATGCTAAAAGTGTCTTTTTTTGCTTTCCATTTTGCATCAATTTGAGGGTCAAGATAAGGCAATGACACTAAAAAAATAGAGTGACAATCAGTACCTTTCTTCCATTTCCATATTCTGATACTACTTTGGGACTATCCAATTGTAATGTTCATATAACAGTTTGACACAAACAACTGCACAACTATTTTCAGAGAACAGCAAACAACAGGCACTACTGCATATTCCTTGTGCCCTCAAACTCATCTCTTATTTCAGAGAGAATTTAGGCTAGCTAAAAGATTAGACCCAAATCAACTTCTTTATCTCCTCTATCATAAACTAAAGAGACAGTTTTTAATTTTCTATATATATATATATGCATTATATGTTTATGTATGGAAGGAACACAGTGCTAATTTCCAATTGGCAAAGTGGTAAGTTGGGCTCTGTATACCTTGGTACATATCTATTTGCATAAAGACATTGCCATTAAAGGTACACACCCATCTATGTTAGTGCACAAGACCATTCTTTGTCTTAATGTTTGTGTGTGCCTGTATTTGGTATAGCAGATCAAAAAATCTCCTATAAAAGAGCTTTGGCCCATAAAACAAGAGAGGGAATGTTAGAGTGTGCTCTTTTCCAATTAGCAAATCAATGAGTATTACAACAAAAATACCTGGAACAAACCTGAAGCTGCAAACACAACCAGAAAGCAAATGAGATGCTGTAGCTGTAAGCTGAACAAAAAGATTACTCAAAAGTGGCTAAACGTAGCTGAATAATACAATGTTATTTACCAAGGAGATCTGACATTGATGCTTTCTAGCTCAGACAAACAGAAATCCTTTGACCTAAGATCGTCTTTGTTCTGTTTATCTTATGTAGTGATAGGACAAGGAGTAACAGCTTTAAACTGAAATAGGGCAGGTTTAGATTAGACATTAGGAAAAAACTCTTTACTGTGAGGGTGGTGAGGCACTGAACAGGTTGTCCAGAGAAGTTGTGGATATCCCATCCCTAGAAGTATTCAAAGGCATGTGGGATGAGGCTTTAGCAACCTGGTCTAGTGGAAGTAAGCCCCTACCACATGGCAGGGGATTGGAACTAGATCATCTTTAAGGTCCCTTCCAACTCAAACCATTCTATGATTCTATGATTGAATTCCCTTAATGAATACCTTGTGTCAATGAGAAGGTTCAGGGAAAGGAAAATATCATATAGACAAAGCAGCATTTTTCCAAACTGGCATAGATTTCACATTGAGGGCCCACAGACCCCTAGAACAGGTTGCAGTACTGTAAAATTAGTAGCTTTGTCACATGTAGCACAACATGCTAACAAGATCCAACAGGCTGTGTTCACTCATGCATTGTGTGCTCATACACACACTCACACACACAGTGGCTTCCCCAGAAGAAAATCAGTCTTTTTTTTTTCCTGTCGACAAATCCCTCCTCATTTTTTCAGAAGCAACCACACCAATCCTTTTAACGTTGGAGCGCTGCTGTCCGACGTGCCCGCGCAGCGCTGTGCCCGGGTCAGGCGGCGCTGCTGCTGGAGCAGGGGGTGCTCTGCGTGCTGCCGATGCTGTGGGCTGCACTGCTGTTCTCCGAGGCCGGCGGCGATGTAGGCACCTGCTGTCTCCCCGCTGCTTCCCCTGAGAGACAGCAAGAGGAAAAGTGGGGTCAGGAGAAGGGAAATTGAAAATGTTGTCATAGAAAATAGTAATCTGTTTCTTCCCAGTCTTCTTCTTCTGGTGGTCTGTTTTTCCATGCAATTAATATATTGGGTAACAGACCTTAATCGGAGTATCACTGAAAATGTTGCTAGATTTTAGCATCTAAGCATTGCTGTGCATAGGAGGAAAATAACACCGTTGTTTCCTTGAGCATTTTACAAGCAGCTCATGGAAACTGCCAAGATCAACACTGTCTATCTTCTGTTGTCAGCTGTCACTCAAAGTGGGTCCTGTTACACAACTCAGACACTTTATAGCTTTGCTGTTTCCAGGAAAAAGGCCAGGAAATGTAGAGTTTAGTTTTAATGCCAATTTATAGAGCAGCATATTTACTAAAAATGTAGCTCAAGACAATATTCTTCAGTCAGCTGGATACCACATATCCTGAGACACAGCCAGTTTTCTTCATGTAGAAAAACAACAGGCTATCCTGAAAGCTTGACTTGATTTACTCCTAATACAACATGCAGGAAGTTTTCCTATAGCTACCACAGTATGTGCAGCACTTACAACCTGTAGTGAGAACATGTCTCACCATTTCTTGTTAACTGTTTACTGACAATAAATTAAAACCCCTTCATTATTTGATTGCCAAATCAAGCACTTGAAGTCTCCTCACACCCCTTCTGCACCTGTGGCTGAGATTCCAGAAATACAGCTTTCAGCTAAGCACGAAAGTAAAAACTGTGCCATTTAATGCCTAACAGATCATAATGAGGCCACATGGGAAACCATAACTGTGGCATTTTTAAAGTTACAGTGCTCAAGTCTGTAACCTTAGCAATATTACAAAATACTCTTCAAAACAGATGGCAAGACTTAAGTTTATATAATGTGCACTGTAGCTGTCCCCTCCCTTGAGCTCATCTCCAGGATGTGAACCTGTGATCTCAGTGCAGTAACAGTCACACTGCTGCTGCCTGAGCTGCAGACCTGCCGTGGCAGCCAGCACCAGCACGGCTGCTTCCCCAGAGAAGGAGCAAGACGGAAATGTTTTGGGGGATCACGGGAGGAGCAATTAGGGAAAAAAATCAAAGGCTAGTACATCTCCTGCCTCATGAGTTTATAGTGACACAGCTCTCTTGCTCTACATTATCCTGTGTTATGCAAAACCTGATGCCACGGATCAGGTCTGCACACTCCAATTTTTCTTCCATGTTCAGGATTTGGTAGAGATCCCACTCCCCAGTGACTGCTTCAGTGACAGGCTGAAGGCTGGAGGCACAGCCTGCATCCAGAGGGTTACAGTGCAAGGACGAGCCAGCTTCCTCCCACGGGAGCTGCTCTGGCACATCCCCATGCCTTGTGTGCTGCTGCCCAGCTGCCAGAGCCCGAGCTTCTCGGAATGTGGCTGCAGAGGAAACGAGCCTTTAACGCTTTGTGTCTCAGGCCACAAAATATCCTTCTGCAGGCTGCTCAGTATTCAGAGGTCTGCTACAAACAAGGAAGGTCTCAGGATTTCCCACAGCAGAGGTTGCAAGTGCTCTGTGTAATCGAGACCAGCAGGTTTGCTGCTAGCTCGAGCCACAGCCGAAGTGTACTTAAGGCCCCACAATACACAGCTCTTGCCTTACACCCCACTGGTTTAGGAATGGGAAGGAAAGAAGGGACAGGACAGGGCAGGAAAAACAACAAACTAAACTACTAAACCACACCGCCCAGGAGGCCAAATAAACTTTCAAAAAGAGGGTGAGGATCTTGTTTTTAAATTCAGCATTCAGTCCAGCATTTACTCTTGTGAGCAGATTTTCAGCCTGTTTTTCCCAGTGTAAGAAATAGCTATGTCGCTCACTCATGAGCCGTGGATTTCTGCTCACAGGCAGCAGGTCAGAATCTACCCCCAGTCATCTGCAAATAAATCAAGTTTCAGCTTTAACTTGCTTTGGAAATGGCTTTGCAACCCCTCAGAATAAACTGTATCAAATCAAAGTATGTGTCACCGTGCTGTAAAGGCTTTCATAAGCCTTGTTTGGATGTTTCTTCCCGTCCTGTCTTGCTCCCTTCTCCTCCCGTTGTTTGTGTACATGTCTTCCTCCCTTTTGTACTACAGGATATATTTATAAAGGCAGCGATAAGCAAACTCCCTTTCACTAAAACTAAACAAGTGAAGACAAACATCAGAAAGCAGCGAGGGGAGGCTGCAGCCCCCCAGCCCCGGCGCAGAAGCCGCTCGGGCGGCAGAGGAAGGGCGGCCGCTGGGCTCCCCCGGCGGGGCCCCCGGCCCCCGCCCCTCCCTGCAGCTCCGCTGTTACCCATCTCACAAACCGCCTGGTTTTACACACTGCTTTGGTCAGCCTCAGCACATCAATACAATCTGCATGCATTTAAATATAAATTCATTTATAAACCAAACACGTTGGTTTTACTTAATGGCAAAGCGCAATGCCGCAGTCCCCAGCAAGCCCAATGGCTCGCTCTCCCTCCCGCCTCCTCTGGAAAGTGTCCTAGGAGGCATCCTCCCTTCTGTTTGCGTTGGAAGACCCCTTCCTTCCACTGCAACGGCCTCTGCAGCACCTCATTTCTAGTGCACCATCAGCAGCTCTGATACACCACAATCACTTCTTGAACAATAACAAATTCTCAGTGTTCTCGAGAAAAAAAGAATATCCAAACCACAGTGATGTTATGAACACACAGCCTAGCAACTACATCTGGACTGGCTGATTTTTCAGCTGTATTTTATTTCCTCAACACCTACCTAAACCGTAGCAAAGCTTTTTAAAAAAGAGTATTCACGAAAAGGATGTAAAGAAATGTAAACTATCACTGAAGAGGCATTCTCCATCTGTCTTTTTAATGTAAACAGCCTCACGTATCTCATGTTGCCGAACCAGAACTGCTCAGAATGGACACATCTCCTCTATTGACAGTAAACAAGCTTTTACCCATCTGAACACGACAACATGCACTTTATTATTCACACTTAGGAAAGCTGCCAGTTGTACTCCCTGTCCAGGAAGTCTGAATGTTTGCTTTTCTATCTCCATTTGCCAAATATAATTGGTTGCTATGTCAGTTTACTTTAAATCAGATCCCATAAAAAAGGGAGAAGTGGGGGAGGAGGGATGCTTTTAACTTCTCAGATTTTGGAACACTTTATCCTCTTAACTTGCAACACTGCCTGAAGAAGGAAAGCGCGCTTCCTAAGAGAATGCAGGGACAGATGTTTTCTTTAACACACTCTACAAGGTTTCATGGTCTCATTAACTAATCAGGCTTCTGCCTGTCCCTCCTAAACATACTCAGTGATCCCTACTAAGACACATACTACATTGATACATATTTCTATGGCGAAATTATGAAGAGTTTCTGCATTCATGCACACTGTAAAATTTTTGCTTGTTTACAAGACCCCCAGATAAGTGAGGTTAATTGTGGCACATGTTTGCTATTTCCCTTAGTTCTTGGGTCCTCTCCAGGCAGGACCTACACCTTTCATGCCCTTTAACTGACTAGAGAAAGGATCAGTACTGAGTCTTTTTGCAGAGAAGTCAGCTAAAATGCCTCCTCTGTTGTTCTACTATTAGCTTTCCCTCCCTCTTCTCTTACTACCTGTGTATCATAGGACATCTCTACTCCATGTTGAATTGTTTCAGAGAATCTCGAGTACTCTAAAGCACATCTGTGATGCTTTAAAAGAATTTTTTCATGACTGAAATCAGTAAAAGCCCTACATGACAACACAACAATCCTTGCTCAGTATCTGGAGATTAAATTCCACCTATTTTGTAGTTCCTTTCTGCTATTACTTGCTTGATGTTTTAATGCTAATGGCCTAGCAAGATGAACGAAAGAGCTCATTCACATAACACTTTCTCTGTTAGCAGCAGAGACACGCTGATAAAAGTGTATCAGCAAATCTCCTACTACTGGCACAAAGGTGGCCTTTTGCTGCACTGCACATAGCAATGCAACAAAAACTTACTTCACACATCCCAAGCTGCCATTCTCTACCAGCAGTAGCTTTTATCTGTGCTCTGAGTATCAGCAAACACAGTTTTAGAATGAACTCATATTTTCCAGCCTTTGGTCTAAATCATGTCTTAGAAACCCAGTACTACTTACAGCAAAAGATGAGATTTCAGAACACGATTCAGCAATGCATAAATTCTCAAATGGCAAAAGACAGCCACTCTGTAGATGAAATTTAGATTATCTTTTTTCTTCCCCTCCTCAAGTTAATAAAAGTCTGCAGCGAGCTCTAAAGTGTTTCCACTGCAGCTGGATTATCTTGTCTGCCACAGCAGTTGTTCTCTAAGAGACTGTGCCTGCCAGAGCCCTCGCTGCACTCTGCTGCAAGTTATGCTTTGTAGATACAAGATACCATGCACAGAAAAATTATGTGCACGGGAACATAGGTTCACTTTCACAATCCTTTGAAAATCTGAACTAGAAAACTTCCTAGATAATTTTTATCATTTCTGTGATTCTCTAATCTGATGAGGTACAGTGTCCCCTTTCTTTCTTATATTCATTTATTACTTTTTGTCTGGCCTTTTTTTCCATTTATTTTCATCTCTCAAACATAAAGCCAGAGCAGCTGCCCTCTCCACTACCTGTATGTGGTCACCATGACTGATGTACTTTGCTAATATAATTCTTTTAATGGGATTGGTCCAAGTTCTGCTGTTGCTGAAGGATTTATCATGTAGGCTTCCCAGCATTTCCTGAGTACTGACACACAACATATGTCTATAGATGGTTCTGTATGTGACTTCAGACTGAACCTCCACAAATGCAGGACCAAAGGTATTAATTTCATAATCAGTTAAATCTTTTTTGTTAATACAGGTTACTGATATGGGAATTATTTTCTTAACTTCCCATTTACTCACTGAAATAGCACTTACTTTTCTTCTACAATGTTTCAGTACTTATATGAGACAGAATTATACAATTTATACATATTATCACAACCTTTAAATTTCCTATGTTTGTTCAATTCCAAACAAGTTTCATACACAGCTGATGCACTGAGAAGTATTAAACTGCTTATACAAAATTGTTGCACTGCCAACTGGAAAAAACGCCATCGTTTTTATTTCCAATTTAACATAAGCTCCTAGGTCATAATATTTACAGAAGCTCTGACCCAACAAGGCCAGTTCTCACTCCTAAATAGCTTCCATGAGGTTTTAGATGCCAGGAAAAAAAAAACCAAACAACCCTGCTGTGGGCTACAGGCGAATTTCAGTGCTCCAGAGCTGCACAGGTTTGGAGTAACTGACCTCACATTTTTCCCACCTCCCAGATCTTGGTAGGGTCTTGTGAGGTCAAAAGTGGAAGTAGTTGGGAGCCCAGCGTACTCTAAGGATCCTGAGATACCCCATAATCCACAAGCAGCTGAAAATCAAGTCTCCATCAGTGTCCAGTGCTTGTCTGTGGCATGCAACAGAAAGGTCCCCAAATGCCCTCTTCTTTCAATACAGTATTCCATTTTTGCTAATTTAGTTTAGCATGGGAAAATTCTAAGGAGATACTGGAAAAATTATCTGTGCATAAAGGCTGCACCAATTCAGACACATTCCTAATTATTTGGTTGCAGAAAATTAAGATTACATGTGACTTCTAGCAATTGAAAATAGTAGTTGAAGAATAGAGGAATAAATAATTGTGGCAAAAATTGTATGTAATCAAAGACCAAAAAATTTTCAAGTCTAGTTATATTCAGAATATGTCTGTTTAGATAAAGTATTCCCTTAAACATTTGGCCCACTTCTTGTACACACCAGTGTAATGTAGTAACTATAAAGAAAATTATAAGAAGTAGTATGGGAACCAAAAGGGATCCATTAACTGAAATATTTACTAAATTGAAATACAGAGATGCTACTAATGATCATACACAAGCCAGGGATACTAAGTTTTACTCATGTCCCAGGTGAGTTTCCAAGACTTGTGTTCAAAATTATTTTAGCAAATTTTAAATCATAACACGTAACATCTCCCTTTAGGGAAGGGCGGGTATCACTCGGTGGATGTTCAATAGAGGCTCGTGGGAGGAACTGCTGGAAAACTCCTGTATAAGAAGAGAGAACAGGAAAATCAAACAGCCCAGGAGCAGCCCTGCTGGCTCCCCTGCCCGTACCTGTGCGTGAGTAGATGAACCAGAGCGCTCCCGTCAGCAGGGCCCCGATGACGAACGCCGCGAAGGCGATGCCCACCACCGTCAGCGTGTCCAGCCCGTACAGCACGGCTGCAAAGGGACACACACACAACACAAGCACTTCTTACTTTCAGTGGCAGATACCATTTCACAAAAATTCACCCTTACTCTTTCGTGGAAGAGCTTTTTAAAATTTCGTTGTTAACTAAGCACCGCTTTGAGAAACACACTGGCAGATTTGCATCAAGGAAATTAAAGTGATGCTTTCAGAGTGGCTTCAGTCCAACCAACTGTTCCACATCACAAAGTAAAACCCCAGCTCAGCACGCCCAAATCTGGAAAATGTTGCAAAAATTAAGCATCTTCGGTTGGCTGTTAATAACTTGCTTTCAATTAAATATTCATTTATCTTTAAAGTGTGTTTTAAAAAGGCTGAGTTTTTGGCAAAACTGCTTTTCATTTAAGTTGCCTAACATTCAAGCAAACTTTCCCCTAAATCTCCTCAAGTTCAGTCTGAAATCTAGGTGGAGAACGGAACTGTTGTTAAGAGGGAAGAGATGCCAGCAAAAAGTCAGTGAAAACATAAATAGAAACAATTGTTTTTCACATTTGGCAATGCTTTCAATAACTGAAATTAATTCCAGAACATAAAAATAGAAGCATGCACACACACACACTTTCTAGGGGAGAGGCCCTTTTGTAGGACCATTTCAAGGGTAACAGCATCTGGTTCTTTGATGTATTGCCCCCCAGTGCTAATCATCCAAACAGAAACATTTCTGGCCTCTGTGTTTTTCTTTTTAGTAATTAGAACTACTTAAAAAAATAATAATCACTCAGCATTCATTTGGGGAAATTTCTTCTAAAAAACCTGATTTCTAGTTTTAATATTTTTAATGTCTCCCAGTGCAGAAAATTGCTTAGGCCAGTGAATAACATTTTACTGACTATGCTGGCCAGGAAATGAGCTGACTGGATCTTAGTAGTATCCTTGAGTGGAATTTTCTCAGAACACAACCAACACCCTCAATTTACACATCCTGCATCCAGCAGATGTCCCTAAGGACATCCCCATCCCCTTGACAAAATCGTTCTCCAGCAGCACCTGTTGGCAAGGGCCTTCAGGACCCATTTCTGGGTGCCTGTGACCTAGTCTGCATCTACAACACCTGCAAGATAATGTCTTAGAACGTTCTTCTTTCATTTTTTACTATGAGACTGTTTCTGGTTCCTTTGGCTACTTCTAGTCATTTCAAATGCAAACACAAAGACTCTCCTAAATACAACTGCTTTTTCCACTGGGCACCAGTCAGTGTCATCTCCTCTTAGGAGGAAACACAGTGCAGAGAAGAAAGTTGCATGGAGAAGTGGCAGCAGCATAATTTCTCACTGCCTTTGCCTATTCAGAACAAATTTAATCTTGAAGACACAGGGACAGGAGCAGAGGAAAAACTTTCTTTGCACTTCCTCTTTAAATCTCACTTTTCTCCATTCATTCTTACTTTTGGCTGCACATCATCTGCACCTCCCTGTTTATTATTTTCTTCTAGTGCTGCTTCTCTCCTTTTCTGGGTCATTAATTGACCCTGATTAATTCACTACACCAAGACAAAATTAAAACCAAAGAAACTAATCCATATCAAGGCAGTGACCTCATCTAAGCATGGCCTGTAAGTGCTGGTTCTGGCGTACTCAGGGCTGTGGTGCGGGACAGGAGTGAGGCTGAAAGAGAACACAGAAGCTCTGAGGGATGGCACTGCTGCTCTAACACTGGCATTGGGCAGCACAGAAGGGGGAGATAACACACACACATGAGCACGTGAACTTGCTAAGGCTGAGACTCTCAGTGGCTTCCCCAAACTTGATTTTCACATACACAAAAGGTCACAGTCCTCCTCTGAACACTGATGGGAACCTCTCAGTCAACAATACAGTCAGAATTCTGTTCTGTCTCTGAATTAAACATGCACACACTCAGAAAGCTTGAAGAGAATTTTGTTAATTTATGTAATGCTTTCTAGACAAATGTTTAAAGCTTAAAAGATATTGTTTTAAGAGTTACTTACGTGGCTGTCTCACATTTGGCTTTGGAAGGGAAGGATCTAATTTAAAACAAAGAAAATGCACACAACATTAATCAGATGGAGTTTCACATGCAGCCTGCAAACTATGCAGGTTCTGATCTCACAGAAAGACATTAATTGTAATTTTTACAAACCAGGAATTTCAAGAAAAGCAGCCCAAATTCAGTAATCTCACTCATCTCAGGAAAGTTCTATTCATATATTAATTATTCTTAAGGGACCCTATCTATAATTCAGGCATCGTCTATTTTGCTGGCAAATACACTGCAACCTTTCCCAAATCAGATGTCATCAGGTGGGACCCACAGTAACTCTGGTTACCCCTATGTGGAGCACTTAAAGATCACAGATTGTGAAGGAACAAAGATTGTTTCAAGGTGATTACATTCATCTGACTACTCACTAATCATAAATATGAAATACCAGCACGCTAAATCACATACACACCAAAGCAAACATTCACTCAAGAGTTTTATGGCACAATACATACTGCTTTGTCCAAATTGCATGAATATGTGTTGATTCACCTATTTGCCTGAGTCCTACTTGGTATTGTCTCGTGGAAGTTGTGTGGATTTTTTGGTTTTAGGGCTTTTTTTTTAATTTATTTTTTATTATATATAAGAAATGAAAGATCATAGGTATTGTTCAAAGATCAAAGCTATTATTCTAGGCAAGAATATCAAATATCATCATCCTAGTGATGAAGATATCACCCTGTAACAGAAAGAGACAAGTAAATAAATGTTTAAAAAATGAAGAATTTCCCCTTCTTTTTCTTAATTGGCTTCTCTTATCTTTCTCCAAGAATGCCACCTCAAGCAGAAGCCCTAGAGATTCTGGCTTCAGACCCAGGGACCTGTTGATTAACTGCAGTTTGATTCTGGAATGTCCAGCAGCTCAGGGATTTCATTTATATTCTGGCATATTTGAGTGTGTTCAGTCAGATGTAAAAGGATCTGATAAGACTGTTTCAATACTTGGTTTTGTATCTTTAGCAACTGGAAAAAATAGTTTAATTAATTTCTATGCAAACACAGCAGTTAAAAAATATTGAAAATATATTTATTTGGTTAGAGTGTTCTTAAACAGGACTATGCTTCTAACTTCTAAAACCCAGATGGCTGCACCAAACTTCCAGCAATATCCTTTAGACCATTGGGCTCTGAGACACGTCTGCCTACAAAATCCACAAAAGCATTTTATTCTTAAACTGTGTTATTGTGTCTTGATCTAACACAAGTACCTCTTGCGGATCACTTTTGGCAGATGATAGGAAACAGGTGAGAACATAGAGGGTGTGTGTGGGGGGGGTGCATGCAGAAATAATCTGGGAAGTTATCAAGTGCATCTAACAGCAACAGTATAACTGAATGTAAGATCTGCAAGGAAGGCTGGACTGAAACCAAGAAGCACTGGAAAGTACAAACATGGGTAAGGGCACTATCACATTGTCCAAACACTCCACTAGCATATCCCAAGTGCCAAGAAAATGCCTTCT
Source organism: Orthonyx spaldingii (assembly GCA_013397795.1). Taxonomy (NCBI): domain Eukaryota; kingdom Metazoa; phylum Chordata; class Aves; order Passeriformes; family Orthonychidae; genus Orthonyx; species Orthonyx spaldingii. The sequence continues at coordinate 2,532,293 of VZTJ01004015.1, read as the reverse complement.
GAGCTGAGGGGAAAATGAATTTTCCATGCTATTTCTATCACTGGCCTCTCTACAGAGAATATGAAATCAGCTAATGATAAGCTGTGTAGCTCATTATCAATTCTCTTCAGTCATCCAGTTCTTACATGTACTTTATTGCGATTTGCTCGGAGCAATTCAGAAGCAGAGAGAATCCTTGAGGTCTATGAAAAACATCTAATTTAAAAACAAGTGCTGCCAGCCTTTAAAATTGTCATCATTTTTTTAGGATAGAGGCACTTGTCAATTGCCCATTTCACCTTCTTTCTATGACCTGCCTCCTTTTGCTTTAGAAATAATAATCTAAAGTTTCTGCACTTAACAAAAACCTGAACCACATCGGTAGATGATTTCAATGAACATGTATTTTCTAGCATATAAATGGCCATCCACGTGCCTTTCATGGGAGTGGGGGAGAGCATGGGGAAATGCAGGAATGCAAAGGGAATGTATGTGGCATGGAGATAGGTTTTAAAACTTCTATTGGGATCTACTGCAAATTCTCATTTAGATATAATATTGTGATTTCTAATACAGTCAATGACAGTTATAAGCTTGTCTGAAGAAAAAAGTCCATCTTTGCAATGACCAATTTGTTCTGACTTTTGAAATGTCAAGCACACGACTTTCACATGTGGCTTGCTGAGCAGATCCAGAGGCAGTACCTCATACAGCGTGGTTTGCAACACTGAAAGCTGGTCCTGTTCACATCAAAGAAAATGAAGCACACTTCCTCTGAGAGGTAAATTCTCCCATTCAGTAATGTAATATAATTTCTTCTACAAATCTTTGGTTCACATATTGGCCGACAATGGCATTTGGCTTTAAGAAAGGGGTTTTGATTCACTGCAGAACAACTGCATACCAACAAAGCTACATTGTTAATGTGCCACTTTGTATTATGCCTGAAAGCTGGGATATGCTGGGAGGATTTCCACCAAGCGTCCCACAATTAGACTAAATCACCCACAATGCAACAAAATACTCTATCACACTGTTGTATTGTAACTAATCTTTATAAATTTAGCTTGTCTTTGCACACTGAGACCTTGTGCTTCTGACAAAGACAACATTCTGAGTGGAGCCCAAGATGGGAGCTGTGCACAATGCTCCACACATCATAAGGACAAGAGAGCTGAAGTACGAGTCTGTTTATTGAAAGCTGAATTTCACTTGCAGGATTTACTCATTCCCAATAGAAAACCTACTGAAATAGTATGAGAGCTGAGCAAAATTAAAGTCCAGAATCAAGCCCAAAGCACAGTTTTAATTGTAACAGTGACAGATCAAATACTTGACTTTAATTCATAGTGGATTTGATCTGTATTAACAAATTTGTTAAAAACCCTCTAAACTAAATATGAGCTGACTTGCAGGGTTAGACAGAAACAGTTGTTGCCTATGTCCCCTAGCAATGCTGTATGGGACTTTAAACTGTTCAAAGACTAAACAGCATGCACTGTAAAACAGAAGTTAAAGGACCCTGATCCCCATCCTTTTGATGCTCCCTGAAAAGCATTCCAGAGGTCAAACAGTCTTTGGACACTATTGAAAGATTTTGATGTGTACATGAAGCCACTGAACCTTCTTATGAAACTACAATGCAAATACAAAAAGAAAAGATAAATGCACATATTTTCTTCTAGGATTGCATCAAATCATGACTGATGCTGTTGTCAGAGTGATCTCCTAAGAAAAACTTCCAAATTAAATGAAACTGTGAGAACAGTTCTTACTTCCCATCACTCACAGGGATATTCTTAAACTAGAATAAGGTCTCATCGTGCTGTTTGGCATTATCTCACTTCAGTCTCTCGAAGTCCTTCAACCAGTTACCAACTACACTCTTTTTTTCCAATAAAGACTACATAATCAGCAAGTCCCACCAAAGGGGAGTCCCTCTGTGCATCTTATCCTTTGCTCTTCATAGTTTAACAATCTAGTGAGTCTCCAGGGGCCACCTCTTTGCTTCACAAACTTATCAGGCTTTAACATCCTCAATACTTTGCAATTCCATTGTTATTATTCCTAAACTTATATTTACAAGCACAATAAATAAAGGATACAGCAGGGAGCAGAACACTGCCTTTGATCTCTGGGCAACAAGAAGTTGCTCCAAGTGCTACTGCTACATTCATTCTTCCAAAACCCACATTATTTTGTATTACTCTGAGTATTCCTTTCTCAATGCTTGGCAAACCCACACGTCCAGAGAACAATAACAGTGGTTAAAAAATGGCAAGGAATTGCCCTGATGGCTGCTGCCAGGGAAATGTCTAAACAAGTAACATCTTACAGAGGCCGTACCACTGCATACAATGTCACGTACTTGTAGCACTCCTTCATTTCAAGGGGCTGTATGTTACACAACATTATGTACACAGCACTATTAAACAGGTCAAGCTCATTTTCATACCTTCTTGTTTTCCTTCATGTGTTATTACAACAAGGGGCTTGGTGAAGGTTTTCTTGTTGTGCATCATGGCCAAGATCATATCCACATTGAGAGAGGTGCAAGCTTCATCAGGAGGAATGCACTGGAGTGCAAAGAACAGTGTGTGAGGTCAGTCACCCATCTGCCAGCACAGCTGTGCCAGTTGCACAGTTGCCTCATAACCAGTTTTACCCTACATGATTTACCAAAAAATGAGAACCCCCAAACAACCTTGTCTTTTGTAGCAATCAGATTACAATATTATCCAATATGGTGCATGTCTTTGGAAATTAAAGCTAACATTGTTTGTGCTTTGGATATGGATAGAAAAGATAAACTTGAATCATTTGTGCAATAAAAAGCAATTTCTATTTGTAGCCACCTAATGAAATTTAAACAGAAACTGTAAATTATGTAGTCAAAATGCATAGTATAATAACTTTTATCTATTAAAATCCTGAGCCTAGAGATATCATGTTCATGACATCAACTCCATAGAAAACCATTTATTACCTTCAGAGTTCATATGAAAAAATACATGGTTTTCATCTAAATCAGAAGTTTTGATAAATCTAATAAATTACTGACCTTTGGCAGCCCTTGAGTATCTTTGTCTTTATTTGTACACAAAGTCAACTCGCAGTGAAGAAAGAGCAGTGAGATGTTGAACATGGGTTTGAACACAAAGCTAAATCTTTTTCTGTCCTTCTGTGCATGTGGTATTGGAAAATTCACTTTCTCAATACTGTAGAATTTAACAGATTCATCTTTAGGACAAATGTTTTCTATAATGGTATAGTCGGACATTCTATCGGGATTTGAAAACGGGGAAACAAAGCATGTTTGAATGGCAAAGCCCAAGGATCTGTCAGCTTTAGTCACAGACACCTGCATTAAAGAAAGAGACAGCAAGATCTCAGAAATGACATTATTAGTTCACATTTCATTAATATTTTCAACAATTTTTAAAGCAGTTTTCCAGTGCCATTTCCAATCTGAAATATTTTGAAGGCTAAATGTTAAGGGTGAACTGTCAAACTGAGAGACAGAAAATCTGTGGTTTCAAAACCAACAGCTGTTTAATAGCATAAGGATGCATAAATACAGCAATTCTCTATCTTCCTGAAAGCAGATGAAAAACCCCACCCAGACAAGACACAGTTAATGACTGTGACTGCCACTTCAGATGGCACTGCCTCCCTTAGACACACAGGCTATAACAGAGCTGTATGGAAATCGGTCAGTAATTCTATGCTTTTGTATCTGTTCAAAATTACAATGAAAACAGAAAAAAAAAATAAAAGCAACAGACACAACAGAGAATCCACCCCCAGCCAAGACAGGAATGCAAAGGCAGAGAGGAGGTCATGGTCTGACGTGTGGGTGGCATTCCTGGACTGGAGGGGGTGAGGGAGCCTCCTAAAAAGCCACAATTTTTTGTGAAAGGATCCTTTTAGCTTATTGTAAGTCTGAAATTCATATTCTTTTATGAAAAATAATTAAGACTGAAAACTTGCAATGCCCTGATATTGCTCAGCTGGATTGGAATGCAGACAATAAATGCTACAGAATAATTAGAAGAAGAAAAAAAGGAATTTGTAACAAATGAGGCATGTTGCTCTTAATAAACAACAGAAGCATTTTGCCTAACCATTAACACTGCCCAATGAAACAGGTCCACAAGAAATCTTCTTAGAAGAAATGTGCCTTATATGCATACTTAATCCACATGTGCAGCATGTATCTTTAAGGAAGAGCCTGCCAAATTGTGTGGTTTATGCAGTAATTTCTGGATGCTAGGAGTTTTGCAGTGAATAAAAAGCATTTCTCTTTTTTTTCTCTCCCTTATGTGAGCAGCAATCAAATTAGAGATGAAGAGATGTGCGGAAGCATCTAAGCAAGAAAGACTATCTTCTAAAAATAACAGAAATAAAGATGGATGAACAAAAGTCAGCCACAGATACTGACAGGAAACAAGCTGATGGTGTAAACTAATTAAAAAAGGGATTATGGAAAGTAGGACAGGCATACTACGGATAATTAAATAAAAGGATGAATTATATCTCAAGGATAGAAGAGAACCACAGGAGGAACAGCAAAATATGGTAAGAAAATGACAGCAGAGAAGAAAGAAAAAACCCCAGAATCCAAAAGATTCAAACACAAAAAAAACCCCTTACCCAACAAGGAAAAGGGAGATAAAGAATTTTAACTAAGTATGTATTTATCAAAACCCAAAAATGTTTTTCTTAATAGCAAATGCAAAATAGANAAAAAAAAAAAAAAAAAAAAAAAAAAAAAAAAAAAAAAAAAAAAAAATCAGTGTCAGCTTAAAAAAACGGAGTCACAGAAGTTCAAAAGTGATATGTTTTCCAATGTGCAAAAAAGAAAAACAGAACAAAAAGGCTTCTGCCAGGACAGGTGATGAAGAAATCAGAACATCTGTCTGAATAAACATCTCCAGAACCAGACAAATCCAGCAGCCTCAGAGTCAGGGGGATTCATCCCAGATCAGTGAAGGAAGTGGATGGTTTTAAGTGTCTGTTATAAAAATATTCTTAACTGAGTGTGACACACTGTATTTTTGCTTTAGCTGTCTTAAGTACTTTTCACTAGATAGAGAACAAAGAAAAGACAAAACACACCAAAATCATGAAGAAAACTGCACCAATGTCAAATGGATCACTGTGCTTATCATGTACAACATGGGCTCCCAAAGAGGAACTAACTTGGGCAAGAGAAACATGGCACAGCACTGCTCCTTTTTCCTATGGTCTTATAACCCCATAGCTCACACCTTGGGATTTACTCACCTAGAAACTGGTGATACTTCATTACCAAAGCTGCATTTATTAATGTCTACCACTATTTGAAAATCTAAAATTCTGTTCACACAGCTATCTTTAAAAATACTGATTGTATTGGTTTGAAATTCCACAGATTTCACAAGCAACTCAGCAACACATGGAAATATCATCATGTGCAAAATACACCTTAAGTCAAGGGTATGCAGATATTGACTTTGTTTTGGTATTATTTATCTAAATCTGCTAGATCTCTTGTACAGTAGCATTCAAAAGCATTATAACTGATTTTTTAAGCAGACTGAAGAGAGACCACAATCTACATTAACTGTGGAACCTGAGAATACTAGCATATGAAGGACACACATTTGTAATAATTTTTTTGCATGTCTACATCTTTTGGATGAGGTTCAGAAATATAATAAAATTAACCTATCAGGACATGTCAGTTCAGAGTAAGAACTCTCTGAGAGACCACCTTTAAGTTCTGCACAGAAAAGCAGATTTAGCAAGAATCACCAATTTTCCTTGTAAGTTAAATTCATCCATTTTGCAAGAATTCTTTGGGGGTTTTACCCAAAATATTGTCCTACTTCTTATCCTACAGTTTCTGTTCTCTGCAGCTACCACAGTGGCCTGAACCAACTGCCCAACAAAAGCTTTCAACTGACAAGAACAGACTTGGCTCAGTTGCACAGCCTTGTAAAACACTTCTGCTATTTGAAAGTCTTTTTGAGTTTGTTACCTCTACATATAGTGGCCCATTCTCGGCAACAGAGAAGAGCCCTTGGGAGGGAGCAAGGAACAAATCTGTTTTGTACAGCTCCATGTTGAAGGTCACATTGGTGATGTGTGGTTCAGGAGGCCAGAAAATGCCTCTGTCATCCTCTGGCTGGTGCAGCGTGCAATTAAACTGAAATGAGAAGAAAAAAACCCAGTAACATCACAAGTCAGGAGAGGTAGGACAGATTTGGTGTGTACAATACAGACCCACCCACGTTCCATCTACTTAGTGCAAATCTTCCACAGGGTCATAAGAAACAGTAGTGAGAAGAAATGTGTTAAAAGACAAATGAATTTCTAGACAATTAATGTAATTTATGTGAAATGCCTATTACAATAGGTATTTCTTCATTGCCAGGTGCAGACCCCAGGGTACCATACCGCTATTTCAGGCCAGCTTGAGAAAGCCACATCTCCCTCATCAGCATCCCCTGGAAATCCATTATCACCCGATTCCATGTCGTCATCTTCAAAGCCACTGCCTTCAGCTGGTGCTGACAGCTGAATGACAATCTGCACAAGAGGTATTGCAAACAAATTAGATTAGGTGATAACTCATGGTTATTATTTTCTTCTCTTCAGAACAATGCAAAGGCCAAAAGAAGAGCACCAGCCAAGCAAATTGTGAAAGCATGTCTTAAACAGCTTGTGCTGAGCGTGTAGGATATGCAGCTTATATTTAAAGAATACTCCTGAGTTTTTTTTCCAGAATTCAGAGCCAGCAGAGAAAGACACCAGTCTGGGTGTTGGTGTCTGAATGAGTAGCCTAGCATTTCCGTTCTGTTTCTGGTATTTCTACAGCCAACACTGAAAAAAGAAATGGCTTTCTAAAGTGGTATTTTGCTACTTGTAGTTCTCCTTAATGCACTCATAAAAAAATCACTGAAAATGTTATGGTCACTAAAGGATTTTCTCTTCTGTCATTAGCAATTTTTTTCAGATGTACCAAACCATGATATTCCTTCTTCATCTCCCCCCTTCCCTTTTATTTTTCCCACTGAACTTCCCCCTCCTTTTTTTTTTTTCATCCTTTTCATGTCTTCATTTCTTCACCTGGAAATTTCTGGTTTTGTTTTCCAGTGTTCTGCATGCTTGTAGCTCCTCAGCTACTTCCCTCCCTTCCAGGACTTCAACTTTGTTTTCTTAGACAGAGCAACTGCTCAAAAGTGACATATACACACCCTTTGACACTCCACTGCAGGGTGTCTCTTTTCCAGGAGAAATGCTCTTGAATTCTGAACAATCCCATGCATGATTTGGAGTTCAAGTGTGTAGCCAACGGTATTAAAAGACACGATGGAGAATGGAGAGGAGGTAAATAACCACATTACTTTGTGCCACAATAGAAAGCAGGGGCCATGAGAGTATTTAGCTCCAGACCCGTGCCGTTCTGTCGTTTGCCGATGAGTCTATCTTGGTTTGGGACTGTTTCTAAAGTTAGGTGCTACTGACTCCCCAGCATAGAACAGTTTTAACCAGGCAAGGTCAGATCAGATTGCCTTAGCTGTGTTTGGGTTGGACCACAGGCTTTCCATCATTTGCCAAAGTTACTTCTATGTACTGGAAAGCTCAGCAAGAGAAACGTGTAATTACTTTTGAACCCAAAATATCTGCATTGTACTCTGGCTGCTAAGCTGAGCCAGTCTGGCAGCAGTTGCTTACAACCTAACTGGACTCCTCTGCATCATCACTCATATACTAGCACCCAAGAGTCCCTTTGTTATATATAGTAACTAATAAAAAATATAAATTCAAAATCTAAGAGAAAAGCATGCAAAAATAATGTAATTTCCTCACATTTTAAAAGCCTTTTTTCATGCACAATTTTAGAAGAAAAAAATTTCACTTAATTCAGGACATGAATTAAAAGGTATTGCTTTGTGCAATTACAAAACTCCATTCCTATTTCTCTTTACAGCAATGCAGTATTGCTTATGTATGGATGCATCAAAGCTGCACAAGGAAAGCCAGTGCAACTTCTGAGACTGGGACAGACGGTCCCCATAGGGCAGCCATGTTGTAAAATGTATGTAACTCCAACTCCTCCTTTTTCCTTTGGAATACTATCTGACCACAGGAGCACATGGAATGTGCAGCCTTCATACCTCCTTGAATACAGGAACTGTGGCTGCAACTAGGTTTGAGTTAGACAGGAAAGGATGAGGATGCCTCATTTTTGCTAAGACTAAAGCTAACTACAATGGCTTCCTTGTACTACTACGATGTGCAGTACAGAAGGTGGATCCTCCTTGTAAAATACTCACAGAGTTAAAATAAACAATCTTGTTCAAGATATATGCTGTCCGAGTCCCACACTTGTTCAGTGAAGATTCCAGGATGAAGTGGGTCCCATTCATCCTGGCTTTGCAAGAGTGGTCCAGCAGCGAGAGCTCAGTGCGGGTGTAGCCGCCAGCCTGAAACAAAGGCGCTTTGTCAGGGGCTGACGCACAATTGTGTTCAGCTCCTGCTTAAAGTGCAGTTCAGTCACTGTTCGTGACTGCTGACAGGAGGAAGTGAAGTTCATTGTACTGACATACAGGGAAGGTCACTCTCAAAATGCTGTTATACATGGCAGACAAGGAATAAATGTAACATGGAAAAAAAAGGAAACAACAGGTTCATTATTAATCTGCTGATTAATAATGCTGACTCTGTTTGGTCTGAAATGAACTAAAATGCTGTCTGTATCAGGCTCTTTTCCACAATACAAATGGACACAAGCAACCTGTCAGCTGGTAAAGATAGATCTATTTAGGTCTCACATTGCTACCAAAAGCAGCTTCTTTATATTTCAGAAATTAAGAACTCAGACTGATGGCTGAGTATAGAAATCTTTTGACAGAACCAACTGTGCACACCTTCAATGAGAAATCCCTCTAAAAACCACCAGATTGTTGTGAAGGGAAAACACGATTCTGAGTTATGGCAAAGAACATCTACAGTATCGTTTCCTCACCAAACTATTTTGGGGAGGGTTTGTGGTGATGGCTGTAGGACTTTGAATGTTTATGTTTTCAATCCAAATGCAAATAAAATGGTCTGCCCACAAAAGGCTCCCCAGTTCTGAGAATAAGATATTACACCAACCTGTAGAGAATCTTTTTCTACAGCTACTGTCATAACCTTGTCATCACACTTTATTGACAGGGCCATATCAGCACTGCCCTGAACTTCTTCAGGCTCTTTACGTTTTGAGAAGGAATGCCCAAAGTCATGATTTATTAATGTATCTACTGAATGCCTGGATGGGAAGATTTCTTCTCCCATGGTGTCATGTCTTCCTCTGTTAATGTGAAATGGAAAAGTCAGGCCATCAGTATTCTTTGGAGCTGGCAGTGGGTTAGCACCCAGCAATTCTGTCAGCTCTGGAGGAAGGGAATGGTCTTCTTCATCATTCATCTCTTCTACAAAAGAAAAAAACAACAAATCTACATTAGTTTATTAGATATTTTTCCTAAAACTATCCAGAACAAATAATTTTCATACAAAAAAAATATTATCCATAAAAGGAACTCCTCAAGGACATGAAAAGCAGCATCTTTGTACCTTGCAGGCAACTAGCCACAACTCCTGCAACTAAGGGTTTAGTTGTTACCGAGGCACCTAATCTTTGTATACTTAGTCTCTGTCAAAAATCTCTCTCACCAAGAGTTGAAAATAAACTTTTGATGGACCTATTGAGTGGACCTATTATATGCAGAAGATCCACAGAGGTAAAAGAAATATCACATTCATCAAATATACCATTTTGGTGCTGCTGAAACAGTCTAAGTGCAAATCATTAGGTGAAATCCTTCCACTACCTGACGCACCAGAAATTCAGTCACTAGTGTTGTGAACTGTTAATATAACCACAGTGAAGCTAAATAAGAGTTAACTTTATAGTGAGTAAATGAGAAAACTATCCCTTGGCTTATACACATGACTGAGGACAGAACCCATGAGAGTGCAATTGATAAAATTAATGTGAACATAAGCTTTATAAAAATTGTAAAACAGTAGCTTTAGTGGTTGAAACTCAGATTTAGTGAAAAAAACAGATGCAACTCTGCTAGCTCCAATGGACCCAGATAGCTTTACATCAGCAATTACTTGGGCCAAATACCCAACTTTTTTAGTAGTTGTATTTATTCTGTTTGCTCAGACTTTTTTTGGTAAGCCACTCATGTCTGCAAACAGTTTCCATGTTTATTTAATCATCTCAAGGAAACACTATGCTCATACTTTTAGAAAAAACACATTAAAAAATCAAAGCTGGATTTATTAACTAACAAGATATCCAGTTGCTGACACCCATTTCAGTGAACACTGGGTATCATCAGTTATAAAGTCTTGGGCATTGGATAAACTATAAACATTTAATTCCACCAAATTCCAGGAAATAACATAACATGCCTGGACTTTTCTAATCAAAAAGCCACAGATTATTATTTGTAACCATCATTCATAGATATTACCAGCATTCTTGATGATGAGCAGTAAAAGAAGTGCAATAGCCAAAACCAAAGTTTCGAAACTGAGAAAACACCTTTCAGTTGTATTCCTGGAAACACAAGGTATGTTTTTTCTATATGCTAGAAGTCCATCTTCAAACTTACCTGTATCTTCAAGTTGCAGATGGAATCTGTTAGCAACAGGTGCCTTCGTGTAGGAAATAACTGGACTATAATTATGCTCATAAGCCCACTTGATCAAACTCTCATGCGACGAGGGAATGTCCGGTATTACTGCTTTACTCATAGTCATGGATCGTTCTGTCTCTTTTCCAAAACCAATACTATTTGATGTCTGCAAATAAAGAAAAACTTGGTTTGTGATTTACCACTTCCGCATACTTAAGATGGAATAGTGACACTGATTGAACCTGTTTTCTTATTCTGTTTTACTCTATTAAATAACAGCAAACTGAGAACACCCGGGAAATAAACCAAACCCTGCCACCTCAGGCACATAACTGCTGCACAGATGAAGAGCCACCCACTTCCTCTCAGCCTTTGCCTGGAGCATAATAAATCAAGGCAATCAGCAACTGTTAACCCCTAAACGAGACAAAGACATATTTACAGGCTTTTGTATAATGCCATACTTTCTTCAAAACTGAGCTGAAATTACTGCCGAGGTGAGGTGAACTCAAGATGACAACTGAATTTTCAAATGTCCCCTTAACTTCTTGGATTAGAGCATTACTTAAACTGGATAAAGGAAAACCTTTGTTCAAATGAGTATTACTGAAAAAGGCAAAAAGCATGCTCATGAAGTAGAGCTGATACCAGCTAATGCTTTAAGTCTGCTGGCACCAAGCACAGGCTGTGTCTGAATGAGCCTCATCCTGGAAATGCCGTGTGCCTCCTCCAAAGTGTTGAGTTTGTTAAACAGCATTGAACTAAATGCTTAACAGAGCAGTAGGTGAGAGCATGCACAGTTATGCATGGCCAGACTACTTAAAAAAAACAACATATACTTTCTGCACGTGAAAAGATTTTAAAATTAACAATACAAGTTTTACACAAATACGTTGATACAGCAAACTCATAAATGCACATGCTTGACCTTATGAATGCACACACTAAGTTATTATTAAATAAATACAAGTCATGCAACCACTTAGTTTTCATTTTCCTGTAAATGTTTTGTAAAATCTCAAATTTTCTTGCCCAAAATGGGCAAGTCAAAAGAACATAACAAGTATCTTTCACTGTTGGAGGGGCAGTTCGAAAATATTCACTGGTATTACACAAACTTGCATTCAGCAGCTCAGCATCTTTAACATGTATTCATTCACACCAAAGCTAAATACATAGATATTTATTTTTACACTCACAACATTACTATTATCACTATAACAATCACATCAGTGGCTACAGAACAAGCTGAACATAGATGCTGCAGGAAAGGCACTATGATCCACTTTTCAATGATTTCTGCAATGTGATTGAAATGCATTTTCTAATGCAGCTGATACCATGGAATGTTCCACAAACACTTTCATTCCCATGCTTGATTACCTTCTCCATAATATAGGCTGCATCTTCTTTTCATCCCCACTGGTTTTCCTCAATGTGAACATATCTTACATCTCTTTCACTCTATAACACCAAAAGATGGACTAGAGAGATCTCTTTTAGGTAGTGCTCATGCGGACATGCTACAAAAGTCACAGAGCTCAGCTGCACTTCTCTACCTGACATCAGAAAGAGTTTTTGAACAAAGAAGTGAATAAAGCATGTAAAGAGTCCTGATGGAATGGCATAGTGTACCTTCAGCTCCCTCCCTCATTTCTTCCTAAAGACCCAGTTCTTCAGCCTTTAAACACTTGAAGCTTCACAACTGAAGGTCTAGATAACTCTTAAGTGCAGAGTGACTGGTTTGAGGACACTGTTACCAGTACAGTTATCAATGCTCAGCAAAGGTCACTGCAGATAAGAAACAAAAATGGAGCAATAGGTATCCTAATTTTAGTGCCTTACTACTCTTTGGAATCAACTAATCTTTGATCTTCAACAGATGGAAACCTGGACATGACTGATCATGTATTTTCATATTACCACACAGCTTTGACTGGTAGGAGTTATTACACTACACCAACTTTGCTGCATCTCTTTACTTTTCTGTCATGAGGAGACAGCTGAACAAATATTATCTCAGAACTTTACTGTCCTAGCTAGCACCCGAGCATTTCCAGGGCTTGTTTACAGCGCTCCACTCCACACTGAGCCTTTAAATGTTCAGTCTTGCATCGCCTCAGTGAAACAACAGCAAGAACGAGGGCTTGCAGGAATAGACTTTCCTTTACTTGCCTGCCCTGCCAACACTTTCACACACAGTGATGGAAACCAGGCAATCTGAGCCCCCACTAACCTACTCAGAATAGACACCATTTCAGAAAGTGGTGGGCAGTTGATCTCTCATAAAGAACAGTCCCTCCAAGCTTCTGAAACCCTCACAGGTTTGTTTTGTGCATTGCATCTCTCTCACTCTTAACCCCTCAACAAACTTATTTTCTTTCTGAAACTTCACTGCACAGTTCCCAGCTTTGCAGAAGGACACCAACTGCAAAGGAAGCGATGTGAACAGCAGTGTACAGGCACAGAACCACACAAGCAGTGCATGCAAGGACTCCCTTCACACAGAGTTAAACAGAGCCTGGGAGGAAAGCACTGCACATACATCATGTGCAATTAATTTACCTAAAACACTCCCATTTCACTTGGATTTGTGTCCATCCTCTTTCAGAATTTTAAGAAACACAGCAAGCTGGAAGATGAGCTCTATGACCTAAAACATCTTTTTCATTTTTTGTCTGTGAACTTAGAGCTCAATTTCTTACAGTCCTGGGTTTGAGGCAGCTTAGCACTAACCTTTCCCTCTCAGCTTGCCAATCCCCCCAAGACAATTCTAATTTGTAGTGAGGGCAAGAAGTTAGGAAAAATGAAGTGCATGGAACTGCTTCAACTAATAAGAAGAACATTGTGAAACATTACCTAATTGCTTAGTAATGTTTTTATGCATTGTCTAAATTTGGGCTTGGAAAGGCCTTCAGCTTAACAAAGATATGAAGAGATCCTGAATGCTGGATATGCAGGCTTTTTAATGACATGAGAGAGTTTAATTTAGTCCCTTGTCCCCTCTAAATAAAGCAAAATGAACACGTTCAGAAAATGAAGCATCTATATAAACAAAGTAGTAAACAGTTACTCACAAATCCTAACATGAATACAAAATCTTTTAAATATTGACATTTCTGTATGTATTTTATGTATTACTTTCTATTTTTGTTAATCTAAATAAAATATTCCCTTCTGCCATACATTACAGAAACAATTTTTAATTATACTTTTTACTTATACTTTCAATAGTTAATAAAGAAGAACTTTAAAAATAATAGCAGCCTTGCTTTTCTATATTCAAGTGCAGCATTTCAGAAATTTTAAAATCCTGTAGAAATCCTCTTGTGAAAATTGATCAGCTATAAAGTGATAGCTTCATGAACATGAAATACAGTATTTGAGATATCTCCAAGCATGGCGTGAGCTAAAGCACAATTCTCTATCCTGTGAAAGTAGATCCATATATGCCTAAATATGGAGTGGTGAATTCTATGTAATAGCCCAGAATGAAACTTTGAAGTCAAGCATTGTTTTTGTCCTTCTGCTTACAAGCGTGACCCTTCTCTTCCAGGACCGACTGTTTTCAGACCTACAAAATGACCAGAACATCCTTTCCTACCTCTAAGATGAATATGTGTCAGGGATCAAAAGGGAACTTCATCATCCACGCTAGGTAATTTTTCCATTCAATTTTCTGAGCAACACCAAAATATGCTTTCTTTTATTTCCCTTCACTCTCAGAAGTTTCTATGAAATCTTGCTAACAAATCTGTTTTCTTAGGAGATTTCGATCAATCAGCCTTTGCACCCTGCCAGAATTTCCTCTGCACACAAGCAGAAAGCAAGTAAGCAAAGTAAAATTCCTATAAATACAAAGAACTGGAGTTTGAAAATATAACTGAATTGCTGTAGAACTGCTAATCATGAGGCTACTGGGTGGTCCTGAGCAAGCATTCAGCTCAACTGTACAATGTGCTCTTAACTGATTGCTTAAGACAGAAATAGGCCACAAATGTATAGGCTGCAAGATCAATTCAATTATATTTATTTATTTCAGAGCAAGGGAACACACATTTTTTTAGTAGAAATGGTGTTAAGCCACAAAGCCTGTACCAAAAATCAACATGAATCAGCATGTCCAGGAATTTTAGAAGTTTATCTTCAGAGAACTTGGTTTTAACTTTTTAAATTTTTTTTTGCTATTTGAGGAGAGATGAGGTCAATTTGACCAAAAGCTTACTAGAGACAGAAGTACTGGCAGGGAAGAAGGATAGATATTACTACAACCACAAGCTGAAGTAAAAGAATTTCCACTTCTAAAGGGATGTGGGTGTGCTGCATATTTAGTATTATCTATTCTGCACTTGAAGGCATCGTTCCAACTCATGTGATGAACCTGTTGATCCATTCACTAAAGTAACAGCTAAAAGGGAGATGAACATCCAACTCTGTGTTTAGGGTGCTTCAGCAGAAGTCAAAAAGACACAGACTAAATCCCTGCACTAACCACCTTGCTTCTGCAATGAGTTGGTCAGTTGATATATATATATAGATATAAATAAAATACAGCCCCCAATATTAAAACTTGAGAATGAAAGGTTTATGTATTTACTCCTTAAAATGCAGCAATAATTAAAAAGAAGCAGCTAAGAGAAAACATTCAGAAATCAACATGGTCTAGCACTATGTCATATTTAAATGGATTCTATACTGTTGTAGTGTGATGGCTCTCAAAAAATAGAGGTGCCTTAACTTACAATCACTTCCAGCTTTCCCTGGACATCATGAGACTTGATAACCCAATTGACAGACTTTCTACACTTGAGGATAAGTACAACATCTCTGACAAGTCTGGCGCCGGGTTGAGATGGTTTAATGTCAACGATTATATCCACCTGGAGAGCACTGTATGTGGAAAATAGAAAGTTAGAACAGAATGCCAGAAATTTTCAGCTATCAACCTTCTTCCAATCCATCATGTTTCCACTGTCTGGCCAGCTGATTAAAATGCTGGATATTATCCCAGGCAACACAACATGTGCAAAACAGATTGTTATCCCGTATACGCTTAAGTGATTTTGCATAACAATAGAAACAAGTACTTTTTAAACAAAAAATATTTCTGTCTCTTATTTACAAGAAGTGTGCTACTCAATTCACCCACTATTCAGTGCAGGTAAGTTATATGACTAGCAGGCTGCTTTCTAAAGTAAACATAATTTTCTTATTTCACTGTGACAGTGCCTAAATATAACTGTTTCGGTTTCCTCTGGCTATAACTGTGTTAAAACTTAAAATAATACATCAAAAAAAGCAAAAGGACAAGCAGGTTAACATACACACACAAAAAACCCAACCCAAACCATAAGTACTATATTGGGGAGTGTCTCTGCCTAAACAGTTAAATTGTGGAATTACTTTGCTTAAGATCATGTGTGCTTTGAGGAATTAAGCAGTGTATTCAGTTTCCAAAACGTCTGGATAAATACTTACTTTAAAAAGAAAAAAACCCAGATGTCCAGCCTACTGCTTGCTGGAAAATAGATGAAAACTATCCAGATTTTCAAGACCTCAGTAAAATAAGTAGAGCAAATGGGTTCTTACCCATCAATAACATCTCATCATGCAAAATACTGATTCAACAGAAAAACCTATACTTCCAGATCATCTTATGGGGCCATACATAACAAGAACGTGCTCATCCCCAAGTAATAGGTTCCAACTAATATTCTGCACTGAGACTTAGTCTATCTTGGGACCTTTGTTCCATCTCCTGCAGTTTTACACATGCCCAGCTCAGCTTCTGTATGTTTCTTTGGGGTTCTAAACTTTGTAAATATAGCTGTGGATAACACATAAAACTAAGAACAAAGTAACAGTACCTTTTTTTAAACTTTTAATAGCAAAATACTTAAACTTTTTGCAGTGTTATAATCGGAAAAGCAAATTCTTATTGTACTATCATCCAAAGCCAAAAGCCTGGAACCCAGGCTGTCATTGTGTAACACTACAAGGGACTTGGAATGATGCTGAGGTTATCACCAGCTCTGTTCAGGATAGGGCTGCATCATCGTTTGAGGTACCTATTCCACTTCCACTACACCTCAACACTTTCTTACTCTCCCCAGGTTGCTGGGCGAGAAAATGATCAGGCTCTGGGTTCAACATCTGGCAATGAGAATTATCCTTTTCACAAAACCACCTCCTCCCATCTCCATCTCCCTGTGTGATTTTCTCATTAGGGATAGGATGTGCTCACATGTAGCTGCATGAGGAGCACAAGTGGACAATGCCAGAAATCCAGTGTCAGCAGTAAGTAGACAAGATTTTAATTCTACCTGATCTCTGACAAAATTGTAACCATCTGAGTTTCATAGCAAATTTCTGTTCCAGCAATCATACTAGGCACTCAGGAAGAGGTTTTCCAAGTATGGCTATCTGAAGCAAACTCCACTCATGTTCTCCCACTAAGATCTAGGAATGACCAGCAAAGGATGAGTATTTTAAGTGTTTTACCTGTCAAAGGTATCTTTGACAACTTAGATAATCCTCATAATGTGTACAGAGTTACTTTCCCTAATCTGTAGTTATAACGTTTTTTGGTCAGTGCACCACTATCAATCCTTAACATTTCTTGTAATTATCAAACTATCCATTAAACTCAGCTGGAAACTTGACAGAAAATACATTTGTGAATCTTCAGAGCAACTGTGGAACACCTGCTTATAGACCACAGATCACTTGCAACCTCTGGACACTGTTTGGGAGCCCCTGTCCCAGGCTTTGCTGCCAGTCATCCCTACCTGTGACAGGTCAAGATTACTTTCAACCTCTCTCTCACCTCCTTATACAGTAGTCTAACCTTAAACCCTCTCTGTCAGATACTGCCCTTACTGACATTCGCTTATTAACCTTATCCTTGGAAAAATGTAATTGATTGAACAAGAACGAGCACAATATATAGTCCATAAAAACTGTGCTTTGGAGTCTTGTCCAGAAAAATCCTGTGATTATGAAGCAGAATTCAAAATCTTTACATACTGAAGAACCAATTTCTATTTAAGGCAAAGTACTAAAGCCCAAGCTTTTCCTGTAAGGATGAAATGCTTACTTTCAGTTGATTTTTATTAGACAAGTGAAATTTGTAGCTATTATTTCAGATCGTTTTAGTCCATTTAGATGATACTTTACCTGTTAGGATTGGAATTTGGAGTGCTTAGTTCAATGATATGAACTTCTCTTTCTTGGACTAAGTTAGACATAAGGCATCCCTCTGCTGGCTTTGGCTGTAGATATCCCGCAAGGTAATTTAAAGAGAGAAAATTCTTTTTTATGTTGCATGAGGGAGGAAAAACTTGATCTGGAGGGCAAAAAAAAAAAGAGAAAGAATATGCACCTTTAAACACAGATGTCAGCTTAGATGTATGCATGTATCACATCAACTTCAGTGTGGCACTACACTGCTGGAAGGTGTAGCTACCATCTATTATAAGCACATATGACAAATCATCATATCGAAAGGGAGATAACTTGCAACAATACATCACCTTTCTGATATAAAATAGATACTTCTAAATGGAATAGTTACTATTTATGGATTTAAACATTTAATGAAAGAAAATCCCTGCAAAGAGAAATCTGAAAACAATTCTAAAGGAAAATACGTGAAAACTTTTCAAAATTAATAAAATACATTCAATTTGTTCCTTGCACCTTTAAAAGAGATTTCTTTCTTTTGCAATTTACTCAGAGATAAGTTTTGGAATCAATTCCTTCTCCCTGTGGAAAATGTTTTATTCTTATTATTATAAACGTACCATTTTTTAAATACTACAGAAAGTTCTTTCCATTTCCTTACTCAATATATTTCCTAAATATTGTGTAGTTAGACTCAGTATGGTCTAGAAACACTGCATTTCAGTTGCACATGGAAAATTAAAAACAGCAAGAAAATTATGGAATCAGTTGTTGATATTAAGAAAGTCTGATCGTAATATCCATAGTTGAAATGATGAAATTCTAGCATAGCTATTCGATCTCTCCTTTGGTTTTAACTGCCTCGCTGAACATGAGTACTACAGAATTACAGAATATACTGAGCTGGAAAGGACCCACAAGGATCATTGAGTTCAACTCCTGGCCCTGCAGACCCCAAGACATCCCAAGAGTCACAGCATGTGCCCAAAAGCATTGTCCAAACTCTTCTTGAGCTCTGTCAGGCTGGACCTGTGACCACTACCCTGGGGAGCTGTTCCAGTGCCCAGCCACCCTCTGGGTGAAGAGCCACTAGTGTACAATGAAAACCATAAAAAGTAGTCACTTCATATGAAGTTCTCATGCACAGCCTACATTGCTGTATCCCAAGAAACAGTATTCCACTGGAAATGAGGAACAGTTTGCATTTCCGAGATACCTTGACATATAAAATCTCGTAATACATAGAAGGACTAAGTACCATGTTTAAACACATGAAGTCCTGTAAGAATACAATTCCACATGGCTGTGTCTTTGACCATTGCTTTACAAGAAAGACTTTTCCTATTAAGGTCAGCAGCAAGACACAGAAAAAAAAAAAATCAAATAGCATGCATTGTGAACACAAAACTGTGAACAAACTGTTAAAAGCTGTGTTGAGGCCATGCACTCTCTAAATGAGACGTGAAATGTCACCTCTGAAAGTGCATTTGTACGTGTTACACAACTTTGCAGGAAGACCAGAGACTCCTGCGACCCTGGCCTCTGTAGAAACAATTAGGGGAGTTTCTCCTCCTGATCTTATACAAAGTAGTCTTTGAATATTAACCCTGTTGTCTCCCCTACAGAAGCTACTAAAGCTGTGTAAGGCTGTAGCTATTCATACTGCCCAAGCAAAGACTCCTGTAACATCTGGTATGTGCCCTGCCAGATTAGCCTTGAATGCAGCTGCAGTTCTGCCAGGTCCTCCCACAACAGCACAGAATGGAAAATGATCCCAAATAGTCTACACTGAGCTTGAATTTTTAAATATACACACACACACACAGACAGACACTAGGTATTTGCTTCTTAACTGCCGTACAAGATGATTCAGGCCATAAAATAACAGTTCTGGAGCAGTTTGTGGGTAATTACCACACGTGCTATCATTTGCCACTGCAAAGAACTCAGTTCTTGGTCCTGGCTCAGTTCTTGCTTCCATTAGGCATCTCTGGAGCTCTCCAGAACCACTGCTCTTGCCGCCAGAAGCATGGGCTCTCCCCAGCCCGGGCCTCCACTCGATAGCACGCTTTTCCTCTGCAGCCAGTTTTAACTCTATCACGGGCTAACGGACATACGTACCAAAATGTATTTACTCTCGTCCATACCAGTTACCAAAATCGGGCTGGAGCAGAAAAGAAAAAGGGATCCATTTCATCTTTCTTTGCTCGCTACACATCTCTTTGTTAGTTTCAGGGCTGTCTACTTACTTTGGAAAGGGACTGCAGGTGTCTGCAATCAATTAAAAACATTATCAAACCAGCCAACAAACAGTCAGTTTATGGATTCTGTGCCTCTCTAATCTCCCTAAACTCCCAATATGGAATCAGACGTGATGTTTGCAGGCAACACCCTCAGCAGAGGGTCTGTGGCCAGCAGGCCGGGGTGCCGAGGGGCCCCGCTGGCCAGAAAGCAGCAGAGCTGTGAGCAGTGGCCAGCAGCCACCTTCCCCTTCAGTGAGTGCCAGGCTGTCTGGATGGAGACAGAGGATTGCACACCAGGATCTGCAGTTCCTGTGTGCAGCACTTCTATTTTACTGATGAGGACAGACATTGTCTGCTCTATTCTGCACAAATTAGGTGTCATCCACAGGTTCTTGGCTAAAAGTTGAATATCCAAGCTTAACATCATCCGGAGGAGGTTTTTGTACAAATGAGCGCTGTTAATCAAGTGTCACTCTCCAAGACAGGCACCCTGGGCAGCAGCAGCTGGATTCAGCAATAAAAATCCCATCCAAGCAGAGCTTGCCTTTCAAATTCTGAGCTGGGGATAAGCAAGGTGTTTGGAATTTTCCTTGGGCACTCTGATGGTAGAGCTTATTCAAGTGTATTTGCTGTTTGCTAGCCCTTAGCACAACAGAGATCAGAACCTTGACTGGCACTGAATGGCAGGATAGAAATGGGATCACGGAAGGGGCCTACAGGAGTCTCGAGAGGGAGGATGCAAACTCTAGGCAGTACTCATCCTGCAGCAGGACACACAGCGAAGCTGGACACAATGAGGCCATGTAGAAGCATTAAACCAAGCAAGCACAGCATGCAGGATATGTGCACTGGTGTGCACTGGCTATAAATTCAGAATCAGGACTGATGCTTCAGCTTCTGCCAGGACAGAAGCACAGTGTTACCGTCTGTAAACAGACTGTTCATTTTCCACTTTAGTTACTGTTATGGCTATTTTTTTTTCTGATTTAGCTAAGAATTAGGGTCCCTCCAGGCTAGCACATTTGTCCTGGATTTACACTGGATGCATTAGGTAACATTTAGCTGACAGGACTTCCTGACTTGTTCAATCGTGTCTTACTGAACCATGAGGAATTAAACTGAATTCTGCTGAAAAACACATACCAGGACCACTTTCACCATGAGCAATTCTGCTTTCTAGAATCTGACAGTGACTATTGCAGCAGTCACTCTGCCATCTCCTTCATTACACAAATCAAAGCAAGAAAAGAACCCCATGTCTTGTGCCCCCTTCTTCCACACCACCATTCTGGCCCCTCAAAGTTCTTGCTGTGATGACCATCCCTGCAGTATTTGATTGGCCACTCTTTAGAATCAACAGGATTCAGATGCACTTGGCCCTGATCCAGTTTGCTAGTGCTCTCAGCTGCCTTTCATTTGCAGTTTCAAAAGTGACTTCAGAGACCCATGGCATCAGAAGCAGCTTTATACTATGAAAGATCAGCTTTCTTCAGATCTTTCTGTCCTCTGGCTTGCATTTTATGTTTGCTGTATTCAGCTACAGCCTAAACTTCTGAAATGGTACATCTTCCAGTTTCAGATTTGTCTAACTTGAGTGAAGATGAAATGTAGACACTCATATGGATACAGCAATTAAATTTTCTGTCGGTCACATAGCAAGGAACTACTTTGTGTAGCCACCTATAGATTACGAGTAATACTAGCAGTGATTCAGACTGTCAGCCAAGGGTACCTTACTAAATTGCTCGAGGAGTGTAAGTTGTGTATGAAAAGCCTAAAACGTACATCACTGTATGCTGTGGTTTGTGAAATCCTGTGATTCTATTGTTCACTCTGCAGAGAAGCAGACCAGGACCACATCCCACGTGGTTTTCACGGAACTCCTCACATGACTGCTGCAGTTCAAGAACTGACCCTCTCCCCACCCCTGAACACATGCATAACCCCCACACATACACACATATTCATTCTTCTGCCAAGAATTTAAATCAAAATCCAATATGGTTACAGCTGAGCTAGTTTGTAGGAGCCTTCTCAGAAACTGTCTATTCTGGTTGCCTGCCAAGTTCCATTTTGTGTACTTACTCCTAAATAAATTGTGTTTTAGTGCATTCTAAAGATGATGAAAAACTCTCCTCTTTAGCCTCCTAAAGGTTTGACTGGAGACATGCAAACCAACAAAAAAAATTTTGGTTTTTTTGACGTACCTAATTAAAGATTTGTCTCTACAGTGCAGAGACCACTACTCCCATGTATATGTTCCAAGATCACTTTAATAGCTAATAAACATATTTCTGAATGATTTTCTGGCATTAGAATACAAGACTAGTGCCAAGTAGAACAAAATAAAAAAAAAAAAAAAATCATGCAGGGGAATCCTCTACAAATTTGGCAGGATTTGGATAAAACTAACTCAGACATGTTCTGATTTTGGGGGGCAAGCCTTATACATCAGGAAATCAAATGATCAGATACAGGTGGTTAGGAAAGAAAGTTTTCTCCACAGAAGGCTTTTGGTTGTTGGGTTTTGGGTTTTTTTCTTTTTTTTTTTTTTTTTTCCCCTGTAACCAGCTAGTTCAGCTCTTTGGAAGTTTCTGTAGAGATATTGCTGCAGAGGATCATACAGTGATGTTGTTCAGCTGTGGAGCTACAGCCTGAACCCTATCCCAATATGGGCCTGTGAAGTACCCAAAGAGCTGGAGTCCTCTGCCACCCACACTAGGCCACCTGAAGAATTTGGCATGTGGCTCACAGGGACAGGAAATCTTTCCCCTTGGGATTAAAAAACATAAGAACAGACTGAGGCAACTTATTTTGGTGAGGAAAGCAATAAGTCTTTGCCCAAAGAAGCCTGGGTCCTTATACAAGCAAATATGGAAAAAAAAAAAAAAGTAACTCAGGTCTTTCTAGAAATTTCCCCCTACTACAAGTTCTTCAGTTCTTCAGATGAATGCACCCAAACCATAAGTAGTTGATTCTGTTTGAAAGGCAAGGCTTGACTCTTGTAAGATTCTGAGCAATAGCATCCACATTTATGAGCATAAAGTTATGCTACCAGAATCCATTAAAAGTTGACTAAATCCAAGGTCTGGTCTTTACGCTTGCTCTCATTTCTCTGCCTTCCCCTTTCATATCACATCTCTTGGAAAATGAGATGCATGTTTAAAAATTAAAATAAGTGAAATATAAGCAAGATATAGTAATATAAGCAATTATTATCAATATCTTAAAGTGTTTACGAATTCTGTTGGGTTTGTTTTGGTTTACCTTCTCCTACTTTAATATAGATGTTTCTTGATATTTTAAGTTCAGTGAAAGATGTTACTGCTCCATATTCCTTCTGGGCCCACTGTAGCAGATGTTCATTTTTCTCAGGAAAAAACTTTTCTTCTGTTTCTGCTGACAAGGAGAAGTTTCCCTTCTCAAACTGAACAACGGAACCTAAAGACACCTGATGGGAATAAAAACATATTTTAAATGTGGTACATTTATCCACACAGACACGTAGCATGTTTAAGCAATGTTATCTGTCATACCCAAAGGCAATGACTGAAGGTGATTATGGCTTATTTCTAACAATACCTAAATGTCACACCTTTTAACATCTGCATAATGATTCCTTTTTCAGAGATGTTTTTAAAAAATGAAGTGCCCATCAGGCCAGGTGGGGTGCACACAGCAGCTGAATCACATAGGGCTCTGAGTCACTCTCCAAAATTGTACTATTGTAGAAGTGGAACCACAGTGCTGCAAGAGCAGATAAACTTTGGGGGCAAAGGGAGGGAGAAAGTAAGAAGAGGATGGTCTGAAGAAACGAAGGCAGGTAAGAATGTGAAGCTCAATAAAACTGGGAACTACTGAAGTAACTCCCAAATCAGAAAGAACACAAGTCCAATCTCAGTGACATATAAAGGCCAGCCCAGAAACAGAACGTAAGGAAAGAGAAAGGCTAAGAGAAAAGGAAGGTATTTACTCTTGCTTTACCTATAGGAAGTGAGGAAATACTTTAGTTTAATAGATAAAGCAGATGAGTTATATACATCTTCTGAAAAATTCTTAAAAATAGGTTACACTAAATGAGGTCTTGAATGGAAAGACTAAAATATTATTTAAAGTAGTGAAAATGGAAAAACAGAAGTTTAACAGATTCTGCAGGAAAGCCAAAGATATTCAAATACAACTTCACTGGAGTGGCAATAGCATCATTCAAAAACAGAAGGTAGCAGAGCGTCAGACTCTCAGATTGTGACCTGCTTCAATTTGTGTTGGCCTTGAGACATAGACAAGTCATTCCAGATTGACTAAAATGCAACATCATCCCAACAGGAACCTTTTGACTTGCCTGTCCCTGCAGATGGATGTACCCAACATTCCAGGACATTTGTCCGCTCTCAAGAGGTCCCTACAGAAAGCGGTGACAAGAGCAGAATTCCTTCATTTGCCCAACCCATCCAAACACTTCACTGTCTCTCCCCTCAAGGTGCTCAAGGATTGGGGCCTGCATGCCCTACCCAGGCTGGTCCTTCAATGAACACTTTGACTAAGATCTAAGCATCCAGTCAAGAAGAGTATGTACTTGAGTGAAAGCATAGCAAGATGAACAAGCTTTCAGGTGTGAAAGCATCAGTGAAGATTTTTCTGGACATACTCCCTGTAGTTTGTTCAGATAAAACACACAGCTCCTACTTCCAGACCACTGCAGTAGACAAAGTTGCATCAAAGTACCACCATTCCATTTTCTTCTGTTGTCCTTTGTGGCCCCAGGGAAGAAGTCTGAGTCACCCTGTTGTTCTCCTCTCCCTTCCCTTTTCACATATTTCTACTACTCAGACTTCTTTGCATATTTTATTTATATTAAAAAAGTATAATTTTACCCAACTGAAAAGCTAAAACTACTGATAACTTGAAGAGGGAAAAATACATCATAAAAATACATTGCAACAATTTCTGTCCAGAGCATTGTTTACACATAAGTATCTCTCAACATAATTATTTTACACAGATTATCTGAAGCCAGGTTCCAATTACAGAAATTAACTAATGACAACCATTACCTTCCCTGGAGCTATTGTTGCCAGCACTATTTCAGGGTGATACATACCAAAATGTTTGGCACGTACAAATATTTGTCAAAGTAAATACATAAATTACATCCTTTGGCACATGAAAAGAAATTCCAAATTCCTCCCTGTGTCTCCAACTATAATACCAGCATTTATTATGCACATATCACATTTTCTTCTCTAAGAGAAGGAACAGGTAATTCAGAGTTCAAATTGACCAGACCTATCACAAAAAACAGCTTAGGAATCCTTTTGCCAGAATAGTTTTCAAAGTTTAAACTAACATCTGTTTCAATTCTGAATAATCTTTCTTATTTGTTTTCAAATGACTACCATAAAATGCTTCCTTTGAAAGAAAAAAAAGAGTCTATCTTATTATGTGTAACACAGACTACATCACTTTCTCTCAATACTCTCAATATTTCTCAAATAAGGAAGCAAAGTCTGCCATTAGAGTTAATCCAGTACTAGAAAAGGAGAGCAACCAGTCATGTCTACAAAGAATTTAGCAAATGGCATTCACTTTGTACTTTCACCACAGACTGATGTCATGGAGCATCTCTACGATGCCCCTAACACATCAAATTCTGTGTAAATTCCAAATGTACAGTCTGAGAGGATGACACTGACACAGCACAAGCCAGGTCATGCCAGATTGTGCACAAACACCTCTTAGCAATGCTGACTCTTGTATCAGAGACATGTAGGACATTTTCATAGAGCTTTGGCCTAACTAGAAAAATCTCCCATGCATGAAATTCCCAGGATTTAAGGACTTAACCAGTGATTATTTTGCAGGAATATTGAAAAGATGTTGGCATTCCGCCCTCAGAGACAAACAGTTTATCCAGTAAGTACAGTAGTTGGTTTTCATTTACATATTGTTTCCAGTATTTTTTTTATGGTCAGCATCAGGATAAAGCAGCATCAGTGTGTCCTTTAAGACATTTGAGGACAGCATGAGAGAAAATATTATTCCTTCTAAATAACAACCAAAGAAAAGCACTACCTTGCAATAATACATTTTTGCTGTATTTTTCATTTGAGATCGTTAAATGTATGCTAACACAACAGATGTCTTCCTCAGAGTACACTTGGTTCTTCATTAATAACTAATTAAAATTTGAAAACCCTTTTCATCATCCTGCAGCATGACAAATGTCTTCCTGAGGGACAGATCCTATCAAAGTTACCAAGTCCTACAAAGGAGAAACAGACAGACACAAAGCAGAGCAACTACAAAGTCTGGCACAAGCATCCTCACTAAGGGCCCATACAGTAAACATCTTTAAATAAATATGAAACTTATAATATTTATTTTTTTTAATCACATACTAAAGTCTATTTGAAATGCTGGTTCCACTACCCAGGTTTTAGAAAGGACGGCAGAGTTCTGCTGTGCTTGCCAATGTTGGGATTTTTACTACACAGACCTAAGGCAAGGTTAAGTGAGCCAAGCACGTTATTTGTTCTGGAAAGAATTCAACAGACCCTTCCAAAAAAGGCAACCATCACTGTTTCAACACCTGCCTTGAACATTAACTACTTACTCTTCAGAACAAATCAAAAGCAGCTCTAACATGCTTAGGATAATCCAAAGTATTAAAGTCAAATAATGTTTTAAATACTTGGGAATATTTTTTACTTTCATCTGAGCACTAATTACGCATTGATTGAGTGAGACTGCTGCCACAGACACTTTTATCTCCTCCCTTCATCTCCTCCAGTGGTTACTTTCTGAGGCTGTAGAGTAGAAAAATGCCCCAGCTCTATTTCTTCCAGTTGTTGTGAGGACATGAAAAGGGACTGCATCGGCAACATCCTCTGCTGCTGAGTACACCTACATGTCTTGTCACATTTCTGAGGCTAAATGAAGAAGTTGGACATGGAAAATCCATTTGTAAGACCAAAAGATACTGGCCACAGCCACTAACCACAGCAAGCGCCGCAGTTCAAAGGGCTGTTCCTCAGTCAGAGGAAATGAGGATCAAGAACAGTATATTTGCTACCAAAACCTGAGCACTCCATCAAAGAACAAAATGTGTTTAGGAACATATTTTGGTTACATACACTACTGCCCTGCTGACCATTTGGGAAAATAGGGCCTGAAATTTTCTTTGCACCATACCAAGGCAAGGAAACATACACCCCTCTTGCTGGAGGAACAAAACAAAAGTAGCCTTCATACATCCCTTAAGAAAAGTTTCCAGTCTCAATAAAACTGCCCTTGCAAGGCTGCCACGCTAGTTCAGGACATTGGTTACCTGGCAGAAGTGCCAAATGTCATAAGTTACTATTCCCCAGAGGGAACAACTCTCAGAACCAAACCTGAGTCATCTCAAATACATACAGTGGTGAGTGTGAATACTACACATACAAACCAGCACATTCTGTTTCTTATTTTACCTCTTTCCTTCTCTCCTTTTAAATGTTTACTGCCTTTCTTTTTTGTTTGAATCTGATCCAGGGGGATATTTACTTTGTTTGCTTTATAACATTTTAAGTATTTAACATAGATATAATTCAGAACTCCCAAGTAGGAAGCAAGTTCATAATTTAGCCTTGAGAGAGAAGAGGTAGGCACCTCTGGGACATGACTCAGAATACAAAGTGTCCACAGCCACACAGCATGCACCAATCCCTCCCCTCAAAACAGCAGCTACATCACTACCCATTAAGGGCCTGCCAGCACAAGTGACCAACTAACCCACCCCTAAAGCCATGATTGAGGCAAATACAGTAGGAGGAAGAGAAGCAGCATCCTTCATATTTTTATCTGAGCTACACAGTATCAGACCTGTGGTGGAACATGTAGGAGAGGAGTACATCTGCTCAGAATAAAATTACAAGACTTGAACCGACTATCAGAGCAGCACACACGGGGATCAGTCAGATGGTGTTTTTTGATACTGTACTTTGATGTGCTTTCATCCTCTTACAAAGGAAAAATAAAGCCAAGGATAAAGAAATATCAGGTATTCCAAAACTCAAAAATGTACATTTTGCTGTTCATAAATCCATATACAACATACTATAACCATCAAGAGAACAATTCTCCTCAAAGACTAAGAAACATGCTGCTTTTGAAATTACATGCAACATTTGTGAATCATCTATCAACTTTGCATAGTCCTTACAGCCACAGAGGTGTGATGTTTTCAGGCTCTGACAAAATTTTTCATTTTCAGTTTCACATTCTCAAGACCACATGCAGTCATTACAAAATTCCACTTCCAGTTCTCACATTTTTGAAAACATACACATAAAACAACCATTATCTTAATTAGATTTTAGATTTTAATTCAACTTCCTAGGAGATGCTCAGTTTGGCAGCTGCCAAAGATCCTTATATAATTAAGGCTGTTCAAAGTTTTCTCAGGATGAAAGCAGAACCTTATGAGATCAGAGAGCAGATTCCTGCACATCTTTATATATCTAGAAAAAAGATCCTGGAATTTTCTGTCAAAGCTGAAATTGTGTCAAATCAAGTGCAACTTTCAAGACCCCTAAGGAACAGTTACTAGAAAGATAAAGAAACAAACAAGAAGATCTCTGTAAAGAGGAAATCTCTTTGCAAAGTTTAAGGCTCAACAGGAATTCATTAATTGCACACAGGTAATTGTCCACTCATCTCACATTAATTTAACAACATCTTAATAGACTCAACAGAACACTTGTTTGATATGAGCAAAATAAGATAACAGAAGCTTTCCCAGGGATTCTGTTTCAAGTTAGAGCCAATTTAGTGGAAGAAGTGAAGGGGAGAATTAAAGCATATCTATGCAACTGCAGCTATAGTTTCCACTGGAATCAGTGACTCAGTAACACAACCTGTTGTGATTTATGATCTCCACGTCAGTAACACCAGTAGTCTGCCAAAATCCACTGCCGGTTTCTGTAAACTTCCACTGGCTAAGCCCCCTGTTTACTGAAGCAAGCAAAGAAAGGAAGGAGCCATGACCATATAGAAGAGCAAAGACTATCACAGGTGCCTGTTCCAGGTCCTTCAGCCTCCTGAAAGACTGGTATTTGGGAATACACCTCAACCACTAAATGCCACAATATTCTTTGTTTCCTTACTCTTGGATTAATTTAAAGCCTGGATTAATTTAAAGTCCACATCTTCCTGATTACCAGGTGTCTTGGTTCTGAAAGTGGTGGGTCTGGACTCCTACAGGGACCAGGAGAAGGAGGAATGCTTAGGATCAGAGGCAGCCATAAGAAAGATCAGCAGGAGATACAAGAGGCAGCATCATCCAGATCTGGCCTATCCACACTCCTAACACAAGTTTTGTTTGGAGCAATGACCCACAGAGACAGCCCACTCTCAAAGCTGAAACAAACACCATGCAATAAAGTTTGAGTTTTCAAACATGTCTTAAATCACATGGGATCTCCTATGAAGTCCATGACAGTCCTAGCAAACCAGGCTCCCAAAGAAATGCAAGCTTTTGAGGTCCCATGAAAGAAGAAACTAAGGCACAAGGACCTGCCTAGTTCCCTGTGAAATTTACTGGCAAGTTGGTATTTTTGAAATATTTCTGCCCAAACCAATGTGGTTACAGTTAAAGTAGAGGATACCTATACATTATAAAATTTCCCTATTTTGGGACATCACACAAATAGAATTTTTAAACCATACTCTGCATATTCATTTCATGTACTATATCTTGCTTTCTAAGCCAGAAATATCACTGCTCTTCTGCAATGGCTTCCTGAAGCAAGCTTTGAATGAAAAAAAAAAAACCACCTCAAACCCCATGATATTTAAAGATGCCTTACAAGGGTTATTGTACTCTTAAACTCCTTTTACATGAATTGTTTTCAAGCATGTATTTACTACCCTGTCATTTTCTGCCATTCCTTCTGCTGACAAAATCCTTCCCCTCTTTTGCCAAGAACGTAAGAATCACTACCATATGTACCCTGAGGTCGCCCCAATATTTCTGGGAGTAACCCATTTATATAGACTTTAGAAAAGTGGTATTTTGCCAGTGTTGAATCATGCCAGGAGACAAAGTCTACAGGGAAATTTACTATTGTGAAAAGCATAGTAAGAGTTATTGTTTACTAAACACTGCTTTTAACTAGACACCTAACGTTAATTTTCACATTTTTTCAAAAGGCAAGGAAACGGTGTGGGGAGGGGAAGGGAGAATATGAACTCTTCCAAGTGGAAAAGGGCAACTACAGGATTATTTCCAGCTCCTGAGTAGAAGAACGATGAAGATTTATAAAAAAAAAACAAACCCAGGATTCTACAGAAATGTAAACGTCCTTTTAAATTCCTCTTCACACTGTTACACAACACTGAAAATCTACTGCTTTTACTTTGAATAGTGAAAGGTCACTATTTATACCAAATTTATCACTAGTCATGCATTTCCTATCCTTCCTCACTCTTCTCCTAGCCGAGCACTCTATTCACATCTGGGTCTGTTTAACCAGTGATTGGAAATTTAGCCTCCTGATTTCCCGTTAAATACTAAGCACAGGAAAACAAATAGCACTTGTTTTTCAGTGAGTTTTGTCAGTCATCCAAATCTAGTGCAAACCATAGAACAGCCTGTGGTTTGGTGGCAGTGACCCAAAATATGTGAACCATATTTTCATGAAGTGAGAGGAATAAACCAGCAATTGGCTGAAGTAATACGAACATGGTTTTTTTTCTTCTTAGAAATACAGAAATGACTAATAATTAAACTCTTCATTCTATCACTTAGTCTTCTTTAAAGCTTTTATTTTATCTTTTCAAATCTAAAACCAAGAGCAAGTGATCTGTTTTTGTATTTATCACTACTGCTCTTGCTTCCTCCATTTCACTGCCTTAACACACACATTCACTCTCAGTTCTTGCGAGTACAGTTGTTTGCATACGTGTTCTCTTATCCATAACTCTTACTCATTCACTTGCCTGAATAACTAACTCAGAGAAGGAGCTGAGGCATCACTTCTTAAATCATACATTATATAAAATCACATAAGTAGATATTTAAGGGGGTTTTGGATCTATTCTAACAGTGATTTCTAACAGAAAATCACAAAGCGTTGGGACCTTTCTGTCATTGATTTAATTCTCACTACTTTCACTTGCTGAGCAAAGACATTTCTAAGCTATAAAACCAATTGAAAAAGCTACCATATATGAAGAAAAAAAAAATTACTTGCTGAGTAGCACCTATAAAACCCTCTTTCTGTGCAGTTTCATAAAACTTCTGGTTTTCTGCCAAGACATGTTCGCAATAAACTAGTTTTAGGGAAGGAGAGAAATGACGACTTGATGGGAAGGAAGGAAACTATTTTGCTGTATGAA
This sequence comes from Orthonyx spaldingii, assembly GCA_013397795.1. Classification (NCBI taxonomy): domain Eukaryota; kingdom Metazoa; phylum Chordata; class Aves; order Passeriformes; family Orthonychidae; genus Orthonyx; species Orthonyx spaldingii. Next base: position 2,500,831 of record VZTJ01004015.1, on the reverse strand, counting down.
AACTTAAAAGTGGGGTGGTGGAAGAGGTCTCGTAATGTTTTTCTGCTATACTGACCTGCACCAAGATCACAGGTAAGAGCAGTTTCTACAGTAGTTGTCTAGCTTACATAAAACTGTGATCTGTCATAATCTAATCAGTCTAATCACCACTGAAGATGTCCTTCAACTTCCTCTCCCACTCCCCTTTAAAATGCAATTTTGGCATTTATTCCCTGCTGAGGAAAAAAACCAAAACGTAGCACAGATGCCAAGCATTCCCCTTGCTGAACTGAACAGAGCTTCCCACCCATGCAATACTCTTCAGAGTGATGAGCCCATGAACACCTGAACAGAAAATGCCCAATTCCCAAATTGTTATATTTTTGTGACATGTACAAATACACAATCAGACTAATGTGACTACATACACCAGTAACCGAAGTGATGATTTACAATTACTTAGGTCAGGCAGTTCATGCACTAACCCATTTCAGGTATTTTTGGATTGAAATGCCATGATACTAAGGTATATTTATTTTTGATGCGATGAAAATAAACTCAAGACTTATTTTACTAAAATTACAATAATTTCGCAGCATCAGCTACTTCACCCATCAATATACAGCAAGCAATGCAGAGTCTGAAAATAACCCTGTCCATGCTAAATGGATTACTAACTACCACACTAGGTGGACACCATATATTCTTTTCTCTTTCTCATACACACAGAGAAAATTTTTGTCAGGTTTTTATCAAGATACCAAAATTTTCTCTTAAGACTTCTCACTAGTGTTCTTCCTCATTTACAGATGGAGAAAGGACCTCAAGAAGCAAAAAGACCACACAGGCAACCGAATAGTGAAGAACAACTCCCCTTAGCAGGCATGCCCTGTCATGATGGCTTCCTCCCAAGTATTGTCACTCTGTAAGAATCACTGTGCTTCCATTCGGTGTCACTTTGGAAAAAACTCTTCAAAACATGACCTTAAAAAAATCCTGATGCTAACCCAACACAAACTGTGGTTTGTTTGGGGCATGCTACTTAATTTTAACAATAATTTATTCCACTGTGAGGTTTAGCCACCAGTAGACATTTTGTGAAAATGAAACCATGAGCTGTTTCCACGTAAATAAAGCACATGACAAGTCACTGAGCGAGACTATGTGGATTACACAAAAATAAGTGCAAAACCACATGTATACACCAAATCTACATTTTCATACTGAAAAAAATGTTTACCAAGAAGGTAATTTGTGCTTCCCCCTATATCGTAACTATGCACCCAAAGCCTGAATTTTCTCCCACATTCATTTTAAGCTTCTTAACTGATGGAGGACCAGGCCCAAGGCAAAACTCCAAGCTTGAACTATGTGACAAGAAGTTAAACTCCGGCCCAACTCAGTAGTATTGTATTTTCCCAGTCTTTTGGATATGTACAGACACAAGCTTTAAATCTTTTCATCCCTCCCTAGGGCAACTTAGCTTTAATGGGAACTCAAACAATAAATTCACAGAATGAACAAACAGACCATTTTGCTAATGAGGACACTGAGAACACACAGCCCTAACTCTACCCTCGGCTCCAGTACAATCTCCATTTAAGATCAATGTGCCTTGGTTTCTCCACCTGTACAATGCTACTAACAGACTTGTGCTCCAACTCATCATCTATTCATATCCTGGAGTGACCTTTGTTGTAAATAACCTTGGAACTTATAATTAATTTGTAATTTTTATTTAGTTATTTACTTAAAGCACATGTCCCTGTAATAGTTTGAGAACTTTATTATGATACTTTACATAGGAAAAAAAAAGCTAATATTAAAAAGAAATAAAGCACTAGGACTTCACTAATGGCTACATGATCCTTTCACTACCAACTCTGACCTGGCTCTAGCAGTGTGGTCTTTATGAGTAGCAAGTCCCAGAAATTGTCATTTAAACTTCCTTACACTACTTACCGTTCTAACAGGGACTCAATCAATGAAAGTCATTGCAATTCATACTTTACATACAGTATATTAATAAAATTGTGAATGAATGTATTGTTTGAAAAGCCTGAAGGAAAAGCTGGAAAGTCAATGAATATCTTGCCTGAGGCTTCCATAGAGACAGACACAATAGTTATGACACTCCTATGGTATGCGTGCCACAGATTTCTGTTTTGAGCATAGAGTTCACAGGCACTAGAAAAGTTTTTTCAAATTTGAAATCTTTTATGATTCAAAATTCTCAATTTTCTGTTTTGGCTATATATTTAAGGAGACTGAACAAGCCAGAGCCAGAGAGCTAAGTATTTTTAAACAAGGGCCAAGGAAGCACGCTCTGCACTCTGCAGCCCTCGGAGCTGCTATTTACAGTCCTAGGGTCAGTTGTCTGGAACTTACTGAAGGCTCTGGCACAGAGGCAGGGAACCTCTCTGCAACTAGGGTAGAAGTAGTATGTCCCTTTGCCCCACAACTTACATAAACAAGAAGTCCTGATACTGAAAAGGGACAGCCTTTTCTAGGACAGAGACCATCGCAGGGGTTGCAAACTAGCACAGTTCAACACAGGCAAACAGCTCTATGCAAAACTAGAGCCCCTTGACCTCTATTTGGCATGCTGCACTTGCCTACAGGTGCTGCTAGGACTTCCTCCACATTTTGCATGTTTTCTGTGCCACATGATTCTGTGCTCTTTTTTCAGAAAGCTTTCAGGAAAACAATGTATTTGTCTTTGTGAGCAGAGCAGAATTGTGGAAAAGCAACAGATGATGACCACACTTAAAAGGTTGTTCAGCCCATAACCTCATGGCTTATCATCCCAAGATGCCCTAGCTACTGAGGAACTGGGTCATGAAAAGTAGGAAGGCTGATGAATCCCTCGTAAGAGACTGAAGTTAGCTTATGTTTACAGAAAACATATCACCCTAGGGAGAGAACAAAGTGAACTTTCAGAGTGAGAGGGACCACAGGGACTAAACTGAGAGAGGTAATGGTGGATCAGTACCCTGGCATTCTGCAATCTCATTCTTCGAGCTCTTCGTAGGGAAGAGAAACAGAAACCTTAATATGGTGGAAGGAAAAATACATAAATTCATATGGCACATAAGGAGATCCAAAACTGTTATGGAGAGCTACTCAGATGGATTAGGGATGAGTTAACACTGAGAGCCAGTTCAGCCCCTTGCAACAAAAAGACGAGCTCCTGTGGGCAGTGGCATTATCCCAGTGCCACAGGCTGGCAGGATGGCACAAGGCAACACAACATTCAGGCCTTACCATGACCAGCAGAGACTAAGAGATAGAGTTTTGAGAGGAGGTATTTCTTTTGAGTCCCCCCAACACAGCAGCAAATCTATAGTGCGTACCAGGTATTCCTGCCCCACCTGAGAAACAGTCCACTCCTTCCTGCAGCATCAATGGCCAAGTTTACTGTGGCAGTTCTTGACATCAGGCAACTTCTTGTTTGGCAAGAACCATGACTGCTGCTGCTCACATCTTCAAGCCTGATTTTGTAACCAGAAGAGCCTGAAACAGTTTTCTGAAGCACACCCTTATCTAATGGTACAGTTTTGGCAGGCAGAGCCTTAGGCACATTCCTATTGTTCCTATGCCTTAATGCAGGCTGCTGAAGCCTCACTGAGACAAACCAAGCAAGCTCAGCATGATCACCATCTGAACTCCAGCACAATCAGCTGAGCAGAAATGGATGGGTCTCAGCAGACCACCTCTCCACTGCCAGAGCAAAGTGCGGGAAAAGGGAAAATCCTGGGTGCAGGGGAAGAACACAAACTAGCTGAACAAAATCTAGTTGATAGGAAATGGGCATGATGATGCATTGTACGAGAAAATCAAAACTAAACTGAAAGTAGGTCAAAGGCTTTATTATCTGATGAAAGATCCTGTTTCTTTTGTCCATGAGAGGAATGAGGACTTGTACTGTTGTTCCTCAGCCATCTTCTGAGCAGACCAGAACTGTACTGGCTGCATTAAGGACATATAACAGGAATGGTCAACAAGAAGATAACAGTAATGAGTCTCCAAACCACCAATGAAAAACCTAAGATTGTGAATACCTTAGAATAAAAACAAGCCCACATTCTTTGCACCAATCACTAATACAGCGTACTGGAAACAGCACATTCAAAATATCAAGGGCACTCCTGCTCTTATACATTGACAACAGGAAAAAGAAAAACAATTCCAGAAAGTTTGCAGTGTCCAGCAAATGATAGAACTCTTGGTGCACTTAACAGTGCCACCACCATATCAGGTCAACTGAGAGAGCAGTGTCCCTTCTCAGTGTTCTAATGCTGCACCACGGTCCATCTTCCTGTCCTGCTGATGCACAGCGACACAATTAAGTTCCCACTGGGTGCTACAGAAACAATCTTGCCTACCACTGTCAGCTGTGCTGAAGGAGCAAAATTAAGCCCTATAAGGATACTGCTAAAAATAATCAAGCTTAGGTCTGCAATTAGAATTGAATATAGTAAAAGCTGCAACTTTCATAAAAATGACTCGTGATTAGACATGATGTCACACATTAAAAATTTAATCCAAACAACTTGTCTGTTTCACTACAAATAGCAAACTTGAATGTCCTGGCAAACCGTAAGGACATGATTTACAAATACTAGGTAATATTTGGATCTTGAATTATAAGCAGTGCTCCAGCCTTTCTGAGAAATAAAGATGACTTCATTCTGGGCTTAGCTTTGTCATTTCAATAGACCAAAGCTTCATCAGAGATATAAACCATAACTGGACATATTGAGCTCAATATATACAAATTTTTGTTTTGGTCACAGACCACACAACTAGCATCCACTCTTAATATTTTCAGTTGCTTTGAGGCGTTTTGCCTTATGGTACTGTTAGACTTTCAGTTAAGACTGGTGATCTGTTATAATCATAGCTTTTTGAAGTTGAATGGCTGCTAGTATTAATAACTATATGATGTGCAGATTCTGAAAAGCAGTTTTGCTTTCTTTTCCTTATATTGGCATAACAAGTAATTGGCTACTTTTTCCAAACTGCTTTGCTCTACCACCAAACTGTTCCCCAGAGCCCTACAATGAAACCTGACCCCCTGTTAACTTGTTTTTTTAATCTAAGTTTGAAAAATTTCCAAATGAATGCCATTAACTCTATGCCTTATGCGACAAGCAGCTATGACAGAGAGCAGGCCAGAGGACTGTGTACACTTACAAAGAAAACTCTTCGGATTCCAGGTGCCAGTCTTTCTGTTTTTAGCTTCCAGACCAAAGGCAAAGGAGAGTTGAGAAGAAACACCAGAGGCTTCTGGTGAATATGTACTGATGAAATTGGATTCAAATGTAACGTGACCTACAGAAAAACACAGAAATATGTGAATACTTCCTGGAATTTGAAACACTGAATCAAAGGCAATCTGTATATATATCTTATGACTTCTAGCATTCAGACCTCTTGACTCAAGATTATACACTAATCTACTTCCACAAAGGTCAGTCAACGGAGCACAGAGAAAATAAAATATGAAATGGTTAACATTTGTGCTCTATGCTTGCAAAGCACTGCTAAAAAGAAAACCTTGGCAAATGCTGATGAAAAATAGCTTATGCAAAAGGTCAAACCACTAAGCTGAGAGTTGGAGAACAAGGAGATAAAAAGAATTGCAAAGCAAACTCTGATTTCTGGTTTCTAGATGGTAGTCTACAAAGTTGGCTTAGAGTATAAAACCTCATCTGCTGATTCTATTAAGGGCATGAATCTAGCCTACAAAACAAATAAAACTAAACAAACAAAAAACAGGAGGAACAAATCCAGAAATACAAGCAAGCACTACACTACTTTATGGAAGGAATTCCAAAAGAAGTTTTAACACACATTAGGGAAGGAAAATGCCTGCGTTCAGAGACTAAAAAGATACACAGGGTAAATGATTTCAGGAAAGTAGACATCATGAAAGTGAGGCAACCTGTTACAGGTGGCTTTGAAGCAACCAGTTTGTGGTTGCTGGAAGTCCCTCCTGCTCAGCTCCTCGTATTCCGGTACTGCCTTTCTAAGAAAGGGTTCAGTGTTGGACAAAACCATAATCAAACACATGACAGAACAGCCTGTCAGTTTTTAGCATACAATGACTTGCAATTGGTATTACAGTGTTTTTGTGGCACCTAATAAGCTGTTTAAGCAGTCAGGATTTAGCTTGATACTTCCTTCCCCATTATAGGAAGAAACCTTTAGTGTGCAATGGAGAGAGGATCTACCATAGACTGAGCAGGGAAGCTGATGTCCCACAATACTGGTGACAGGCAGGTTCCCTGACAGACAACCACAGATCTTTCTAAAAAACTGTAGAGGAAGCAAACATGAACACAATCACCAGTCTGAGTGGTGGCAAACAGAAATGAGCACACAGGTAATTCTGAATTAACTCTGTATCCTGCTAGATAATTAAAAGGTAATTTGAGCTGGAGAAGAGCCATTATGTATAGTTCATTGCATGATTCTTATATTATGGCAAACAACCATTAGTTTACCATTAAAGTAAATGGAGATTCATCCAGGAAAATACATAGATGAAAGCTAGAAACCAAATTGAAAACTAGGTACCTATTACTGTCGAAAATCTTTCCAAAATAAAAAGTAGGGTGAGTTTTTTGTTTGTTGGTTTTTGTTGGGTTGTTTGTTTGTTTTTTTAGTTGTATTTTCTTTATTTCCCCTTGAAAAGTTCACCATTACTATAAAGTGAAAGCCAAGCCCTCGTCTTGGGTCTGAGACAGCAGAAAGACCTTTTTCCACAACTTAAGAACTTACAAAAAAGCTACCAAAAAGCTGGCTATGCTCCCACACTGACTGGGAGCAGCTGCTTAAAAGCAGAACACACCAGATTGTGAAATGCCACTGACCAAACGTGTCCCCAGTCCTCACAGTGACAGACATCAAATCCCATACGCACACCTCTGGGAGCATCGAGGACATCCCTGTCCTCCTCTTTGTTAAGCCTGATTAAAACTTGTTGGAAAAGTGAGTAAATCCATATTTGTACTAAACCCCAGCTGCTTTAAAGAATGAGCTCCTCTTCTGGGCAGCAGCTGTGCAGTGACAGCCCTGCCTGCAGGAAGGCCAGGCAGTGCCATCTCCTGCCCTCTGCAGCCACCTCTGGCACCACCTGGACTCTCCAGCAGAAAACATGGTGGTATTTACACATTTCATAAAGAAAACACTAAGTACCACAGACTACCAAGAACCACATTTCTCTCCATTTTCTGCCTCTAAAGAATAAAATACCTCATTTTAGCAAACTGCAGGGAGCTAATGCTCTCAATTCTGATGGGAGGACAGAGACCTGAAATGCCAAACAGCCATGGTCTTAGCTACAGAAACTGCTTTATTGTATCAGCTATGGAGCCAAAGTACTTCTGTTACTGAAAACAAGAGAGAAATTATTCCTTTTACAAGATTCCTGCTTTGTTGTTCTGTCTAGAAATGGAGAGGTGAAAGTAAAAAGGAAAAAGTGTTCAGAGCCACTATTAAATTCACAACAATTAAAATGCTTTCATTAACTCTTGTGGCTTTTCAGCTGTAATCACTGCTAAATACTAATAAGCTGTTTAAACTATTAAATGTAATCACCTAGTTCTGGGCTTATGTTTTCTTACAAAACAACAAAAATACTATAATCTCAGTTTAATAAGGTAGTCCAGTTATATCTTTTGCAGTTCTGATCTTGCAAATGTGAGTTCAAATTATATTCTGATTTTTTTTCAGCTTCAAATGGCATACAGTGCATCCAATGCACTTCCATGCTCAACGATAATGGACTTCCTTTGATCCTGGATATTGATGAAATTACTTATAATACAGTTTATGTGCTCAAATAACCAAGAATAGAAAACAGTTACAATCCTCTTGCACTGGCCAACAGGAGCACTCAGATTGGGCTTGCACCTTGGTTGTATTTTTGTTAGAATATCAAGTCAATGTAAAAGATAGGGCTCTAATTAGAAACTTCAAAAAATTTTTGCTATTTAAAGCCTCTGTTATTTATTAAAAGCAGGAATTATACAATACATATAACACACTCTGAAAACTTCATCTCAGAAACAGTTAGGCCAAGCCCTTTGGGGAATAAGGAAATGGAGAATTACCTCTGTTTCAACTGATCTCAGACAAATTTATTCAAAGCCAACATCTATCAGACAAGACAGATGTTTTAGACTTCATGAAGATTTCTTCCTGTTGTTTTAGTCACATGAGAGAGCACAGAGCAATCACACTACCTTAGTGAGAAAATCAGACACTCTTTGCAACAGGATCTACTATCCAACTCTGTAGTGTGGATTACACTACACTTTGAAGATGTATATAATACACACATACATTATTATTTCCATACATTATTATTTCCATATATGCATGGAAATCAACGAAGTTTGTGCTGTATGCAGAAGTGGTGATGTATCTATCCATGCCTTTGGCTGAAACTGCAGGGTAAGTCATACCACATAATGGAATTTTCCTACATTTCTGCCTGAAAAGTGCAGATCCTTGAGAAAAGCTACAGGACTTCAACACCAAATCAATTTTTTTCATAACTAAATGAAATGTTTCTGTGAAAATTTTCTGAATAAAGGTAATTTTGCATTACTGCACTCCTCAGTTTGTTCATGACTAAGCAACGAAACTCATAATGTAGAATTCATATCCCTACTCCTAAACTTGAAAAAGAATATAGTTAATGTGACCATGCTTCTGCAGCGGCCTCCATCACTATATTCCTTACCATATATATTCCCTGTCACTATACTTGTTGGCATAACAGAGTACTCAGCAAAAAACTGAGTCTTGACAAAAAAAACAACTTGGTTTTACAGACTGAAAAAAAAAAATCCCAAAGAGCTCCAAAAAAACCTACTCAGGACCATCTTGGTCATCTTGTTTTTCATAACCAGTCTCTGCTTCAGAGCTAGCACTGCTGAGGAACCCACCTGCTGGGCAGCCAAGTGTGAACGCGACTGTTCCCACTGAGAAGCTGTGTAAAATTAACACACTCCTCACACCATAACTATTTCCCCCCTTTTATTTACAGTTGCTCCAACAACACTGCCAGTGCTTGATGATACAAAGCAGTGGTATCCACTATGAGAGACTTTTTTCTGGTTCTTGGAAAGTTTTTCAAGGAAACTGCTGGGGAGTTACCAGCACTCAAGATCTTTATGCCAACACCCTGCTGCATTTGGGTTTTACCTCACATAACTACAGTCAGTGGGTATCACACGGAAATTTCAGCCCAAGTACAGTAGGCATGGTCAGAACAGCTCACCAGAGAGGTGTTTATGTGAAGGAGAGTGGTTTGAATTGCAGAGTTCAAGTGAAAGCCTGGACTTTGACTATGTGTCAGAGGTACCCAAATGTCTCTTCCCACTCCTGCTTCAGAGACTGAAAGGCTCAACAGGATTCTAAGGTGTTAAAAGTTATGACATCGACACAAGCACAAGTTCAACACTTCAGCTGCACCAGCACCTCCAGCATGACACCAGCCCTCTCTTTAGCTCTGCCTTGCTAAGCTTTCTGCTGCCACATCCACAACACAAATTGATAGAAAGATACTGGATTGCTTCAAACCACCAAAATATTTCTAATTATTAGTGCAAGAGATAACTACAAATTTTCCCTTTTTGTATTTTCACTGGCAAAATCCGTATTATTAAATATTTATGTGACGCCTTGCCCAGAAACTCCATCAGAAACCAATCCTATGTGTGTTCAGTGCTGTACAGAGTGTTTTGAAGACATGGTGTGAAACTCTGAACTCATTGAACTCTGTGGTAAAATTCCTAACTTTTTTCTGAAACTCCCATATAAGCTTTAAAAAAAACCCTACAAAAAACAGGGATCCAAAAAGAGACATTCTCCATCCATTTCTAGAATTTCAAAGAAGCTTATAAAATACACACATTTTTTTACTTCTCAACAACATACTACCTCAGTCAAAGTCTTCTGCATCTCAGGTGGCTCTGTGACCAGTTTGGTCAAACAATACCAAAAGAAAATGAAACCAGAATTATTAAATAGACTTGGGCATTTTTAGGTCCCCTAGCCCATTTAAAAAGCAGCTGGTATTGCTTTGCCCATGTTATTTTAAAAACATATTAAGAGACAGCACATTAACCAAGCAGACAGCAGCACAACAGTGCAGGAAAATAAGTCAATGTGGTCCAACACATTCCTCACTCCCAGTGAAGGGCTCATTTGATCACTGAGCTGTTGCACAGCCAGCATTTTCATTGTGCAATCAATAGCTAGGCCAGACCTTCTGGGCATGTGTGTCAGCAATGGTCCTCTCAGCAAGGCTCAACTTCAACAGCTGTTTGTCAGAGGAAGCTCCTCTCCAGACTCACGTCTGGCCCCCTCTGGCACGCACTCCTCCAAATAATACATGACTAACTTGTGAGGAATACAACAGTTTGGTCATAGGTGAAAATCATAGACTAAAGCTATGCTGAAAATCTTAAAACAAAACCTACACCTTCATCATTAAAAAGCATCTAAGTACAACTGGGATGTGAACCACAGAGTTCTGTCCTATTTGCTAGAACACCATCTTCCATTCAGAGCTGCAATGTCCATCCAACCTCGGCTGGCATTGCCGAGCCAGCCGTCCCTGCCAGGACCCACGCTGGTCACTGCTGTCTGCACATTGTGTGCACAGTTCCTTTAAGGTCTCCAGCAGCAGCAAGGTTAAGGCGGCTGCGGAGGCTTCTGTCCCCAGAGATCACAGTTTCATGGAAGGCTGAGTATCACCACAGAAACCAACTACAAAAACAGTCTACGGGCTCCTGCCCCGTTACTCTGGTAAAGCAATTTGTACTATGTGAAAGGCAAGGACACAAATACTGAAAACTGATCAAAGTAAATGCTGCTGTTAAAGTACCATTTTGTTTTGCTGACTTCAAGGCATCAAATCACAGGCTCTGTGTTTTGTTCTAAAAAGGTGAAAGTTAAGTGCCAAGGATTTGTAAGGTTGAATTAACTATTCCAGCATGAAGACCTTTAGATAAATTCATAGCACATTTTCCAAAACAGCCATTACAAATCTGCACTAATAAGCCAGGACAAAATATGCGGTGTTGTATTGAATTACACTGCCTAGGCTTGGACAGCTGTTCTCTAAGAAAGAAGAAAAAAAGGAATTTTAACTCTCAGATCACATAAGCACATTTTCTGACTTACAAGTGACGCACTAAAGACCGATTTATGACATCTTAACTCATTACTCTGCTGCAAAGATTAACTCATTCAAAGCAGACAAAATTTAGAGCTGAAATCTGAAAATTTATACCCATCTCTGCCCTATGTGTTCTTACTCTTTTTGTTAAATACAATATTCATAGGACATAATTTATTCTGATATTGCAAGTCAAAGAAATTAATATGAAGAAACTCATTTTTACATTTCACTTATGTCTATCAATACAGGAAATCTGGAATTTCTACTGAAAAAATATAATGGCCACAACAGAATTCAGTCAAGGATTAATCCATTAATCCACTTCAAGTGGTACTGCACCACTTTTCAGAAGTGTTTATCAATTACTTTGGGAAGGATTCTTTTCTTCTTAAAAGAAAGAAAAAATGTATTCTTTAGACAGGGACTGTGAATTCAAAATGGAATACTGCTTCTTCCTCCCCCTCGTATTTTTGCTATGCTCACTGAATATTGTGTTACAGATTTGATACCAAGCCAGCTATAGTAGATCACAATGCCCGGTTTTCCAGAGCCAACAGTTTCTGAGAGTTTGCTGATTTTTCCAAGAAACTCAAAATATATTCACGTGGTGTTACTGCTTGAATGTAACTTTGCTTGAAGGGTTACATATTTGCACTCTTAAATCAAATGATTGTATAAGCACGTTCCTAAAAGCACACGAGATCCTACTGCTTCCCTTCTGGGAAGGTTCTCCAATCCAGACTCTTTGTTCAGACAGAATAAGTACCAATTTTTAAAACTCACTCCAGCAATCAGACAGAAGACCTTCAAAACAGTGTCAAAGAAACCACAAACTCCAGAGAAACTGCAATGACATTAAAAGCAAGCACTCATACCCACAAACAGTTACTTTTTCTCCCTCAGAACCCAAAGCTGTGCCACCTTCACAGCCCTTGCCAGGGACACACCATGCCACTTTCTCTCTGCCAGTCCAGCACTCATGGATGCTGCTGGGGCAGGGACCTGCCCCTTTGGGAGAGAGCAGGGAGGGGGCTGTGATGCACGAGGCAAGGAAAGACCTTTTATTACTTCTAGGATGAGGCACAACTCAATCCTTAGGGAATGGATCTGAGTCCAAGGTAGCATCCACCCAGGTGCGTGGGGGACTGAAGTTTATTTCCAAGGCTCATGTAACACTCTAATTCTAAAATTAACCCATTGCTTATTTTATCCTAAATACATCACTGCAAATAGACTGGCATTGCCTGGACCTTCTCGCCCACACAGTACTGAGAGAATCAGATTGACTAAACAGCAGTTATAGCTCCGTTTTAAAAATCATGGGAAAGATTCACCCCTGGCATAATTCCACTGAAGCTGCTGGCATTAAACCAGGGACTGATGTGGTCCCATACGTTACTTCATAAAAAAGAGAATACTATTGCACAATCTCTTGACTGTTACAATCTACCACCCAGACTGGGAAACAAGCCTCCATAAAAAAGAAGACAAGAGAACAGAAAAGTTGATAAGGACTGCCCAACTACGACCTGTGGCCCACTGCACTCTCTTCATTAAGAAGTACTCTCAAAAACCTTTGACCAAAATGTGTTTGAAAANGGGTTAAAGGTCAGGGTGTGCTGTGCTAGACATAAAGAGCTTAAAAATCAAGTACTGCAGCACATGAACATGCCAACATCCACTAATAAACTATTTTGAATTATGCATGATGTTCCCACTATTAATGATTCAGTGGAAAAACAGAGAATCACAGAAGAAGCTGAGTTGGAAGAGACCCTCAATGATTATTGAGTCCAACTCCTGGCCTTGCACAGCACCATCCCCAAGAGTCACTCCGTGTGTCTTGAGAGCATTGTCCAAATGTTTCTTGAACTCTGTCACGCTGGTGCTGTGACCACTTCCCTGGGGAGCTGTTCCAATGCTCAACCACCCTCTGAGTGAAGAGCCTTTTCCTAATATCCAACCTAAACCTTCCCAACACAATTACAGGCCATTACCTTGGGTCCTGTCACTGGTCACCATAGAAGAGATCAATGCCTGCCCATCTCTTCCCCTCATGAGGAAGTTGTAGAACGTGATGGAGGTCTCCCCTCAGTCTCCTGTTCTCCAGGTTGCACAGCACAAGTAGCCACTAAGTGGCAGCCCCAATATGTGTTCAAGACAAGAACTAAATAAAGCTCTCTTTACCTTCAGTAGGGATGAAGCATCACCCTTGAGTTTGGCACCTGTTCCATGCAGAGGAACACACTGCTTTTAGTGAAGATCTAAGGTTTATCATCAGAACCAACTAGAAAACTGACCTGCCCAACTGACTTGGTAGTTGTATCCAACAGCTGGATGAGAGGGAGCCTTTTAGAACAAAAGCCTAAGGGCTTGCAGCATATTCAAAAATTATCTGTAGTTCTCCCTCCAGTCTCACCTCCAGTACATTTCTAGCCCTAATGTTAAATGACCAAACTGAGGGTCTGTGTAATAGAATGGAACTGCAGCACATTTAGATCTCCTCACATGGATTTGTAATTCAGCTGCACTACACAACAGACTAAAAAAAGCAAATTACAAGTAAAATTTAATATAATATTATCAAAGACATCACATGCAACTTGAGTACAGTGGTATGCTGTACCACACTAAACACACCGCTCTGCTCCTGGCAGCAGAGTTGCCTGTGTCTGATTCATAACTGGTGGGTTACTGCACCAGTGACACTTTCTCCTCAACAGGGTAAGAGTAGGGAACCATGCTGGTAAGGTTTAACTGGAAATGCAGTGCCTATTCAGAAAGCACCACAGCTCACATAGCATCAGAAAATTCTGACACAAGGAGACATGGCAAAATAGTGCTTCTAACTTCATGAAAATGTTGGACTATTTCTGCTCACAGCTTAGTCATGTAATTTATTTTCAGACAAAAACATAGCCAATTAATTTCTGGTGTTCCTAAATTGTTATTCTAAGCCGGAGCTGCCAAATGCTAAGCATTTATGCAAATACCTAGAAGTATGTAACTAAATATAAGCTATATAAAATATAAAAAAAATATAAAATATAAGCTATTCTTGATACAAATAACTTGGCAGATAGGCAGGACATTTATTGAAGTCCTATTTGCAGCAGAAAAGGGTATTACTTTCACAGTGCAAGAATAATAAGAGTAAAAAAACTTGAGGGTTTGTATAAGGACAGAAAACAAATAGCAGTAACTGTATTACCCTAAGTCATACTGAGACAGTTCTGTGACAGTCATCTTGAAAGTACAACCCAAAGAGTTTACTGACAAATTTTATGTAGATGTCATACACACACTGCCTATGTTAGGTTCACTTACCTGAATTACACAAAATCCACCTTTCCCTGTGCATATATATTTCGATTTTCACTGAATGTGTTCCTCATTACATAGCTTTGAGAACCAGAAATTTCCTGAAAAAGAAGATTTCTCAAAAACTTCTGTCTGCAGCAAAGCAAGCAGTCTCTGCAGAAGCAATTCTGCTCAGCACTGCCAACCAAATGCAACCTTCATACGATAATCCCCACGCTGGTCACCTGCAGAGCAAGGGCTGCCCACAGTGACCAGCCCCACGGTTCAGCCAATGGCAAACTCATGCTGGGACCACTTGGCCCATTCTGTCTGTGACTAGACCTAGATGCTCAGGCTCCCAAAGATTAAGTGAAACCATTTGTGCCATCTGCCCTTTTGCAGATCAGCCAGGCTTCCCAGCACTTGAGTCCTAAAAACATGCTTCACTCAGCTTTGCATAAATCAGTAGATGTCAATACCATTCACATGGCATATCATGAATCCTGAGGGGACAGTCTTCTTTTTTTACATTTTGTGGGAAAATTCCTTGTTGGCTTTAGATCTGTTTAAGGGCAGAGGGTCTGTTCCTGTACACCACAAGTACAGCATCTCCCATACTGTTGTTAGAGGCCTATTCGAAAAATGGTATAATCAGACTCAGTTTGACTTCAACAACGGTAGAAGACTCATACAGAAATGAAATAAATTTCCAGATAATTTTCTGTTCTGCACTTACATGTACATATATTGCAAATCTAAGTTCTTCTTTAGTGCATTGCCTGGGCTGCACATTTTAATTTGCCTTCCCTTCTCCAACCCCTAAACTATTACCAGGTAGTTGTGTAACAGGTACCCAATGACCTGAAAATATGGGTGTGGAAGGGGTTAACTATATTAGAGGATATATGAGTACATACTACAAAGCAGTTCCTGTCCCAAAGGAAATGCTTCTTTAACTGAGAGATAAAAGACATATGACAAATTTCTGCCAGGACTATTTTCCTTAAATGAATTTGGGGCCTTCTAAGCAAGACTACACAGGCTTTTTCAGGTAAACACAAGGTTCTACTGCCTATATTTTCAGTCAGTTAGATAGGTGCCAGCCAGAAATGACAGAACTGCATTGATGTATCACTACAGTATTGATACATCTTGCCTCTCAACAGGTCTTGTTAGTCAAGGTTCAGTATGACACCAATACTGAATACTATGTGTATTCAGAGACTGTATCAGCTCTGTCTCATCTCCACCAGGTCTGACAGCAGAGTTGACACAGCAGGTTCATTGTTCATCTCAACTGCAAAGCACCATGCAGATGTAACATAGCACACAGAACATCATGGCAAAACTGGAATCTGAATACAGAATTTCCACATCTCAGGGCAAATCCTTAATAGTTTAACATCACACTTTCCACTGTTTCACAAGCTGCAGGTGGGGAAGGGGAGGAGGCTGAGATAATAGGATTTCAGAAAGCAAGTAAGTACTACAAACAAACATGAAAAAGATGACACAAAGACTGCAGGACAAAGGGTTGTGCCATTTGAGAGCCTCCACATACAGAAGAATTTGGTCCCCAGGGTTTGCAGCTAGACCACACATAGATCCAGATGACTGGAATAAAGAAACATCATTCTACAGGTGTCTTTTAAAGAGGCACTGTCACATAGCAAAGTGTAAAATGCAGTGTTCACATCTTTATTGGACATGCAAAACTGAATTCTTGCTTTCCAAGCCAGAGTAAGGATCAGCATGTGTGCATGACTCATAAAAAACCAGAAAACCTAGCAGCAGTTCCAGATTTAAGAAACAGTTTTGTTTACTTTATTGTCAGTAACTCACCAGCCCAAGTAAGAGTTGGTGCAAATGTGTGTCTGTACTACATACGTTCACAAATACTATTAGAAATTAAATACAAAGGAAACTGCTTTCAGAAGATTAAAAGTAATTGTTAGCAATATATTGTCTCTCTACTCCCCTGGGGTGGGTCTTCAATCTTCCCAATTTTTTTCTTATTTTTATACTTACAAATAATCAGAACTTTTAATCTCTGTACAAACAAAGCAGTATTTGGGGAATATTTCAAATAATGATTGATTTTATGATACTAACTACACAGAAAAAAACCCACCAAGACCCCTAAGGAACCAGATTTTCTATTTAATCAGGCCTAGCCATATAAGTAAGACTACTCATATCTCTATACAATTGCAGAATCAATACCATAAAATCTGACAAAAACCTCCAGAAGACATTTGTGATGCTATCAATTATTTTCTTGCACAATGATGCCATTTTATGCACTTCATATCTACATTGTCTTGCTTATTCTTGCTTGAAAAGAGATTTACTGAAGAAAATACTTGCTTGCTTTCCAGGCAAGTAAGAAAGAACTAACTGCTGCTCCTTGCATGCAGTATTTTTCCATGTAGCTTCCAGGCGCATTTTCAGTGTTCAATTTACTTCACTGCAAGTATTACTTGAAACCCAATTAGTGGAGGAAAGAAGGCATGTTTCAATGGCCTACTCTGAAAAGACACCTACAAAGCAAGTGCCACTGTATTCCCCTGCAAAGCAATGTCATACAGAGTCACCTTTCCCAAGAGGCCTCGAAACCCCACGTGCATGTTCACATGCACTAGCACACTGTGTCCATGCAGAAGATGTGAATACTGTGCTTCCTTGAGAGATGATGGAAGAGTGAGCCAGACTTCAAACAGTCTTCAGGGTAAGAGAATGTTGGTTATCTCCAGAATGGTGACAGCTCTTAATACTTTTCCCTCACTGATGGCATGAGTCATCACCAAATTCTACCTCTCATCTAGACACACTAACTACTGCCACCACCATGTTTATTACATATGGCACGATCTCCAATCATAATAAAAATATTTCTTTACTATAAATTGCCATAGTAATTGTTAAAGAGACAGTATCAGCTAGAATTACCTATATTTCCTTCAACCTTTTTCAAGCAATTTAAGTTTCAGGTATTTGTACCTCACGGTGGTGCTATTTTCGTATCTTTTCCTTTAAATAACAAGTTTTCCTACTGTGTAAGTACTCTGCTTATGTTTCACAGGGAAAATAAGAGTCTCTTCTACAGAAACACAAACTTGAGTGTTACCAAAGTGTTATCAAAAGCAAGGTCAACATAAAAACACCCAACCAATTAAAATATTTGGTGTTCCCCTATCTTGTCACAGTACGGTTTTACCTTTCCAACTGATACAGGAGCATGGCTGTCAGGCATGGCAAGCTCCACACAATTTATGTTGGAAACCTTCCCCTGCACTGGGAGGCTGAAGAAGAACGACTTCATTAATTCCAGCGTTTGGTTCAAACAGACACTCTAGAGAACAACATAAACATGGCCATCATGACAAATGTTGCTCCAATATCTCACACACACATGCATTAAGCCCAAAGCTAGACTGGACCCTGACCATGAAGTTTGTGATATAAATGGACTCCTGGAAATGTCATCACTTCCTTAATTATCTTTTCTTGGGGAAAGTAATTACAGACAAAGCAGTAATTTATAAATACTCTACAACATGTCAGATAGAAGCTCGGAGAGAACTGGAGACCACAAACACGAATCACAGTCTATGATCAAAAATCAACACATATGCCTGAAAGAAACGTGTGAGCACACGTGCACAGTGTGCTTACACACACAAGCCAGAGAGAGACAGGAAGAGTCCATCTAGTAAACAGTGGCAGCAGCCCTCTTGCTCTCTACAGCCCTGCAAGAGTACATCAGTACCTGCAGGCACTTGCATTAGAGGAAAACCAGAGTCCAGTTTACAGCTTCCAACATGACATTTTAAGCAGCAGTCAGCAAAAGCAAAAACTGCGAGCAACCAGAAAACTCATACTGAGGTTCTTCCTTCTGAACCTGTTCGCGTTCTGTGGTAGGCCGTGGCCTGGCTTCAGACACCACTCCACACAGCTCTGAACTGAGAACAGGGCTCACTTTCTGCACACAGCAAACAGCCCCGTTTCTAAAAATGGAAAATACAGAGGGTTTGCACAGCACTTTCCAAGTCATGAGATGTCACTGCTGCCTCTTTAAGGGCAGACACGCATCAAGCCACACTCCTGCAGGACACCCGGCTCTGTACAAACAGGCTCCTCTGGCCAACACGGGACTTCCTCTGGCAGTTCTGGTGGGCAGAACTTGAAATGACTGCCAAATCAAATGACCAGCAAATCCTGAGCTGGCTAAAAACAGCTGGCTAAAAATTGCAGTACAAACAAAAAGCCACATTAAAAAAAGTGGAATTTTATGCAAGCACAGATGCCTCAAAGTGCTAACAAAGAGAAGTGGGGGAAGAACATTGTGAGGGCTTTTGAAAAACAAGCAAACTCCACTTCTTAAAGATACAGCAATGTCATGTTCATTAATCAAGGCAATTAAGACAATGTCATTTTAGTCTATCAGCTGCATGGGAGTTGCAGCTTTCAGCAGACACGGAGTTATCTGAGACAGACACTGGACGATTACGATTTCTGTGGCACATGCTGTCACTATCTTTAAAAGGTCTGTCATGTGCTTCATTTCTGATTCAGTCTGTACTCCAGCTGGGCTCTTGGCCATGGCTGTGTGCAAAGGGAGTAACATCCTGCAAAACCACCCTGGTGAGCCAGTGGAGCTACCACAAGCTGTAGGCAAGCTCTAGAAATTACCCAGGATCAGAGACGCATGTGATGAGGAACTTCTGCTTTCCAAGCAGCAAATACAGGGTGTTCCTGGAGTACAGTTGCCACAGCATCAATCAAAACTTGAATCTGAGACCTCACTGGCACAGAGCACTGGTGGAAGCAGTAATTCATCTGGACTTCCCATTCTCGATCTTCTTAGGTGGCACCCTTCCCTCACAAAACACCATGCAAGAAGATTATGATAAAAAGTAGTAGTCAACCCCAAATTTGACAGAGAGGCTTGCAGTGGCCAAATTAATTTTCCACTGTCATTCTGTATGCCCAATATGACTGATTATGTTGCCTCTGCACAAGTTCATGAACAAGTTCACATCATCAAGGAACGAGAAGTAAAGGGTGAAGTGATCGAGTTGACCTTGACAGGCTCAGCATAACAGGAGAGCTGGCCAGCTGAAGAGGCTGAAGGTTCAAAACCCCTGTACGTACTTGCATTGAAACTTGCAGGTCTGCTGTTATAGCTCGAGATCCACTACTGCTGCCAAGCTAAGGTGGGCAGAAAATGAAGAGGCAAAAAAAGGAAAACACCCTTGCAATGTTCAGATTTGGTCTGCACCTTGGCAGAGGCACAGTGCCTCAAAGCTGCTTCTTCTAAAGGAGTAACTATTTTTTTTTCAAAGCAAAGGCCTTTGACCTACCCGAAGTACTAAATATACCCACGTGCAGCAGTGTATACCTATTCAAACAAATGAATAGGTAACAAAACTCCCACTAACTCCAGCTGTCAAATAACAAACCTTGAAATCCCTTCCTGCCTGCTGCCAGCACATGACCTCCAGGCCCCCTCTGACCATGGCTCTGGTGCTGCAGGTCAGTATGTTCAAAATATGCCCAGAAAGTGGCCCCTTTATCTGACCTGAATCTCAAGGCTGTTCCTGGATCTCTGGAGGCCTGAGCATGAAACAAAACATTTCTCCCTGACATAGCCTTGGGTAAGGCTGTTGTAGTTTTAAACTTCTGAAAACAGTTAAAATGAACACACTGGGAAATAAAGTAAATATGTAGCATAACAGGCAAAATGAACCAGGTTTTCACCACCTTCATCACCCAGATCTTCATAGTCCTAAAAACCAAAAACACTGTGACACAGAAAAATTATCTTGAATTCAGGATCAGCCTATTATAATTAGCCTATTCCAGGAGCTAATAGCCATTTTAACATCAAGCTTACTCTCAAAGGAAATGTTTTTAAGTTACTATTTTTGCCAAGTAGCACTGATTAAACAGTGGGGAAAACAGTCTGTCGAATTATTACAGCTTCAGTGGCGTTACTCAAAATTATAAAAATAAAGACAAGTCCTTAGTTTTCCTGCCTTCATTTTATACAGCACATGTTAAACATCTGTATCAGGGATAACATCTTAAAGTTTTTGAGGATGAGGATGTCAACGAAAACAATAGTGAATCCATTGCCAGGAACTCCATGTATTCATATGTATTCAATCCTAAGTATTCACATGAGATTAATTTTATATGCCCCTCCTCTCTCCCTTTAACTATTTCAGTTGTGACTGCGTGCTCAAAACAGCTCAGGGAAATACAACCAACAGGCATGATAAAAGAATCCTCCATTAATTTAGGACTTGATAATATACCTGAAGAGTGACTTCCATCTTAAAATAATTTTTATGCTCTTCTATACTCATTTTTCTGGTGCAAATCTCTAGAGTTTCCGAGTGCCTCCACAAACAAATAATTCTTCCTCTGAACAAACAGCTCCATGAGGAAGCAGCTATCTCCTTTCTAAAAACTGAGAAACTGAAGCAGTGAAGATACCAAAGCCAAAGAGAAAGTTATTGTAAGAGTTCAGTAGTTCCTGGCATTCAGCTGAGACCCAGATCAGTACAGAAATGCACACACGCACTCACTTCCCCAGGAATATTTGATCAAATAAAACAAACAAAAAAGGCTTGCATTTTTCATGCCAAGTTCAATATAAACACTTGAGGCTATTACATGCACCCGTATTCTATTTCCTATGATAAAGCATGGCCAAATATGAATTGTGATAAAAGACATTTCTAAGAAATACTTGAAAAAGACTGGAACTTCAGAGGTCCTCACTTGAAGAAAGAAGACATTCCCAGCCTCAACATATAAGATTTCACCCCAATGGGATTAATGAAGCAAAATACAAACAAATTCCTTGAAGATCATAGATGTGATTACAGCATTTCATGATATGACCTTATATTTACCAGATTTCTGCCTTAACAAGGAAGTGCGAAACTACTGGTGCAATTTCATAAATACAGTTCAGAATACATACTCCTATACATTTCTAGTCTGTCTTTTGTCTTTTTTTCTCCCCCAGTTTACAAGCAAGAAAAAGCACCCAAATCTTAGTAACCCTTACTGAAAAGCCTGTCTGTGTTACAGGAGGAACACATACTCCTGCCATGCCCTCCCCCACATCAGCAACCCCTCCTATGTTTAAATTTGCAAATGCTTGTTGTCTGTACATTCTACACAAGTGTCAGAGTGAGTTAAATTAATGCATACACATATGTTGCATATTTATGAGAACCATGATAACTGCACAAGTATGTTTAATGCATGAACTCTCCAAGGAATTTGCTAGGGGAAGTTTACACTCCTCCCATCAAGTAAGGAATGTGTAATTTAGCAGCATTCTAGCACAGCGCAGGTTAAAAACAAAACAACCCAACCTCCTCCCCCAAAGCAAGTCTTTACTTAGAGATTTTCAGACCTTGCATTCCATATTATCAGAACTTCAGCCAACCTCTGAACAAACACATGATTTATTTTAAACATGCTTTCGATGTTGCTAAATCTAAGTCATGTGCTGTCAAACAAAACCACTGGTTTTATTCTGGAGTCTACTGGAAATATTGTATGACAAACAGATCTCTACCTTTGCTATCAGCATTTGCAGGCAACAGGAAATACCTCCGCTGGTAAATCAAGCTCATGTAACTTAAGGTGATGGGTATGTTCTACTTTTAGACAAAGGGCCGCTCAGAGTTGGTTTCTACAATAATGGAAAAGATAACATTTGCTCTGCTTTGTTCTCTGAGTCTGATCCCTAGAAGCAAAATCTGATCTTTCCAAGTTGTTTACCCTCTTTTGCTCAACACTGTTGCCAGCAAACCTTGCTCCAGCTTCCTGTGCATTTTTAGAGCAGCCATCTCCAAGGGCCGTGACTGGAAATTGCTCAGGAAATGGGAGAAGGAGGCTAAAGGCTCCAAATGCTGAAATATGTTCAGTGCCCTACACTTCAGTACACCCCCAAAGCACACAGACAAGACAGCTTGGGGAAAACTGCTTTCTTAACGTAAGCACATGAGACGAGGAACAAGCAGCCTCTTTCTGCTAGACAGCAAGTATTTTTACTCAAAGCCAAGCATTTAATTCCATCATTCTGTCAAGCTGACCAGGCAGTAGGGGCACCCTGCACACGTGTGACTCCTCACTCCGTGCGTGCACACAGCTGCACCAAGCGCCGCCTCACGCAAGCAGCACCAGCGGCACCGGCAGCAGGCCATGGGGAAGTCTGGGCTCATGCAAATGTGCACTGGAGCCATTCTGGTCTCTCGGGATGTACAAGCTCCAGCTGCAGCCTGCTTCATCCCATCCCCGGGCACCCTTTAGTAACCAAGAAGTTACAAGCTCCCCTGGTACCACGTCTCCACAGTGAGGGCACTCTTCTGCCTGCTTTCAATAAAACTTGTGATTACCTTGCGAGATCTACTCATACCAAATTTGCCTATGACTTAGCAATGGATTTAAAGTTCCTTGGGTGATGACAGAAGCACTGACAAATCCATAGCAGAATCACATACAGCTATTTAGTTCCCATCAGAAACTATGCTAAAAAACCCCAAAACAAACAAACAAAACCACCAAATACCCCCTTCCCCCCAAGTAAACAACCCACAAACCTCACAAAATACCAAAAAACCCCTACAATTTGGTCTTCATGTCCAGAGAACTGATTGTACCTACACTTTTTTCAGTCATTCACAGTGCACTTATCAGGCTGATAACCCAGTGCCTAGTATGCTAAGAAAGGCTTAAAAAACACTAAAACAAAATCCCAAAACAAACCCTCACCACCTCACCCCCCAATATAAAAATAACTGTTCCTTGTTCACAGTCCCACAAAAGTGTAATTTGTCTACTCATCTCATGACAGTAGGAGACCTGACAATTTTGATTAATGGAAGCCAATGACATACCTACTGAAAAAACTGTAAATAATTTTTCTCATCATATACTGGACATTTGAGACCATATATATGCTAAAAAGGAACACAATTACTGACGTTTCATGGACACACACAATACACATTGAGCTGAACTCACCACAAACCCAACAAGGCTGATACTGAAGTCAGTGGAAAGACTGATTCTGGCCAAGAGAATCTGCCTTTATTTTAATCACTATAAAGGACTCCACTCGGAAGTTCTTTCAGCACGTATTTAGATCCTCTTTTTCTAAGCTTCTCCCTTTTAAATCATCATCTTTGTTCTCTCATTACATATTCTCTAATTGTGTACACACACATTGCTCTCACAGGACACAGTACTAAGGATTTGTGTAATACTGTAGGAACACGAACTAAAAAGCTCAGCTGTCATGGCATACAACGTTTTCTTTGCACTTTGGCACTCTGTTTTGATGTGTTTTGAGAGTAAACAACAGTACGGCACAACTTTACATCAGAAATTTTATTCTGCTGTTGCTTTCAGAACAGCTGAAGTTCTTGCCAGTCCCTCCGAGTGCAGCACACATAAATAAGTAATTGGACTATCATAGTCAGCAACACTTGCTTTCTGTACAGCAGTCCCCCCTCAGTGAAGCATTAAGGCTGTGTTACATGGGTAAAAGAATCTGAACTTCAGTATTTGTTTATAGTGGTCTTGGCAGAGATCCAAAGGTATTCATGTTAATTTACAACACATTGAGGTAAACGATTTGCTTTTGAAGACAGCCAATTCTGCAAAGGCCTGTTGGAGATCTAAACCTGTTTCTGATTTCCTTTGCCCACACCCCCACTTTTTTTAAGTATACTTCATGGTTGTGGAAGACAATGAACAGGGTGGCTAGGTATGGAAGCAGTTTAATCATATGACATGCAAAGCAGAGGTGGACAATCCCCATGCAAATTGCACATGGTTCTTTGTAGTACTTAGGTGATGATTCAGAAATAACTTTATGCAGCAAATTAATGTATAATAATCCCATTTGCAGACACACTTATCACCAGGGATCTGGACAAAAAGTAATTTCCCCTTTACCTCTCTTTCATGATGGCCAAGACCCTCCTTGGGATTTCTGAGATTGAGGACGTGCACCTCTTGTGGCAGGCTCGTCGTGCCCCGGCTTGCACAGCCAGATAAGACTGTAAAGCTTTCCAACAAGGCATGGACTGGGTGTGAATTGTTAACAGGCGATAAGACACATTCCCTCTGAGGCACAGGACCTGCAGAGAAAGACAGATACACATCACCTGGAGAAAAAAAAGCAATACCTCTCTTATACTTGTCAAATAATGACCATCCTTTTGTTCAGAAAATCCACAGAAACACAAGCAGAAGCTTCGTGTTCACTCTCCACAAAATTAAGACGTTTATTCCCTTTGCCCTTCTAAGTTCTCCTGAATATGCTACCTCATTGGTTCATTTCTCTCTGCAAGTCTAAATTTTCAAGTATGTATTCCAAAATTGAAAGTAGTCTTTCCTTCACCAGGCAGGAAAACAAAGAGAAAAAAAAAGTCCAAGAAAATCCCATTTAAAAAAAAAACAAAAAACAAAAAAACCAGCAAAACAACCCCCAAAACCAAAACCAACCCACCAAAAACCAAAACCAAAAAACCACAAATCCAAAAAAGACCCCCAAAACCAACCACACAAAAAAAGCCACCACCACCAGTGCCAGCGGTCAGGGGTTTGGTTTGTCTTAGATGTGAATTATTTGTTTATGTCAAACACTTATCTGCAAACACTGAAAATGTAATCATGTATATAATAACAATGAAAAGTTAATATCTACTATAAAGGTAATTACATTAGGAAGGATTTGGGCGAGTTGGATTTGTTCCTTTTGAAGCAGTGCTGATTTATAGTGAACATCATTCAAATACATTGTACAAAACAGCAGGCATCTGTCACATGATAAAATGAAATGTTTGTTTACTGAGTCTATTTTTTGTCTGACAGCAATTATCTACACTGATAACAGTTATCTAGTCCAAAACAGGGTGTACGCCCTTTCAAATAACCACCACAGCATGATGTAGTGCCATACTCTTGTACAGTACGTGAGACCGTGCGATGTGATACAGCAAGATAGCACAAAAGCTGAAGCATACAGAGCAGTTTACATTTAAACTATATCTCAGGAAACTAAACCAAGACAAATATTTATGAAAAGCAGCCCTGCTTTTCCAAAATGGCTCAAGCCCACCCCTGACAGTACCAGATACATGTATGTTTTTGATTCAGAAGGTCACAGGAGAACGTAATTGACTTAACCCCTAATTTGCACTGAAGTCACTCAGATAAGAATTAGACTCACAGGAACCAGTCAGTTCAGAGGCTGCCAGGCATAAAAGAGGAATACAAGCTAGAAGCATAGTTTTTATCCGGATTGTGCACATCTGCAACTGAAGTAAAATGCTTCCTCTGAAAGAAGTTCAAAATAAAGAAAATCCTCAACTGATTAAATGGCAGACCAATATCTGGTTTTTTCAAGTCTAAAGCCAGCTATTATAGTACTAGAGATCATTTGACACTGGTGTACACATATGTTTAATTATATTAGCACTGACCTACACTTTGCTGGCTAAAATACAGATTGCAGTTGGCCATTTATTTACAAGTCAGAGTCTGTCTTAAACCAGACTATCTGGAAAAAACAAAGCCCTTGAGCACAGGGAGATTTCTGCAGTGCCTTGGGCCACAAAGGGGCTGTTCCTGAAACCCACCAGTGCATAGTGCATATCCTATGAGCTCCCACAGAGCAGGAATATTTGTAAAGGCAATGCTCAAGGCATAAATTACGCATGCCTGTGCTTGGGGTACAGAGGATAAACAAACTTTCTTCTCTCTAAATGAGGAGCTTGGCAGTAGCACTGACCACCAGCTTGGAGGACTTGAGGTTTTCTGTTTTTTATTTAACTCCTTTTACAGAAAATACATATAAAATGGGACCAGTCCAAGCAATGATACTCAGTTTAAGAAAAAAAATCCATTAAAGTTGCCTTTTGTAACAGTTGAACAAATAATTAGAATTTGTAACAATAACACAACCAGTAGAGAGTTTTTTTCCACATTTTCCTGAGGTATAAGAGCAATCAGAGAACCTTCTAATCAATTAGCCCAGTCACTGATGTGTAAGTCCTACAGCACACCATGTTATACAACCTGCACAAAAAACTTTCCAAACTTCACTGTTTCTCGGGCTAGGAAGGAAAGAAGCACTTGTTCATTGAATGGTTTCTTGTAGGCCAGAATGGAGTTGATGGTTAAGATGTTTCAATCATAACACACACGCACAAAGAACAAGGTGCAAGACTCTGAACAAAACCAGAAATGGAATTGCTGACAAAAACGTGCACTTTACTTAGCAAAGGTTCAGGAGAAAGAGCTAATACCTCCCTTGTGATTTCCTTGTGAACACCTATTCCCATGCAGTACATCTACCAATCCTTCCCTCCAGCCTCCATCTGGTATTTACTCTGAACAAATTTACCACATTAGAGTAGAAGACATCTGGATTTTGCCCTCACTTCCTACAAGGGGAAGATGATGGTGACTGTTTCATTCAGGCTGTAACTGCCTCCTTTGCTGGCACCTCAAATGTGCATTAAGAAATCCCTCTGTTCTGCTCCACATGCAAGATGGAAACAGTCCCGGAGGGAGCAGAAGTTCACATCCTGGATAAGTGTGCACAGCTGAGCTTATCTGCACAGGGGACGGGCAGAATGAAGCATGCCTGCTCTGCCTGCACTCCACCCTGGCTGGACAGGGGCCAGATCCTCGGCAGAAATCCTGTCACCCTGCTGGCAGTGAGCCCATGTGCTGTGCCAGTCCTAAGCAGGGCTTACTGGTGTAGGTTCACTCTCCCAGCAGTGCAGCTGCACAGCGTCTGGCTGCACGCCCTCTGTCAGCTCTGTTTGGAGGGAAGGAGTGCACAGAGCTGCTCTAAGCTGCTCCGTCCAAGAAACCAATGCTTTGGGGCATTACTGCATTTGATAGAACTGCCTTCAGACCAGCCTCATAAGAGACAGGGGTATGGCTCTGGAAATCTGAACTGATGACCAGAGTATCTGGAGAATGCTCCACTGCAATCAGAGCACACGTGCTGTGAGCCTGCCCATGTACAAGGCATGTTGAGGGCTAAATAACTGAGAGGTTACTCCAGCTGTTGCACTTTTGCCAAGTTTCACATAGGTACCTGTGTTGCTGTGTCCTGGGCCCATACTGCCCTTCCTGGCAACTCAAGACTCTCATGATCACTGTTTCTGTTACACATGCTGGCAATGTTAAACTGCAATCCTCGTGCGCTGATATTCGCGTATCTGCCCACCCACCAATCTGGGTGTAGTGCCCTGCCCAGCATACGTGGGCATGCCTGGAGGTAGCACCAAGGG
This sequence comes from Orthonyx spaldingii, assembly GCA_013397795.1. Lineage (NCBI taxonomy): Eukaryota > Metazoa > Chordata > Aves > Passeriformes > Orthonychidae > Orthonyx > Orthonyx spaldingii. The sequence goes on along the minus strand of VZTJ01004015.1, from coordinate 2,473,006 downwards.
AAAGGAAAACTTATTTCTAGATCACACAGTCCACTGAATGCTCAGCCTGTATCTGGCACAAGGCAGCTCCTTCTGCCACCTTCTCTGCATTTATGCTGTATCTTAGTCTATTCTTATACTGCGTGCACCGCAGCAATGCTGGAGCTATTTGCCCAACATTCATTAACTGCATTTCTTTTCAGCCCTTCCTACTGCACCTGCAGATTTGTCCCAGTCAAAGAAAGGTGGATGCTGCTACAAGGCACTGTCACTCCAGTGGGAGCTGCAAGAGCTCTCCTTTATCCAAACCAGCAGCTTTTGGCTCCCTCACAGAGCCTTCCTCCCCTCCTGCCACTTTGACTAGAAAGCCAGTTACCCCCCCTATGTAGTTTAAACCCTACAAAATGCATATGAACCACTCCAAAAAAACCCAAACACAAAAGTCCTCCCTAGGACACTACTAATCTGATTGTCTATCACCTCCACACCACCTACTTAGCCAACATGTAACCACAGCCGCATCCTACCTGGGCTTTACTGTTGCTCTGCCCTCCACAAACCCCAGGATCAGGCTTTGCCAGTTTCCCAATCCAGCCTCACACCCTGTTCCTGCCAACCTCACCAGCATCAGCAACACCAACATCCTGCCAAAATTAATTACTATCAGCATCCAATTAACACATCAAGATTGCCTTATCAGCTCTAAACATGTACAGATATTCTCCTGCATCTCCATCCCCATCAAACTGGCACTTAAAGGGTCAAAGATACCTTCCAGTTTATCCATCCGAATGTGGTCACAAGCCTTTAGTGCCTTCTCTGCTGAGAATGTAAGTGCACACACACAGCCATTCTTGGGCTTTTGTTTAACTTTGGAGCATGTAACCACTTAATCTTGTTAGCAAATCCTGGCTCCTACCACAATCAAATTTTAGTTGCTTAAGAGGATGGAAAGCAGGTTAGGCAGTTTTCTAAAAACCAATTATTACATATGTATATTATGATGGCAAATGTTTAGTGAATTCGGAATTCTAGAGAACTGTTGAATATTGAATTATTTTCCACTTCAAATTAATATTTTAAAGGAAATCAGTGCAGACCCAACCTTGTTTGATATTGTGTAGCTGTGTCCATCTGGAACATATTCAATACAACCTCAACATTCTTGTTTCCCATATCATCCATGCTACTAATGAGTAACATGTGTTCTGCTGTAACAAGGTAGCAGAAATGAGAGTAAGACACTAAGGGGGATAACACAACAACCCAAGACCAACTCATAACTGTGATTTCATTCAAACAGTAAAGGGTAATGTACTTTCTGTTGTATTTCCATGGTGATTTCTGCAGTGTTGTCAGCTGAAAAGCGCGAGCAGCTCCCGCAAATTGTGTGAATCTGTGCTGGAGGCTCCACAGCACATTAACGTGGTTCCCATATGCCACAGCAGAGGGTACAAGTCACACCAATAGGATAGAACACCCCTCAGAAGGTGGCCTGATTTATTCTAATTGATTTTTGAATGAGGAAATGACACTAATCTAGTTATTATCTATAAAAACAAAACAAAACCAGAATCCAGACTTGAGGAACACAAGGGATCTCTATGCTGTCAGGTACAAAGTAATATAAATTACTGCAGATCCTGCTAGAATTCATCACTTTGTGCTGAAAGGCGCATTAAAATGTGGAGGAGGCTAACTAAAGTAAAGATTTCAGTATGCCCAAATGACAGACTTTTGTGAAAGTTCTTGTAGAGAAGGTTAATTTAAGGGCATTCTCTTGTATCTCTTAGTGACAATGATGGCTGAAAAAATCTACTTTTGAACGACAACAGGGAGAGGAAGCCATTTTCTCTTCAACTAAAAAGCTTCACAGAGCACTTGAACAAGACTTAGCAATAACTTGTTCCCACGACCTTCACCACTCATTTCTAAAGATACAAGTGTATGGGCCAAGGGCCACTGTTCCACATGGAGCACTTCTTACCACCTACACAACCCTCTTCTCATAAAGGGTTTGTCACTGAGGGAAGCATTTACACCAAAAAATATATTGAACAGTTGAGGCAAGTAAGAATTTACAGAGAAAAGTGATACCTATCACTCCCAGAGAAAATGTAAGTCACTACTACTTATTCAGTATGGGTGGCTCTCTAGCAGTAACTACTAAATTCTTCCTGCACACCCCTTCAACGAAGACCACCTGGAAAGCCAAATTCCTAGTAATTTCAATGTAGAGAATAATAGACAATCCCCACTATTAATATGAAGAGCAGTTTTCATACAGATGACCATGAAAAAAAGTGCTTCACACTCCTAAGCAAGCACTTGAGCAAGATATCTCTGCTCAGAACCAGTTAATTCTGGCAAGCAGCCCTGAGAGATGAAAAAGACAAGACCAGATGGTAGGAAATATTACACAGCTTTGTGTTGAGAGGCAGCAGCATAGAGGAAACTGCTTCTCATGAAAACTCCTCATGAAAAGGAGAAGCACCTCCACGATGATCAGCAACCACAAGGAGCTGGGCTGTCCAAGACTACTCCTGGATTACATGACTTTTTTCTCTCAATAAGCGTGACTGACATAAGAAAGATGCAGGGTAGAGAATATCAGACCTTCATCCTGGTCTTCATCAAGCAGATGACTGTATAAAGCATTTTATATTTATATAAATCAACCACTGATTTATTTTTGTGTCTTCCAGACTATTTGGCTGCGAGGGAGAGCATTATGGTTTGCTTGTTCTAAACAAATCATGGCAGCAGTTTCAACTCAGATGAAGCACAGCACGTGTGATACAGAACAACAGTGCTCTCAGTCTATCTGCCATGATTTTGGTAAGGAGGAGTAAGAAATTCACTGACAAAAAAAAATTTGGTGTGTTTCCGTATCACTTTTTCCCCTTAACATATAGTCAGAAATGCATGGGAGTAACAGAAGGTTTTAGATCTATTCTGACCAAAAACCAAAATAATATATAGAAGGCAATTTCTGGATACTTCGTTTATTTAAAACTAAATTTTAAAGTACGGAGTGTTGTGGGGGCTGACAGGCCCACTGAACAAGAGGCCCACGGAACCCATAACTGAGACATTCCCTGGGATCCTCTCCCTGGTTCGGGTGAGCAGGATGGTCTCCCCCAGGATCCTTTGCGCTCTTATTTGAATGCACCCAAATTCCTCTCTCCCCGTTGGCTGTTGCCGTCCCACCCCTTATTGCCTTGTCCATCCCTCTTCCGGAGAGTTCTCCCTTCTCTGTTACCCCGTTGGTTTACCAGTTGTCAATAATGCCCCAGTTCCTGTCCACTGGCTCCCCTACCCATGTCCTGCCTTCCTCTCCCCATCCGGCAGGTTTTGGCGGGCAATTTCGACCCAAGGTATAAAAACCCCAGACCTTTCCTTGTTCGGGGTTCTTCTGGGACAGTTCCCCTTCACGAGGGTAGCAGCTCTGAGTTCTCTCCCCCTAACAATAAACTCTCATTGGAATAAAACTGCCCAGAGATCCGATCTCTTTCGTTCTCGCTGACTGCGTTGCTGAGGTAGCGATCGAGGCTAAAAGGGGCTACTGGAGAAGGGCAAACGGGACCCACAGGTTGAGATAACCATGGAGGGAGGACGAAGAGCAAGAGCGATCAACAGAGTGTTTCTTTTAAGTTAATTATGAACTTTAAGTTGCAAAAAAAATAGCAGTTACTATAGGGTATGATCAGTTGCAATAAAAGCTCCAGGTTTTTAGAGGGCTGGGGAACCAGAAAAAAAAAAATCTCACAGTATTCAATAAATTCCATCCTAATTTGGATATTCTCTCCTGTATAACTTTTATGGATTTATCTAATATCAGAAAAAAGAGCATTTTTATAGTATGTCCTAACACTTATTTTAGTACTGCTACTACATATTAGGTCTTACAAGCCTTTTTTTCATCTACTATGGACTGCATTGAAATGCAACATGTATCTTCCTTCAATAAGACTATTTATATAAACTAGAAACTCTCCAGGAGAAGTATTTTAGAACTTCTAAAAAGCTCACATTTTCCACACTTGCTGAATAACTCTGATGAGGGTTTGTTTGACCACTGCACCATAACCACTGGCCAGTACCAATGAATTTAGAGCAGAAGGAACAGCAGAACCCTTCAGAACTGCAACCAAAGCAGGACTGAAACTGAGCAAATGTTCATGAGAGCCCTTCAGTGCATCTTAGACCTTTGGTAGAAATGGACAGAAAGAGAAAAAACGTCCATGAGAACAATAGGCACAGAAAATCATGTGAGGGCATATGAAGGAGACAGAAGCATTGGACTGAAAACAAACAAAGCATAACTGTTGTACACAGGGCTGGGCACATTTCCCTTCAGATCCTTAATTTTCAGGGAGTTCTTTTACTGTCACGTCTAGCACATATTTTTCATGGTGGAGCTACTTTTGACTGAATTACCATCGGGGAAAGGATGAGAGGTTTAAAATTGCAGGGAGAAGACTCATGGACATCGACTGATTTTGGCTATTTTGAAAAAACAATCCAATCAACCAAAACACCCAAGATACCAGATTCCACTCTATTCAAACAGATACCTATTTTAATTGAATGAGCTATAAAACTTCAACTGAGAAGAGAAAAAATATATCCTCAAGAAATATCCAGTACAGGTGGCAAGATTTGGTTGTAGAAGGAGTTAAAACATACAAGCTGTACTAACTAAAAACACGTGCTTTGTAAAAACTCAGCAGAGGTTTCCCATGCCAGTGCTCCAAGTTCACTAACCTCCAGCAACTCCACAACACCATCCCTGCACCCCTTCCCTTTCTTCAAGGAAAAGTTCTCTGGAACTACACATTAACCTACATTCTTCACTTTCACACTGACATCTGGTGTTAATGCTAAGTGCAATTAGACCCTTGCTCCATGTGTTGTCTATCCCCAGCTATTATCCCCCAATTAATTCCCATTCCACTATTATCAACTCTGCCCAGACTTAATCCATGTATGGACCAAACTATTCAGACATTTCAGCACATTAGATTACACTTAATCTGCCACGTCTTTTGATCCTCTATTTTCTGCAGTTTTTCTGGACATTTCTGTTATACATAGTAAAGTCTATCTATTTAACATCATCTGCCTGCCCACTGGGAATCATTCAGATGACATGCCCTGTACCTTTTTAGGTTGCTGTTATACTTGGTACAAACTCCTGATGCTGGCTTCTCCTTCGAAGCAAAATAATTTTTTATGCCTCTCTGGTGGATGTGTTGCAAAACATCCACTCCCATGGCTCCCAGCCACTGGTAAAAGCACAAGGTTTATCTCTGTTTAGCAGAGATGATCTAATTTCAAGTGTTACCTGCACAGACCTCAGTTTTTTCCATGTAGGAAAAAATTCAAATGACATTTTTAGAGCAGAAATTGCTTCTTCCACTTTTTGAAAAATAAGCTTCTATTGATCTTTTGTCCTTATTAGGACATAAAACTGATGCAAGTTTAATTGGAAAGGTTAACTATCAAATAAAACTCAACTGTTGTAGCAATGTACTGCTACTTAGAAACCATGAATTAAACCTAAATTATCCATTTCATGAAAAATTGCAAATTATTAAGTCAAATTCGTTTGTTATAACAGCAAAACTCTATTTTAATACCTAAGCAAGCAAGGCAAAGCTAGGCAATGCCAGTCCGTAAGTATCCTGTTTAACAAAAGAAACTCAAAGTGTCTTGTTTATACATATATTAAGCTAATTAAACAGAAGAGGCAATGAATGAAAAACCTGTTCGGTTTAACATCCGCTGAGCACAATCTTAAGACATTGCTACCCATGAGGCATGATCTTAGAAAACAAACATCTGCACCTGGACAACAAAGAAGTCTTTCAAAAGCAGATGTACTCTACCACAGAGCTACATTTTATGTAACCTCTGCTGCACTTCTTTCTGACCAGAAGTACTGTCAGAGCCATACCACCTTCTCTTGAGGTTTGCAGCAAAACACGGCTTACAGGAACTCTTCTCTAGTATTTTTCCATGCCTGAACATGCAAACTCATCCACACATGCTCTTACTCTCTCTTCCCATTCCTTCTCCCAAGCAAGTATTTGGAAAACATTTCCACTAACATAAGAGCATCTTTTTAATCCCTATAAACAGAACATCATGAATGCATTGACTTTCATTTAAACACATCCAGAAAGCACAATTTCTGTTTTCCATGCCAAAGAACTGAAAACAAAATGGTCCACCAATGTTTCAAAAAGGGTTGTTGACTTTTTCTCTTTGTTATCCTCAAGCAGTACAAAAAAACCCAAGTTTCAAGCAACTGGTCTAAAAATCAAATGCAGCTGATCCTCTTGCATAAGTCTTGTGTTCCATGAAGCACCCATTCTTTTCTAAACAGTGGTCAATGTCAGTCAGACTGAGGGCTTCCTTGCCTGCCAGACATGGCTGTATTTCAGAAATGCCTGACTTGCCTCACAAACTTTTATCAAGACTGTAAAAGATACAAAATTATTTCAGATAGCAAGCAGTACCTGAAACGCAAAGAAACATTGTGCCTTAATGGAAGAAGCAAATGTAGCATTCCATTTTCATCACTGTTAATGGATGAAGTTGTCTTCAGCACAGTGATTGTACAAAGAGGAAGAAATGAACAAACACAAACTATTTCTAACATTCCTTGTTTATTATTCCCAACAACATTTAAACTTCATGTTGTAAAAGTCTATTTTCCCTAGAGATAGCCCATAAATCGTCTCAAATTTACCCCTCTTTACCATAGAAAGATAGGAAGTTGCATGGAAACAATGAATGGAAGTGCACTTTTTATCAGAAAACGACAGGAAGCATTCTGCTTGGTTTACATGAGAGCTCTGTATTGGGGCCAAAAGGGGAAAAAAAAATCCTGCATAAAAATTTAATGCCTGCTTAGAGCAAAAATAACTAAACCAGGTTTCAAAACCATTGTATTTTTAATTTTAACTTAAATTTAAATGTAAGTTAAGTTAATTTTAAGTTTCAGTATTGAAACTCATCAAACCATCCTACCGACACTACTGCTTTTACTGTATTCCTGAAATTGGGTGACTTAAAGATGACAGAGAAGGGCATTCCAGATTTCATAAAATCAGTTTCAGGAGGCAAAGAGAGTGAACCATACTTACTTTCACAATCCGTCATACAAGAATTCATCAAAGAGCATGCACAAAAAACACACATGTAAACTTCAGCAATCTATGCTTATCTAAGGAAACAAGTCTTCTGAATCTCTTGTAGCAAAATGTTACCTATTTAAATTGCAAAATGTCTTTGCATACTCATGCGTATTCTTAAAAGTGCTGATACAAGTTCTAATGATTTCCAAACCAACACAGGAAGTGTTTGAATCCCATTTCAGGCAGTATCAATAGTATAGCTAAAGGTACCAAAATACACAGTAAGATTATAAAATGCATACACTAGATTGGGGGCAGGGGTAAGATTTCTGGCATAGATGGATTTTGTTGTTTTACTTTTTTTCCCCCACCCTTCCTTAATCATAGTGATTAAAAATATCCCATGGCAGTTTTTCAGAATTGCAAGTAGCTGTCACATGCTTGATCCCTACTGACTTTCATTTGGAACTACATATGTAGCCATCTTTTCCCCAAAAATATCCAGCATTGTATTGGTTGTCCAAGGAGCACTACCATGCAATGAAGAGTTTATGTTTTATCTGGTGACTAATGAGAGCAACCTCAATGAGATCAGGAGAGATGTAGAGGTGTCTTGTGTTTACTGGTTCAAGGGGCATCCCAAATGAGTTGATAGCTACTCTTGCAATTTAGAAAATTTTCTAATTGCTTTTACTGAATCTATTAGATACTTCACAAACATTCCTAAACAATTACAGTATTACACAATTCTACAAACCAGTAACAGATTTTCCTTTAATTCATAACATTAGCATTATTTTTGATAAGTTATCCAAGCTTCAAAGTAAAAGCGTAGCCAAAGTTTTCCTTATATTTAATTTCTTTTATCTGACCCAAGCTGCTTCCTTTTCTTCATATACATAGACACACTGAGCTTACAGGAGCTCTGTTTGTACCCTTTTTTGTTTTACCACCTCTATGAACCACTTTCCTTCTCCATAGTTGGTTTTCTTTCCTATCCAACCCTATTTAACCATTCCTACCTAGTCCCCTAAGCTTCATCAGCACTTGGCATTCACCACACCTGCATACACAGGGCTCTTCTTGCAATAAGATGTCTTGCTTTTATCTGTCAATTCAATTATCAGCAAGTCGTATTTTGGCCTTCAGAGAGGGAACAATGAATTCTGGATGCTGGTGCATATGGATGCATGCACATCTGGAGAGTTAGACAGAGGTGATTTCCTTTCAAAAATACTTTTCTGACAGCCACAGAAATGCAGAGTACCAGATGGTACAGCTGTCAGCTCAGTAGCAACTTCCTGCAATCATCTTCTGCTTTAACTTTTTCACTGGGCCCAGGGCTGCATGGGAGCCTTGCCATTTGTGACTACCCCATCAGAAGAACAGGCTAGCAGTCACTGCCTCTAATCCTTGGCCAGTACTGAAGCTTGTGGATTCTGCTTGCAACACCAGGCACTCAGTGAAAAGCAGCTGGAGAGGGCTTTTTGGTTTGGGGTTTGGTTTTTCCTCCCCTTCGTTTTGCCTGTCAGAGACTGACATATAGGTGCTTCACTCAAGCATGAAACTTTATAAGCCTTCCCCTTCCTAATCTCAGCTTGCACATCAGAAACATCACTCCATACTAAAAAAGGGAACATCTGCTCAGTGCTGTGTGTCAGGAAGATCTGATAAACACCGCTGCTGGACGCAGAGTCAGAATGAGAGCAGTGGCATTGGAACACGTGATCCACATGCTGCCAGCCAGACCAGGGGCTGCCTTTCCCAGCTCCTCAGCTGTAAAGGGATTGAAAATCCTCATCAGTGGACAGGACCCATCATAAAATAAAGAAATATGGCTTTGTTACTCAGGCTTTCAGCTGCAGCAGTTGGCAACTGCTTGCCTCAGTCCCATCAAATGCAGTGGGGACCTCAGAAGCAGCAAAAGCCAAAGGGAAGGAGAAAAACTTGGGGAAAGATGGCTCCACAACTGAAAGCATACCAGCTTTTTCCTAATGAAAAATAACAAGATTACAAGTTCAATTGAAGGCTGAATTCCTGTAACTGACCCTTTAAGGATGAGTTCACTATCACTAAACGTCTCACTGAACAAACCTTGGAAACTGATCCTTATCAAGCGCTCAAGCAAGACAAAACTTCCCTCCACAAAACTCTTAAAAGCTTCAGTCTTGTCTTGAAAAATACAAAAAGAGATACTTAAAAAATAAATAAAGAAAAAAAAGGCAAAAACTACCGTACTGTTCCCCAGCCCTCACTCAGTTAACCAACTGCTTCTCACTCTCTGCTCTAGAATCAGCAAGGAAATCAATCCTGGAATATGCCCTGCTACAGGTTTTCAGACTTCTGAATATTTATTATCTGGTTTGGTTTTAACTAGAAAAGACTCTGTGCTCAAAATTTTCCAAGGTTCTGTGCCTAAAGAAGACAAGGAAACACCAGGTTGGCCCCAGTGCTGAGGATGCCCCAAGCCAAGGCAGTTGTGGGCACGGAGATTTAATGCCTGGATATTACCTGAAGCTTTCTCAGAAGCAGCAGCTCAGCTGCAGGACAGGCCCCCAGGCCCCATGGCTGTTTGGCAGGTGACAAATGCTGTGCCTGGCACCCAGGGCATGGCTCAGCTTCGTGCCACATCATGCGCAGGGAGATGGACCCAAGGGAACAAGTCTATGGGATGGCAGGTTTGACAGACCTATACACACAAAGCTATTTCTACAGGTAAGGAAAAAAAACAATGAAACCTAACACTGCAGGTTTATGAGACAGGATGAATCATCCAGCATCTAACCACAGCCAACCCAGAGCGCCTCATTCTCTCCACCTCTCTTCTCCTTCCCACCAACAATTTCCAGCTACCTTACGCCTATTTGATGCTGATCAAATCTGCCTTCCCCAGGAGCTGATTCAACTGTAACAGGACAGGAAAGTAACCCAGCATGAAAGAGACTAAGCAGGTTTCTGTTGGCCTTTGTTGCATTTGAGAGCAGGAAGGAAGGTCTGGGGAGAGCGTAGGCTGGCTGTCACCAAGGACACTGGAATAAACGGCACCCCTGTCCCTACTATGGGCAGCAGGGAGCTTTCAGACTTGATTGTGCTTGTGAAATCTCACTGACTGAATGTGAAAGGACCTTCCTAGAAAGAGATACTGTTGATTTTAGAAGATGTGCTGACTGTGCAAATGCAGTTTCCTTCTAGACCATGATAAGCACAACAGTGACGCAAACTACCACTTTCAAAAGCCCCTCGTGCATTTTCACTTTGAATAAATATTTCCACAGTGGAGAACCCAAACAGCCACAGCTTAACAATTGTTCTGATTACCAAAAGGGCTTCATGTAATACCTCACTAACTTCTATGTACATATACATGTGTAAGTATATGTATACACACACACATTCTCCACAGCTATTTCATCTAGATGTTGACAAAACATTCAGTTGATATGAGATCAATCACACCTTAGTCGTATTGGTTTGACTTTTGAAGAGCATGCAAGAGACTGTTGTTTTTTAACATAAAAGCTTTTCCTGAAGGAATTTCATTTAATTTACTCAGCACTATTAAACTCATCATTTACAATGACAGGACATTGCAGTCATGACACATGGTCTCTCAAAATTGCCTTCCTAATCAGTGTTCCTGTAAGCCCACTCTTAACACCTCATATGGAATGCAAGACTGGAGCTGCCTCCTTTTTAAGTTGCACTTAAATTGCACTTCTGCACTCCCCTTGCCTTCTCATCTCTACTTCCTGTGTTAAACTCCTGGAAACTGCATTTACAGCTGCACTGTAAAGAATCACCTCAGATGTAGCAGTATTAGACCTGATGTGGGAGAAGTCTGAACTGGTTCAATAATTTATTAAATGTATACACTGCCACTTCAATTTATTTATGTATTTAGGACTTCATGGCACGCTCCTTCGGATACCATGAAGTTGTTTACCATTGTTGAATTAACATAATGCTTTTTACTCAGACAAAATCATTTTTCAAGGAGACTGAAGGAGCCATACAATGCTTTTACCAGCTCAGCTCTCAGTCCAAGCTAGACTTACCTCTAGCTTTCAGGGCGGGGTAGAAACGCTATTTAAAAAAAAAAAAAAAAAAAAGCTAAAAATGAGGATCAAGAAGCTTTAATTACTGTTCTGATTAAACAGATCCTGAGTAAATCCTGTCTGATTTACAGATTCTCATCATCTCAGGTTACTGCTACAGCATATTTTTATGGGACAAAATGTATGTATACAAGATGCTACAGATTTGAAAACTGCTGCAGACAACTTCTCTGTGCATTCACCTTGCAAGATCACTGCTCTATCTGGAGACCTAAAATAGCTTGGCACACCACACACAGCAATAATTAAAGAAACAGGGTGGTTTCCTAAAATACCACAGCATGTTCACAGAGAAGTTTACAAATGTGCAGGTCAACATGAAAACCCAAACAAAGAACTTCAAACCACTAAAAAAATGAAATGAAAATTATGATCTGAAATATCCAATCCTGTCCTTCAAAAGCAGCAGTATTGTCATTCTAACATAGCAATGTAGCATCTGCATCTACTCAGCACGTGGACATTTGTCCTGAACTTCCAAACACCTGTAAACCATCCAAGATCAGTAACTGCAGCTTTAACCAAGCTCATAGACCCCAGGAATTCCCCAAAAAACAACCAAACTCCTGTTATTCTGTCCAGAAGAAGCTTCCAGGCCAAAAAATAAGACATGGTGCAAAAGACTATGTCAAGAGGCCATCTATACTTACAGAGACTGAATATTATGAAAGCCCAAGTATTCAAAAGCAAATCAAAGTAGGATTGAAGTGTGTTGTTTCTGCATCTATTTCAACGTCAGCATCCATTCTACCCAACTGACTCTTGGGGTCATGGCAACACGGCCACTTGCTGTCAGGTACCTATTTTAAAGACACCAGCCTCTCCAGTACAGACAGGTGATCAATGACATGCATCTCACACAGAGCTGGGAACCAGGAAGTCTGAATCATCAGCACAGAACCTGAGTGACCAAAAAAAGAATCCAAACACCTTGCCATGACTGGGTTTTAGCATGCATGATGACCTGATAGGCAGTTTGCTGCCTCAAAGAAAGAGAAAGTTTTCTACAGGAGGAAAAGCACCTCTGATTCAGACCAGTTCTGAAACCATCTAATGATGAACAGATATATCTATGGGTTTTAACCATAGAAACGCTTAATAAATAAATAAAAATAAGTATCTTCTTACCATTACTGTCCAGAGGTTTGTTTGCTGGGCACAGTACCTGTCCATATCAAGTGCATGTTTTTTCTCATCTTCTGCTGCTACTTCTCTAAAACTGTCAATATTCAGACAACTAATAAAGATATCTTCTCTTTAAGTGAACTGCTTTTGGCTAATAGGTATGAAAAGCAAAAACTATCTTTGCTTTTTCCTTCCCAAACTGGAAGAAACTAAACTTTGCCCTCTCAATAAGACTGACTTAACAGGATGAGTGGAATACAAGCACAGAGATCAAGTGGCCTCAGAAATCTCTATTTTGAACATCTACACAAAAAGGCTGACCAGAAGCAACAAAAACAATACCTGAAGTTTAACAAGCTCAGTGCTTACACCACACTCTAAACAGAACCTGTTTTCAAAGTGTGATGTTACATATTAAACTCAGCTGTTACTCTAATACTGACATATGAAAAATAACCAATCCACCTTCCACTAGACCACAGGCCATTCCACCACAGCTCAGCGTTGCCATCGTCACAGTGAAGTTATCACGAAGTAAGATTACTTAAACTAGAAATTCCAGGTGCATAAATCTAGACAAATATTTTCAGAGTATTTTCAAGAAGCTGAGGATCTGAGACTTTTGAAATTCTTGGCCCTGGTATCCTAAATACATGACTATCATTTAAAGTGTAGCTTAGCACTTAAGATAAATGGTTTGCACTAACATGGCTCCATTGCTATATTTTCCCCTTTTATAACCTGTTAACATTATTACCACTAATTTATAGGGCAAAAGAAATTTAGCAGCTGAAAAACTGAGCTTGTCCTTAGGCAAATAATTTGGTGGCTTTTAAATGAGACTTCAAATTAACCCTGTTTACCTAACACAGCAAGTTCTCCCTGAATGTTTTACATAGAAAACACCACTTACAGTTTATTCACATCTCCCTTAAAAAAAAAAAAAAAGGCATATTGCAAAACACACTTAATGGAGGAGAAACTGATAGTGGGACTACGTAATCATAAAACACCTGGCCAGAGTGCCATAGTACAGCATATGCCCCATGTCCTGCCTGATCTTCCACTGCCCTGAACCCAGTAGTCCAGCCCTCAAACACAATTATAGTTATACAAGGGAAACAACAGAGAGTCAAAGACTTAAACAGAATTAAAATCACAGAATTATTTAAGGAAAATTGGGACTGGAAAGATTATATTAATTGCCAGGAAAATGGATGCAGGCTCCCTCCTCTTGGAATCACAGAATCATAGAATTAGGTTGGAAGGGATCTTAAAGATCGTCCAGTTCCATGGGCAGAAACATCTCCCACTACTCCAGGTTGCTCAAAGCCCCATCCAACCAGGCCTTGAACACTGACAGGGATCCACAACTTCCCTGGGCAACCTGTTCCAGTATCTCACCACACTTACAGTAAAGAATTTCTTCCATATATCTAACCTAAACTTCTCCTCTTTCAATTTGAACTCATTACTCCTTGTTCTCTCACTACACTTCCTGAATGAAGAGTTCTTCTCTGGTTTTCTTGTAGGCCGCCTTCAGATACTCTCAAGCCTCCATGCAACCTTCTCTTCTCCAGGCTGAACAGCCCCAACTTTCACAGTTTTCACAGGGAAGGTGTTCTAGTCCCCTTATCAACTAGGTGGCCTCCTCTGGACTTGCTAAGGTCTCCATCCTCTGGATGGCATCCCTTCCCTCCAGTGTGTGGCCACACCACCCAGCTCGGTGCCAGCAGGGAACTGGCTGAGCATGCTCTCTTCCAGGCACTGCATCCCACCAGTCCTTTCCACACAGGCTGGGAGACTTCCCCAGATGGAGCCAGTCAAAGGCATGTACAGGTGAGGAGGAAGTCCTTATGCCTCCTCCTTCCTGCCCTCCCCCATGTATCTGTGCTATCCAATCTGTGTTGTACAGTTCATGGTTAATAGAAATTACACTATTTCCTTCCCTTCCTTCACAGCCTTTGCCTTCTACTCTTTCTTTTCACAGCTTCAGGGTGTACAAGAACACTTCTACTAGTCTTTGTTTCATACCTTTTTTTCCTTATAACCTCTTTGGGGCTGCATCACTTGGGTCTTTGCAATCCGTTCTGCTTGACTTACAAAGCATCCAGGCTTGGCTATTCTGATCTGCATAAACACTGTGTGTCACCAGGTCATCACAGCAGAAGTCCATGTTGCAGGAAGATAAAACGCATCATGCTTGTAAACACACAAGTGTTATCCTGTTTGACCAGATACTACCAAGGGTGCAATCAGTGACTCCCAGCCCTGTGAACCTTGTATGAAGCCAATTAGAGGTGCAGGAAAAAAAGAAGCAGATGCACCAAAGAAGTTTATAGAAACAGAAATGCTGGTCTTGAAAGACTGAAAGAGGACTACCACCACAAAGTTACCTAGATTTTTAGGTGACAAATACATTTTTTTCAAAAAATCTTGCTTTAATTAAATATTACCTGTGTTTGTGGTTTGCTTTTCAATGAAAAGTGACTATCTTGGTAGGCATCCTGTAGCTATGCTACAGCCTCCAAATAAAGAAACTTTTGTCTTTTAAGGGTTATTATTTCATCCTAAAATTGAATTTCAGGCCCTTTCTTGTGCCTAGAGGCAACAGCATTCCAAAAGAAACCTATAAGCAATAATACAACATTAAAGAGCAGTTCTTTATGTCAGAAATTATTTGCAAGTTAAAATGCATTATATACTTAGCCAGTTTTATATTAAAAGCTAATTTGGGGGTTGTGTGAGCATTTCAATATTTCTTTCCCCCTTCTAATCTGAGAAGTTCTGTGGGAATTCTTTTTTCGTTTTAAACCTTGGGTTTGGGTAGTCCATTCTATTAAAATAAAGTCTAAAGGGCATTACCCATACAAAGAGCTGAAGGTCACTACCCAACTGTGCTCATTATCTCATTATATGGTCTAATTCGGTAATGTGTTTTCTTCCTGGATGTGATAATTAGCTTTGTGTTTCTTTGTTTTTAACAAAAACTTGGAGATACTGGAATCTTTTAAGGAAACAGTGAATCATTTTGGAGGGCTGTGTGCAATAAGAGTCAACTTTATAACCCTTCCTACAATTTCATGGCCTCCACTTCCCAAAGCAATCTGCTCTTGGATCTCTGCTTTTAGGAAAACAGCTCCTAAAAAAGTACGAGTACCAATAAACTGAAATTTTCTGGTGAGAACCATCTCAATATACACATTCAGAAAATGAAAATTCATTCTAAATAAGCCACAAAATCCACAGAGAGACTATGTGTTTCCCTTTCCACAGAGGATTCAAATCATGGTAATATACTCACAGCTTAATCAAGTTAGGGCCAGTATGTATGCTGTAACACAGCCAAGTCCTGAAATCATTACCTTAAACCCAGCATACATGCTGAAGACTTTAGCAGCACATGTTGCCTTCAACTCCCATTGAAATCTGTAGATTCTTGCAGGGATGTTGGTGTTTTATCATCTCACAGGGTCAAGCTCTTAGTCCTTAATTAGGCAAGAACCCAGATGAGGTCCATGGGAGATTTGCCAGAGAAAGGACTAAATGGAGAGTGAGAAAGGATGACTCTAAACAAGTTGGGAGCAGATCTTTATACAGAGCAGAGAGCTTGCATATTGTATGCCTGAATCATAGGGAGTAATCTAGCTCACACAGATGGCAGCCACATGTAAAAAGATTTGGCCGTATATATCCTATACTTGTGCCTTGTCCTTGCTGAAAAGAAAAAAGGATCATCAGCAGACAAGCATTAGTTCTATTATTTAAAATGTAAATTTTGACAGAATAAGTCTAGTAATGAGATTTTCAGAACTGTCAAAGCAACATAAAGGGATGTATATTCAATTGTAAAATAAAACACTTACTGACTAGTATCCTTGAGGTTCTTTTCTGCCCACCAGAAATAAAACAAACCCCACAAGGAAACAAAATCCTTCTCAATGAAAAAGTAAAATTGCTCACTTAGGAAAGGTCTCTCAAAAGGCCGTCTGCAACATCAGAGCTCTGAAATGAATCACTCCCTAATGTACCTCTTTCCGTTCCCCTTGAGGTGACGTTCTGTTTAAGGAGTTTCTTACTAAATGCCACCACTCATCTTTTTTCTATCTAGGCAACAACTCACACTTTGCTTGCTACAGCCCTTCTTCCCGGCCAAAGCACCAGAAGATTTTCTCCTCCTTGACTTCCTTCTGCTCATTTCTTCCTCTATTAAGCACGTGCCCCATGAGTTATCCTACAGGATTTCTCTCCATATAGAACTACAAGGGCAACTGAAGAAACACAGAGATGTGGCTCTACAAGAGTTAACCTATTCCATACTTCCTTAATGTACTGCCCAGCTGCTTGTTAGCTGTAACCAGAAGGAGCACGCACATTGGCAGTCAACTGTTAAACGCATTTTCAAAACTAATAAGAAGCTGAAAACAATTCCAGCTCTGGACATGAGTACAGCGTATACTCCCAGGCGAGCAGCAGATATAAAAGCAGAACTGAGATGGCCTCCATATGAAATCACAAAGGCTCTTCTCCTCAAATAATCTTTTATTAACTTTTTTTTTCTAAGGGAAGTTGGGGAAAGGAGTTTTAACTCAGGAAATAAGTCATTTGTGCCCAATGCTAACACAGTCTTTATAAGGCACTTATCTTAGTGTCATTGCTGGATGGAAAAAAATCTCAGGGAACCTCAAAGCCGATTCAGGTTTCACAAAAATATAAAATGTTCACACACACTTCTGAAGTACTTCCCTTTCAGAGACCCCACAGGTGTAGAAATCCATCTGTCTGTATGGCAAGGGTTCAGCTTCCATTTAAGGGCTTGCATGAAGGCAGCATGAGCCCCTTGACACTACAGACAGCAGGGAACACATGGGGGACCTGACTGCTGGCAATGGAGTACAATTCCTTGTCTTGTCCTGTACATGAGAACTCCTGTTGTCCCTTCTTCACCAAGCAAACAAACCAGATTTCAGGAAAAAAAATGCAGGTAGATTGTGTAAAAACTCACCACAAAATGCTAACTAAATATAAAAGTGCAAGCCCACAGAAGCTTTCTTGTCCCCTGACTTAACTGGAAGAAGATCTCAGTGAGTAGGATTGCTTTTTTCTTCCAACACAAAGAACCAACAACCCAGCCCTACATATAGGGTAAGCAGTGAGAAACCTTACAGTGAGACTTTCAAAGTGACTTGGCAACACTTAGAACAGCACAATTTGTTTTCAAGTACAATCAGTAAAGGATAGTGTTATTCAGAAAACAGTCACAATATCCTGGAACTTACTAGATGCAAAATAACTTTGCAGTGCAGTCAGCAGTCTGAGGGGCCTCATATACACTTTGCAAGCTTTCAAACAGTCCCCCAGAAAGGTGGGGGAGGGGTAGAGGGGGGAATGAGTAATCTCTCTTCCTGCTAAACATTCAAAGTACACATAAAAGCTATCATTGAGTCAGCACTTGGTGGTGGCAATTCATCTGGTTTGCTGGAATTTATAACAGCCTGAAAGTGGCCACTGCTATGCATCTTACATACTATTTTTTTAAAATTATTACTATTATTTTTATAGAAGAAAATACCATTTAAGCAACCCATTTCAATATGTTTGTAATTAGGAGGTAATATCGGGTTTTGATTTTGGGGAAAAAACAAGAACTAGGGACTGAAAAAAACTTAGATCTTAAACAAGTGGCATCTTAATACAAACAAAAAACTAGCAAAGAAACCAATGCAGGACCCAGTTACACTATATGGTTGGGTAGAGTTTAACAAGTTCAAATGTTTCAGGCTTTCACTTGCTTATACTGTAGCATAACACACTGACTGTGAAGGGTTCCAGCTCAGAGTCCAGAGAAGGACTGTTGCCTCATTTATCGAAGAGTTTTCATAGAAAAAGCATAGAAGTTTCAACATTGCATTGTACAGTGGCACATTTTCTTTTTGTAATGTATTGCATATCACTGTGGGAAGCTAGTTGGCAAACCCTTGTTATGGGTAGTTACATAAGTTACATGAACAAAAAAAAGTGCTTCTGTCAGCTTTTTAATGTACTTTTGGGTAAGGATGTATAGCTATGCCAGTAAATCAAATCGTTTTGTTGCCGTATGTTCCAATTCTGACAGGCTATGTTTTACTTTGTGGTCATGTCTGACTGTGCCACCAGGTCAATCACAGATCAAGTTACTCAAAATGCTTGAACAATACTTCGATACTCTACTTCTGTAAGAGGAAATGAATTTTTGACCTAGTGCAAACAAGCTGCTGCAAAAGAGGGAGGCTCCACTACCCCTGCCATGCACTGTCAAGGGTCCCTTATTGCTCTAGCAATCATGGTGGTTCCGAGAAAACCAGCCACTTCTAGGACTTCAAAAGCTCTCATGTAAGCACACAGGAGCCAGACTAAAACTTGTTCTTCCTATCAGTGGACCAGTGGTTTAAATTCATTGAATGGAATGGAAGTTAACACCTGTTTTTCACTAACACCTCATGAGCTCTGTGATAATTTACTGGCCATACAATGCAGAGGCAGTCTTCACATTACACTGCAAGGCAAGTTACTTGGTAAAGCATAAGCCTGAGTTTATCCTGCTGTAGAAAAGCCACCACTCCCTACTGACCAACTAAAGCACAGTATCAACATTTTCTAATGGATACAAACAACTGAATAACAAACACCCCCACTCCCTGTCCCCCAGGACAGCACAGACCTGACTCATGATCAGAGAGAATGCAGGCAGAGCAGTTCGACAGTCCCACTACTTACAGCCCTACCACCAGTGCCACAAGCTTGGCTGGAAAAGAACCAAGTCCTTGTTGAGGACAAACACCCTTTTCTCTGGATAACGAGGTTACAGTAACAAATGGAATATATTCAGGAATATAGCCAAGAAGTGTACTCTCATCTACCGATTTTTTAATTGTGCTTAATATTAACCATTAACAGTTCAGTTAACCCCCTTGGACAGTTTACTGCAGTTTTCATTCATCATGAATGCAGAGAGACCCCATATGTCACCCGCTACACACTGTTCAATCATTGTATTAAAAAAAAATATTTTATCTTTAAAGCTTCCAATGTAACTGCATTGTTGTATTTAAATGTTCTTTGAGATCATCCAGGATATTACAAAGATGGTTGTTTAAAAAGTCTCTTCCAGCTGTTCTATGTGTATATTAGGAGCATTACAAAGCCATCAAATACTCATTAGTGATGAGATCATCCTAACTAAAAAGACATACTAATACACATCTTGGATACAGACAATTACAGTGAGATGTGGAACACAGGAGGAAGAACATAGCCCCAAGTAAAGAGGGGAACAGAGAGCATCACACTCATTGCAGGGTCCCACCAAAAGTGAGCAATAGCATGATTCCCCTTCATTGGCACAACAGCCCTTGCACAGCAGGTTCTCAGTAAATCTCTAACTCCACCAGCCATGGCCTATTTAGCAAAATAGCACAGAGGACCTAACAAGAAGCAGCTATGAAGAAAAAGCAAACAAACTGTCGCCAATGCAGAAGGAATGCCAAAAGACCTCAGACCAGAACACGAGTTTTGCTACCATTTCAGGACATGAACCCTAGGATTAAATCCATTAAGAAAGAAGGACCTGTGCTACACCATCTTCAAATTTCTGCCATTAAATTTTCACAGAGACATAAAGCTATACAACTGTATCAGAATCAGACACCTACTGACTGGTTTAGAATGGGATTAAAGGGAAGAAGGCACATCAACTCTGCAGAAAGTTAATAGTCTGAACATGAACCCGTTCTGCCTACAGCACTTGTAGTCCACCAAGTAGCAAACTTGAATCCTCAGAAAAGCATTCCAGCAAGAGATGGCACCAGGGAGAACAGGGACACCAGTACACAGGCTGGTTCCTTACAAAAATTTAAAGAAAGCAACCAGAACAAGACAACAACACAGATATCCGAACTGAATCAACTTAATTAGTTCAGTCAACTAGTACAAAAAATGTTGATTGCTCCAATTAAATTACTTCAGTCCACTAGGCTAAAAAAGCACTGATTCATTGCTCAGAAATCCTCCCTGGTAATTCCTGATTTCACTCCACTTTTTCTTTGAGCAATCTTGTCAAATCATAGACAGTTACATGAATGCTTGACCTATAAAACCATCTCAAGTGCATTATTATTTCTCTGGAGAAAGAGGGAAGATATATTCTAGGACTCTTCAGGGCAGAAAAAAAATAAAGGAGTCCTTTGTTAGCAACTTTGACTTGAAATGTTTTAGACAATTTTTTTTGTCAATCCTTTACATAGTGCTTGTGTAATGTTGAAACAAACAGAAGAATAAGCTGGTTTGGTTTTCTCTGCGTACAAGAAGATTTTAACAATACCATTAAGCAGCTCAATACTCAGAACTGTTTCATTAGAATTCTTTTCTCCTGAATCAAATCAATAAAGGTGAAGTTCAGTCTAGTATTTATAAGAGCTGACTTACAGGTTTCTTGCTGCAAACATACTTTTGAGATCCAGCAAATGTATCAGCGACCTAGAATAAAGTAACTTTAATTTTTTAAATTGTTTTCTTCAAAATCAACCATTATAAAGTCTTAAACATTGTTTTATCTTGGGCATGAAATTGCTGAAAAAAGAACCCTAGCTTTGCTAATTTCAAAAAATAAAAAAAGATTTCAAGAGAACATAAGTAACAGAACCAGATCTTTTCCAGGGTTGCTTTTATTTTTCTGCTACCGGCATGAAGCATTCCTTATTCTGACATTTCTGTTACTTTTTTTCCTTGGTAAAGAAACCATAACTAAAGTCAGATAACTGGCCTTTTAACAGGAGGCACTGCAGAAGCATTTGTCAAGTATTACAATTAAGACAATTGTAATCTTCTGAAAAACCTCATAGACTTTCCTATGATGCATGTTTGAGCTCTTACTTCCATCTGTGATGGTAAATGTGATCACAGAGATCAAACATTAGCACTGGGAGAATGGAAACAAATGCAGCGAACAATATGGCCATGAACACTACTTTAGCAAGAAAAATTACTACTGGCCTAGTTCCAAAAAGCAACTGAGACAAGTAATTTCCAAAGTAATCTCTGAACAGTTTTTTTTCCAATTTACTCAAATACCCATTACTTTTTCAGCTTGAAGGTGAAAATATCGCACAGAAAAATTAATTACTGCTTTAAACTCATTAGTGCTGTAAAAGAAAATTTTGCCAGACTGACCGAGCATTTCAAAGCTGAAGATGCAAAAATCTGGCAACTTTTACAAATTATATAGTTTAACAAATCATCTCCAAAGTAAAAGTCTACCCTAATGCAGGAAATTGAAGCCACACATTAACTTGCATCATGTCACTCAACTTATGCATGGGATTTAATGCAGTTCTACCTGCTGTTGTAAGCTGTCTCCCAAAGATGCAAAAAAAAGTTGCATTTCACCTGAAAATCCTCTTTGATACAGTCTCAGATTTCCCACTTCCTTGCTTTTGTATGGCTGATTCTACTTCTTGCGAAAAAAGTGATTTTCTTTTTTTTATATAAGGTTTGGCATGGCAGAGAAAAAAGAAGTAACTCCGTGAGTTAAGACACTTCTCAGAACATCATAATTAATCTATGACTTGCCAAAACTTCAACCACCTTGTTCCTTACCAGAGATCACAACAAACTTCTGCAGTTCCACATCCATGAGCCTAAAAACAAGAAAAACAGGCAAAAAAGTCTGACAGTCCCTTAAGTAAAACCTTTGCCATTTTCATACCTCCAAAGGGCAGGGGGAGCTTTTGAAGAATTAATGAGATAACAGAGTTAGCAACAATGTGATCCAAGTACTTTAAAGAGATTACCTTGGCTCTTCAAGCAGTCCTGCATGGAAGATGCCAGGGTTGAACACATCTGTTTTACATATCAAGAGAGCAAGATTGAGAGATGAAATAACTCATGGGGAGATCACAGAGAAAGTCACACATCCAGATACAAGCCTTTCATCTTTCACTCAAAAGCAGAGGCTCATGGATTAGCCCTATGCATTTAATACAGCTCTGGCCATGGGGCACGGGACTCCCCAAGGAGAACAGGTCCAGCTGGTGGCCCAGCACCCCTGCGCTCTCCTTCGGGAGTGCCTGCTCACGGCTGAGCCCCAGCTGGAAGGAGCTGGTCTGACAGCCCCTAACTCACCCCACCCTCTCCCAAAGGTCCTTCAGTCACCACAGAGGATGAACACACACACATCACGCCACACAGGGCTGCTGTGCCGTGGCTGTATGAAGAGTGCACATCACTCTGTGGGCAGGAGGAGACTCGACCATGGTCCTCAGACACAGCAGCGCCTGTTCAGCCATGCTCTGAGCCACAGGGAGCTTTCATGCTACAGAGCAGATGTTTCCCAAGAAGTAACCAGGAATTACCCATTTGGACTAAACACACACATACACAAACATATAAAATGTGTGGCCATTGCTTTTAGAGTTCTTCATTTTCTACAGATTTCCTTAAAGTAACCTCAAATTTGCAACGGAACTGTGCTAAGCTACTTCAGCAATAGTAGCAATACTACATTTTCAAATAACCTTTTCACCTTTATCCACTTTCATACAATTCCTGAAGCCTAAAGAATCACCAAGACATTGTGGCATTAAGTGTCCAGTCACACTGCCCACTCCACTCCCCGCCCCCTACCTGATTTTTACACATTAATCACAGGCACACAATCCTATGAAGGAAAAAATTCAGCTTAACATAGCTAGAACCAAAATAACTTGAGGAGCATCTCTAGTCGCACATATGTATTACTGTTCCATTTAAATTAAAAGTAGTAACAAAGAAGAATTTTATTAATTCCAAAATAGATTGTATCAATCATCCTTTCCAGATACTAGGCAAATTTGGTGATCTAGGAAATGAAGAAAAAGAAAAGAGGAAAAGGAATGAAAATAACCATAAAAATAAATTCTTCACTCACTCTTGACTCCAACTGTTAAGGAAAATACATTAATTTAAGATTTAAAAAGAAAACAACAGGAAGAAACCATCACCAAAACACCAAATCTGCTTCAGATGAAAGCAAACTTTTTACTGAAGAGATAAAACAGCAACAAACCTTCCATGTTTCCATTGCCCAACCCTGAATTCCCTTGTTACTTCTTCTCTGCATTACTCCCAATGATGAGAGTAATGACATTTGCAGTTTAGTTATTTCCATCCCTGACAGGTAAAATCCCTTTATTATTAAATGCCTATTAGTAAGTCTCACAGCGTGGAAGCTGCCAAAAAAAGGAACAATAGTTCCATCTTTTATAAAGTACTCTTATGGAGAAAAGCACATTGTGCTTAAAGCAGCTGCTCTTCATGGCATTATTAAAAACCTTTGCTTTTGTCACCTGGGGTCAAAATTTATCCTTGGTGAAATTCCATTGACTTAAAACAAGTTTACACCAAAGAGGAATCCAACTCAATGCCTTAAGGTAATGAAACATGCTACAGTCTTTGTGCTAAATATATTTTTCTTCACTCCAAATTCATCTCTACGATGACTTACAGCCTAAGGGACTTCAGTTCTTTTTGTCATTAGCTACAGAGGACTAAAATTATTTCTCTTCTTTGAAAAGGAATGTATCTGATCCCTATACTTTCTCAGCCATATAACATCACCAGTAGTAAACTAACAGCACTGAATCATACGAGCACATTTCAGTGCAAGGAGCTTATAAAAGAAAAAGATTTGCAGAAATTCAATATAATTTTCATGTGAAAATAGCAATTGTTTTTCTAATAGCAGATGCTTCATGTGATTTTCATGTGAAAATAGCAATTGTTTTTCTAATAGCAGATGCTTCATTTCTTGTTGAGACACCCCAGGATCACATTCAGGAATGCTAGGTTTGGGGTGCTACAGCCCTTGAAGTCTAATCTTTAGTTCACTAAATATGCCCTTTTCACTTTTTTATTAATTAAAGAGATCGAGGGTTCACGTTATTTATGAGAAAAAAGACAGATGAAGAAGCTAAGAAAGAGTTAATAAGGGCCTCCAATACAGAAAGGATATTAAAAGATCTACAAGCAAAACCTCAAATCCCAATTCCCTTCAGAAAACAAAAGAATTATTTTTAGCCAAGTATTTATAAAATAATTATGTGAAGCTTACAACTTGTTAAAATTTCTCTTTAAAAAAAAACTTGAATAAATTTCCTCAGAAAGACAAGGATTAATGCCGTTCCCCATTCCGTCCCATAAAATTTTCCTCAAAACTACTTTTCATCAGTGGAGCCCTTCCCTCCAGAGACCCTCAGTAATGCTGCCATTTGCCTGCATCTCTGCAATTCAAGTACTGCATTATGGGCTTCATACTTGTTAGGATTCCTTTGGCATCACCCAGAGTCAGTTTTAATCAAAGAACCAAATATTCATGTTTAGTGATAAATGCTCGGGTTCAGCAAACACTTTGATATACACTCAGCTGTTCTGCTCAATCAGGACCCACAATCTCACATCCTACTGCTCCACAGGGGTGCAGAATTGTGCAGAATTCTGCTGAAATTAACTGCTTTTAGCTTAAGATACAGGGAAAATGAAGTCTGCTCAGTTCAAGCCATTCCAAGTCTGTGATACAATTACCTCTTTGAAAATACATAACCCTTCTCTGTATCCTGACTCTCCAAATTCTTCAGAATTTTTGTGGGTGTTTGGAAGATAAAAAACCACTATTTATGCATAAAGCACACAGAAACAGCACAGGATTTGACTCAATTCAGTTGCTGAAAGACAGAGAGACGTCCAGATTAAAAATGTAATTTACAAAGGAATAGATAGACCATGCAGCAGAAGAATGCTGAAGAAACTTAAGTTGGGCAACACACAGATTCAATCTAGCTTTCCAGTTTTAATCAGTCTTTGTATTTAAAATGCTCACCTAAAACAACGTAGTTCTTGAAAGGTATTGTGTTTTGTGTGAAATGAAAATTAACTAATTTTTTTTATGTATATTTTGGCCTCTCAAAGTTATCTCACAGAGCTCACTAACATGAAGTTATGAATTCATCATTTGATTCCCTATCAGGCAAACATCTGATATTAAGATGCTTCAAACCACCCTCAGGGTGGTGAAAGAATAACAAGATTAGAACAATTTCCACCCTTAATAGCCAGTCAGTGGTTAGTCTCTGGTATTTCTCAGAGCTGAGAGCACGTTAGCTTCCCATGAAGAGCATGACCATTCCCTTGCAGCCTTTCTGACATGGCACAGCACATGCACCAGCCCTCTGCTCCTCTAATTCTGCAAATGCAAATCTTCAAATCTGCCAAGTGCTGGTTCGTCTCATCCTCAAAGTCTGAATATCCAGACCATAAAGGGATAGGAGTAGGTGATTTTACACAGGAGGCAGAAGTAAACTGATTATGAGAAACAAGTGAAGGGAAAGGGAGGTAGCGAGTGAAATCCTCAGGCATTCAAAAGCTGCAACCAGCCTGCGCTTTAGTTCAATCCTAAGAATTCAAGATCCAACCTCTGTTCCTTGGTTTTCATCCTCTAAACACAATTTAAACAAACAAAAAGCTCCACACCTCTGGCAACAAATACTTAAGGGAAAAAAATTAAAATTACAATCTAATTACATCTGGGAAATACCCAGTAAACACTGTTTAAAATAGAAGGAAATTTGTGTGAGTAACTCCCAGTATTAATTTCTATTTTTTCTTAGATCATGTCCTTCACCTACCAGTGGAAGGTTTTTTTCTATGCTTTGAAGAATCCTATATTGCTTTTGCAAACAGTGTTCAAGGTCAGGGGAAGTTTGTCTTTAAAAAAATGGAAAAGTAGATGTCACGACAAGGCCTGTTTCTTCCTGTTGTTCCGCTTATTAACATGGCACCCATCACCACCATATCTGGGGGGGCACACATCCAAAAGATACATGAGCTTGCAAGTGAACAGTCTTATTGAAAATGAAGCACACATGCTCTGAACAACATAAGATTACTTATAAGAACAAGTATGTAATAAGAAAGAAAAACTGGCTAGGATTACAATGGAGTGGAGAACCAGGGAGTAAAGAGCTGCTGGAAGAAAACCACAAAGACAGACCTAACATG
This sequence comes from Orthonyx spaldingii, assembly GCA_013397795.1. NCBI lineage: Eukaryota > Metazoa > Chordata > Aves > Passeriformes > Orthonychidae > Orthonyx > Orthonyx spaldingii. The sequence goes on along the minus strand of VZTJ01004015.1, from coordinate 2,446,575 downwards.
AGCAGATAACCCAGTAACCTCATTATTATAGAAAACAGCTAAATTCTTCAACAGATCCAATTCTTAGAGGGTCTTCATCAGCCTGACCACAACCATGACACTCTGTCATAAGGAGAGAGGTGTCTGCAAGGCAAGCACAGGCAATGCCAAGTATCAGGGGGGTTGAAGGCAAGTGAACATGGCTACATGGGCAGATTCTGGTTGGTCTCAGATGCCACAGCTGCGCTGCTTTCTCAGCAGCAGGAATGATGTGCACCAACAGCGGATCTCCCCAGAAGGCTGGAATGAGACCATTTGGCTCGTGTAGATCCATAGGCTATATCACCCTTCTGTCTTCTTTCCAGCTGAATAGTAATGCAGGGAAGAAAAAAAGGAAAAATAGAAGTTCAAGTTAAAAAATATTCCCATTCCTTCAAGGAAGGACCTATCTTGTTGAAGGTTTGCCCTCAGGGCCTAGGGCAGGTACACATTTCAGCTGTCCTCTAAGACATTTTATTAAGACATGCATCATGCACCCAACTGCACAAATTTGCCAGCAAGTAAAATAAACACGTTCCAGCCTTTGATTTAAGCCACATTAGGACAGAATATTTTTGCTCCAAGATTACAAAGCCAGACTAACTTCAGAGGTTATCCAAGGCCAGGATAACTGTGTGCAGTTCTGAGCATTTGTGTGGAGTTCCTACTGCAGGTTGCCAGACCTTAATTTAATCCCACTTCAAAAACTTAATTCCTTCAGTCAGGCAGATGGCTTGCCAGCAGTTCTTCTCTCCATCCTGCCTCAGACTTTCCATGAAGTAGAAAAATCTCAGAGTAATTAAGGTTTTATTTGCAGTCTTTTTCTGTCCAGTTGAAGCTGTATAAATACAAGCTTGCAAGAAATCCATATACAAGACGAAAGCAAATCAGATTCAAATAAGCATTTAGCTACGTACATCCAGGCAGTATGAGGAGGTAGAAAAACAGGGAAATAGTCTTTGAATATTTATATAGACCATTTTCAATGCAGTTAGTGAGGTGTATTCTTTAAGCTATTTGCATGAAAAACATGTAGGTCTGTGACTCATCTTTGACTATCCATCTCTGGGCATCATGTCATGTAACTCCAGAGATCTGGGGGTTTTTTTATATATTTAACACATTAGTACCTTAAAGAGCAAAGAAAAGAAAGAAAGAAATTAAACAAAGCATAGATTCTGTCTACAAGCTCACTTATACCTGAATATACAAGAATGCTGAAGATATTACAAAGTCAGCAAAAAAAACCCCAGACCAGTAGCAGCAGTTTCAGTGTAGGACTGGCAAACAAAAGCAAGGTGTGCTCTCCTGCAGCAGCCTCACTTCTTCAGAAGCAAAGAGCAAGCTGGAAAAAGGCTCAATATATAAAAATCAACACCCTAGGGAGGTGGCATGCTGCCCCCTGCCTCCCCCAGGCTCCACCACAAGCACGCAGAGATTTTATTTATATTTCTTAACTTTATTTAGACTTCTAGCTTTATTTATACTAGTACATTAGTGGTTCAAGACTGAAAAAACAGAGGTTCTGCACACTGGCAATTAAGAGCCAAGGCTGCAGTACCCTGGCCATCACACTGACCAGAGCTCAGGGGTCTCTGCCACAGCTTTTCCACACAACTGGAACACGCTGTTTGCTCCCACCCATTCTTCACCTAGAGACACAAACTCTCTGCATTTAAAGTATAACTGTTTGCATAAACAGGACTTGAGATCTCAAGTTGCAAAAGCTCTATCTAAAAAACCTTCAGAGAGCTGTCCTTCCTCAGTTTTAATTGTATCTGCCTGATATCTCTTTCCTCTTCATCACAGTCCATCAGTTCTTGCTCTTATCTTACTGTACTCATTATACTCTGTAAAGGATATTAACTAGTTGTTCTCATTAAGAATTTATTGGGAAAAAAAAAAAAAAAGCATGGAAGAAAACCAAAATACACAGGCAGGTACAGCCAGAAACCACCACAGTGCTTTCTCACCTTCCCCTAACCAACTGTGACCCTTCCTACTCCCTTCAGCTAACTTCTTCCCATGCAGATAGAGGCAAGAATCAGTCTCCAAGAAAGAAAGAATTTGAAACTAGCCCTCCTCCAAGCAGGGTGCTGGACTAGACTTCCAGAGGTCCCTTCCAGCCAAAATAATTCTGTGACTCTACTTATGAATAAGCATCTGATCAAATCCAAAGCTTTTTAAGAGTTTGTTTCAAGAATATCTGCCAGAGGAAAACACAGAATAGGGGAGTAAAACCAAAAAAACCACAATAAATTTCAAGACAGACATGTTAAGTTTTCTAAACACTGAATAACTTTCTAGTAGTAGTACTGTTTGATAACACTTTGAAATCAGTAGGTTTTAATTAAAGCCGGTGTTAAGAGGTAAGTTGACTTGTTAGGCAAGCATTCTTCTCAGCAGCAAAACAGAATTATGGTTGGGATCAATTAAAAAAGCTTTTCGTTTCTGCACTGGCACCTCGTTTTAAAGTAGATTTTTACACATCTAGAATGATTCGGATTTGCTCCAAGTAATGGCTCTTCTCAGCCAAGACCAGCATTCACATCCTCAGCTGCAGCCGCAGACACACTCAGACACACCCTGTGCTGCTGAAAGCCTCTCTGTAACGGAGCTATTGCAACATGTTAGCATCACGTACTATTAAACAATCGAAGTTACTCATGTTGGATGGATGCCTTCAAAGAGGTCAAACCCAGAGAAAGTCCCACAAGGCTTGAGGGCTTGCAACAACATAATTTTCCATGCTGAAGATGAAATGAAGCCAAATTGTAATACATTTAATTGCTCAGCCCTGTCTCTTCCAGAGCTGGTCATCTTTTCCACACTGAGGACATCTCAGATTTAAGCAAGCCATCTGTCCACTGTCCATTTTTCCCACTGTCTCATTTTGACTGACTGTATATCCACTTGGCCTCTTCTCCCAAGACCCACGCTGTACACAAGCTGGACACATAAGAGGCTTCCCCTTGCAACCACAGAAAGAACTTTGACAAACAAACATACTGAGTAGAATCACTTCAGTGCTTGAAGAAACTCCAGTATAAACTAGGTACTTGAACTCTACAGATCTTTCCTTTCTCTGTGACAAGTTATTGCAACATACTGTTTTAAAAATCCCCAGTTAGGCCAGAATGTGGGACAGGAACAATCCCCTTAAATGGCAATGCACGTTGCTAACCTACAAGAACTCCGTTAACACTGACAGCTGTTATTAAAAGGTTTTTGCCATCAGTACTGATAGCTAACTACAAAACAGATTAGACAACTGTCAGGAATGACCAAGGTCAGGTTTATCCCAACAGGGCAGGAAGGATGGACTCAGTGACCTATTATGAACTTTTCTGAGGTTCGTCAGATATATTTTTTTATGAAGTCAAATAATCAGGACTTAATTCCAGATTATAGGTCTTAAGGGCAGAATGGAGCTGAGCTGGTACACCCTTTCACCCCAGCTCTGTAGAGAGACTCTAGCAGCCTCACCTCCACCAACACAACCCTGCACCTGGGGAAATAAATCCAGCCTCTTGACAGAGCCAATAGTTCATCACTGGCAGAGCTATCCTGCTTCCACTCCCAAAGGCTTCCATATCAACCCTCCCTTTTATAACAGATGTGCAACATGCAATTTTTAAAAAATAAGTAAGTAAATAACCGAAACAATTTACATCACTACTGCAGTACAGCATTGTTTCTCACATCATATGTGATGCAATTATGATCACTATAGTTTTATCAAAAACCTAGACATAAAGATAAACTTTAGCTGACCTACATTTTTCCAGCATGAAAAAGTATTTTTGATCAACAATTCTAAATATGCACAACCAGTTACACTGAATGCAGATTTACATAATATCACCTACCTGCAGCTGCAAAGCACAAAACCATCAAAGCAAACACTGAAGTCACACAACTTGACGACATTTTTGTAAATGCTGTCTCTTCTCAAATCAACTTCCTTTGTAGCTCTTCATGTAGATTTACTTTCTTTGAAATTTGTGGTGTGCTTTGAAATCAGATCTTCCGGACTTTTAATTGCCTACAGAAAGAAGTAAAAGTACATATTAATACAAATACAACTTACAGAAATGTCACTAGATATTTAAAATTATCTCTCTTGTAAGATGAGAGACAGAACTCTTTCTTAAAGGACTACTAGAGGAGTGCATTTTATATTGCCAGATACCCTAAGTACCAACAGCCTAGTACTCTTCCCCCTGTATTTCAACACTTCTTTACAGATGTTGCTCCCTTATATTAGACAGTATGCAAGTTAGGATCTGCTTGGAAGTGAGACCCAGAGTCCTTTCTGTCAGCTAATACCAAAGTCTCACTGAAGCCTGCAAATGTTACTCACACCCTCAGACATGTTTATTTTAAGTAATCAGACTTTCTCTGGGGCGTATAAACACTTGTTTGCTTAGTTATCTGCTGCTACCTTTACTACAGCATGGAGAAATGTTTCACATGTGCTCCAGCTGGTTTACAGGTAACTCGATAAATTTAACTCATCATTTCTCAGTATGACAAACTCTGAAACCTTTTCAATGTCACTCGACACCAAATATAAAGATGCTCAGAATCTTTATTTTAAGAGATTTCAAGATATGATATACCAGGTCAGTTAAACAACTCCAGTGTTCTATACTAATAAATGACAATACAGTTGATGCCTGCAAGCCTTACAAACATTGAAAATTCTGACCCCAGAATGCATCCTGCCAATTTTGGAAGGGAAACGCTTAACCAGATCCACAGTATTGTCTTCCAACGTTTTTTTTTTAATCTATTCTCCGTCATCTAGATGTCTAGAATAAGATAACAGACCAAGAAGGTAAAGAACCAGAATGCTGGTATTGTGTTCAGTCAAATAAAAAAATTTTATCTACTTTACTTCACTACCAGCCTTCAGGAGCAGATGACAGATGGTGCCTTGGCAACCACTAACACTCAGCATAAAGCAATGCAAGCAATTACAAATCTCCATCACGGGACTAAGTGATAGCAAAATGCTGAGTCAGGACCAAAAAATCTGAACTGTGGCAACACGAATACCATTTAAAAGGTTCTTGCTGACATTAAAATGGAATGAAATACAAGGACAAAAAGGCCAGATTCTGTCATACAGTGTGTGCCATGCTGTGCACCAGCAAAAGTCTGCTTAACAAAAAAGCTGCACCTAGACCAGCACTCCTCAGGCTATGAGGAAAACATGAGAAACCCCTCAGCAGCATTTCTCCACAGGTTATTTGGCAGGGACAGCATTGCCCTGTGTGCAGGGAGCTGCATCTACACACCTGACAGGGCTGTCGGTGTCAGCCTCCAACAGATCCTTCACTCGGCACCCAGCTCCTGGAACCTCCAGCTGGTCTGGCAGTGCCCCAGAGCCCACCTGGGAGGTGGGAGAAAAGCCCTGGAGCAGCTCTGCAGGCTGCTGGGAGCACCCAGACACACAGTTCTGCAGGACAGCAGCGTATGGGGTGAGCGGGGAGCTGACTGTGTCACAACATGGGGGTTCATGCTCTTCACTTTCAAACTCAGTGTCCCACGTCTCGAGATAAACATTTGGCAAAATGGCAAGACATGACAAATACTGAGCATAATTTGGGAAGTCAAATATAAGCTGGAATAATTTGTTGCTATTTCTGTAGATGAAAAGAAACCTAATGCTACTCGGTGATAGTATTTGGTTGCTAATTCAATTTTTAAATCCTGCCATAAAGAAAAACTATCAAACACAGCCAATAATGAGGTTTCTTGTCAGTGTTATCTGTAGAAGACCATCACAATGTTCTGCAAGGTGTCATATGTGCAAACAGGCAATGAAGAAGCATTCTGAAACCTAATTATTGATGTACAACCATCTCACCAACAACAATGAACACAAGAAAAACCAGAAAAAGAGCAACTACAGCACATATGCTAATATACCAAGTAAGAAAACACAAGACATGATTTAGATCACTCTTCCCTCAGCACAAGCCTCTCATTCTTCAGTGACATTTTTATAAGGCACCAAGTTGTGTAGAAAGAGCAAGCACAGCGAAAGAACTGGAGAGAGAGCAATGCTGGTTAGAATCCCATTCTGGCCTGAGCATCTAAGTAGGTTAAAATGTCACGTTTCAATTAAACTTTGATGAAAGTCTTTTTGAAAAAGCTGATTTAAAAGGCAGAGAGAACACATATACACTTCCATCTGTAGGAGTGATTTGATTCCTACCACAACCCACTGACCAATAACATTTCCATGGCATAACTCAGAGCTGCCAGTACGTGACTGAAAAGCCCTAAACTTCTACCCTGATTCTGTCAGTTGATGAAGGGTGAATAATGAAGACTTAAATGAAAATTTGGAAGACCTTTCTGAAGAGTGAGCTCACTTGCTTGAAGATGTGCATTCACAAGTTTAAAAAGGAAGGCAAATATCAAACAACATGAAAAGGTGACAAACTGACAGTGAGTTTCATGAATTTAGGACGAATGATATCCAAACTGTCAGCTCCACAGCTGCAATTCAAGTCAAATATAGACAAAACTGCTACTAATAACTCATTTAAGACTAAACCTACTAAGCAGGCAATTTGTCAATACTTTGTGAAATCTGATCATCCTCACATATGACAGGAGTCAGCTACAAAGCTGTTATTAACTGACCATCTGACAGTACCAAAGAGAAACAAACAAACAAAACAACAAGTGAGGAAAATTAAGATGTGGTGCAAAATCTGCCAGATTTTGGTTCAGTGTGAGACCTGCTGTCACTAAAAAGTATGTGAAACCTTCAAACTAGGAAAAGTAGAGCCAGTCCACAAAATAGGAAGACATTTCCTGTGAAATAAGAGAAGAAAGCTGTGCAAAGGGATAAGAAACCTAAACTATTTATCCAAGAAGTAAACACAACTGCTAGTCAATTTGACATTCAAAAGAAATTTCCAAGGGAATCATCTTTTCCTTTGGGGTATATCTGGGTGGCTATTTTTGTAAATGAGGTCACAAAAGGCCATATTAAAAGTATAACCAAAAAATCCCAATGTGGAAGAGAAGAAGACATGAGAGCTTTGGTTTTATTAAATATATTTTCATGCCAATGCTTTGTACTATAACAAGCTGCAAGGAAGGCTGGCAAAAGAGAGCACCTGCAATCAAAACCATTGAAGACTACAGAGTCATTTTCACTGAAATCTGCTGTTGTAAAAACCACTAGCCCTGGTAAAAGTGAGTGTCTAAAAAGCACGAAGACCCTGCTTCACTGAGGAATATGTATTTGCAGATCCAATCAGGAATGAGTGGGAACATCAGGAAGAATCTTACCACTACTAGATTTTACTAGTTTTGAAAGAAGACTGGGGGAATGGAAGGGGAGAAAACACATTTTGAAGCACGTAAGAAGAGGAGAAAGCATAAGGTTTTAATTTGGTTTCAACTAGGAGCTTGTGATGCCCATGAGAATTTTGATGCATAAAGCTTAGCCAGAACCCAGTGAAAATCACGGTTCTTTTGAAGATACCGAAGTGCCCTGACTGGAAGGACAGATCTCATTGCTTGCTAAGCTAGAAGACAAACGCTCCTTAGCTCAGTGGTATTTAAAGCAATCTACACTTGTTAGAGCCAGCAGCAGACAAAATACAAATCACTTGAGTGCACTACTGTTTTCTCTCTGCCTTTCACTAACAGAAATAGTTTCCTTTTTAAAAATCTGCTACTCATCTTCCTCAGAATTTCAGTCTTTGAATTTTTTTAAGATATCCTTTGAACTAAAAAGTCACCTTTAATACTACAACAAGATGGAAGAAGTGACAGGTTAGAAGTATGATGGTTACTCCTAAAAAAAACCCTTTCCCTAAGGATTTTCCAGTCCTTACTGACAGGCACTCCCAGACCAGAAAGCTCTGTGGTCTAAGGATGGCTTGTTACTAAGAAATCACATTCTGCATTGTTCTGCCACTAGCAGACACGTATCCACCTCCACACTGGTGTAATGCTCTCCAGAAAGGGGATGGGACTCTGTTCTAAAGTGCCTGAAGAACTATAAATGAAAATGAACAAATGTACACCCAGGGATTACGCTCAGTCTTCAGGACATTTTGAACACCTTTCTGCTCAGCCCAAATCTGTACTTCTAGCCAAGTACCTATTAAGTACCAGTCTTCCTGAAACCAGCAGTCTCCTTAGCTTCAACTTTCACACACTTTTCTTCTCTTGGTAAATTTAATTTTGCTTACTTTTTCAAAGCTCCTCTGCCCAGTTCAACCTGCAGATGGCCAGAGCCACACATTCTGGGGTGTTTGTTTGCTATTAAAGGCTTCTCTAGCACAGGGATTTGCCACATTTCTTGCTGAATTGGGATCTTATTGTTTTATTTACCCCTTTTATTTCTGTTCCCTTAAGCCCTTTCCCCAGTAGCCACCATCTGTTTCATTCATCAGCACCTACCTTTCCCATACAAGTTCTTCCCCTGCCTTAACTCTATCCTTCTTGTTGTCTAAACTTTTCCTTTGCTGCTGAAGAATAACTTCCTCTTCCTCTCCTCCTTATCAACACGGGCTCTGGTAATTCCCTCCTCTTTCCATGCATGGTGCCAGAGGTTGCACAGCTCTCTACAACACTAACAAACACTTCTCTACCAAAGCAAGCCAAAAATCCTCCTCCTCTAAGTCACATCACAAGTCCCAACAAAGTGAATGGGCATACTTGAGCGAAGCCAGCAGGATCTGTCCCTTTGTGTTGTTTTGCCATAGCAACGTGAACCCAAGTTTCTAGGCCATCCAAGGCGGCCTTCACAGCCAAAGCTTTTTCACTTTTTGTTTGCTTGTTTTACGCACGGCAACCATTTCACTGATTTAACCGGTTTTTCTCCCATTTGTCCAAGTTGCTTCCCTGTGCGAATGCAGTGAATACATGCATGCCATGTGTAAGTAAAAAAGGCAATCATCTGTAATCAAGTACACCCAATCTGAAAAAAACCCCACAAACAGTTAACTACATGAGCAGTTCTATAAACTTAGCACAGTTTTTGAAAGAGTTTACTTATAACCCTACTCCTACTAAATATGCATTTTAGAAGATTTCTTTTTTATTAGGTGACATTTATCATGTCAATTCTGCATGACTTGCACACATACAGGTTGGAAAGCTGATTAACAGGATTAGCAAATATTCATGCAGAATTGAAAATCTGTACATATTTTTAAATGCCTATGTTCAACGCATACACACAAAGTCCCACCATTCAGAACTCAAAATAGTAACTTATTCGTAAACTATAAAGGGACAGATTCCGGTTTAGAAACAACAGAGTGGTTTCATTTTCAGGGAATATATGAATAGTAATAAAACTAAAAATCCTGACATATCAAAAGCCCAGAGAAAAAGTAACTCAGATGTCCTGCAGTTCACATGCTGCTGTGCTTGTAATGGGACATTTCAACAAGTCACAGTTAAAGGCTATGGGAACTGGAAGAGTGCCAAAGGAAGATGTTTTATGCCATTTAGCAATTGTGCCCCTCTATTGCATGTGATTTTTGTTTTAGTATTTTATTTATTTTCTTATTCATGTATTAAAATGTAGCCTGCCAAATTGCTGGAACAAAAATATTCACAAATAAGTGGACAAACAAGTCCACTAAGAATGTGAAACCATTCCACCTATTTAGTATTAGTATACTGAGGTGGATTTTGTTACCTGGTACATATTTTGCCCACAGCTGGAATGAAGCTTCAGTTTGGATGAGGGTGCCTATTCTCAGCATAATTTCATAACCAACTTTCCCTTCAGCTTCACTACTTTTGTTTTTAATCACCTGATTTTATTTCAGTGAGTTTAGACTACATCAGACACTGGAAGTTTCAGCTGAAGAATCATTGCACAATTTAGCACAAAAGTGAGACAGTTTACAGACACAGAACAAAAATCATTCTGTTACATGTTCCTAGGACTTCCCTTCCCCCAAACACAGGGAGGTATGCAGCTGAATCTTCCTAGGCTGACGGGCAAGGTTTTGCTTACCAAGTATAAACAAGAGAATAGTCTCTAACAGGATCAGGATGTAGGAGGGTTTCAATAGGTGGAAGGGAAGGAAGTGCATTCAGGCATCTTTTAGTAGAAGGAGTACACAGGACTTCCACAAGCAGACTGGAACAGATTGCTTTCTGACAAGAGCAGAAATTCCTAGAGATTACTGAACCTCTACAGGAGGAAGCACAGATGGCATTGCAAACAAGACCAACACCCTACACATAATCTGAGTACCAAATCAGAATTTTTCTACTTCATCGTAGAGCCCTCAGGCACTTCCTACATCAGGACATCTCTAAAGGGAGTAGAGAAAAGATGCTGGGATGCTGTACGGCTCTTATACCATAATGGCTCAAGCAATCTGCAACCTGCAGCTTCAGCCATGTGTTTTCTGAGCAGCTCACAGATACCCTCTTCTTTCACAAGCAAAAAAAGTCGTAACAGGACCTCACCTTGGCCACAGCAGCATTCCCATAACTTGCCTAGAAAGACAACACTACTTTAGGCATTCTGCTTCCAACTTCTAGCTAGAAGATGGACAAAAAAATCTCACTGAGCTTACCAGGGAATACCAGCAGCACAATTATATGCCATCTTCCTGATACACACTCAGGAAGCAGAAAGAAAACAAAAAGCAGAGATTACTAGAAACATACATACGTAAAAACATGGCAACCCAAGGAATCTCAAATGTACATTTGAATAAAACTCAAATTCCCAATTAACCAGTAATATCTCACCACAACTAACAGGAATCAAGCTCTTGTTTTTTAAATGGAACTTGCTGCTTCTGAAAAGTTTACCCTAAAACAAAAACAAAAGCAAAAGCACTAGAAATAGGAATCTTCACGCTGAGCAAGATCATCATAAATTGCCTGAAAAAACATCTCTACAATCTTTCCTTCTCATAGTTAAATTCTTTTTTTTTTTACTAATTACTTACTTTTTTTATTGTTTCTAATTGGAAACAGAATAGGTTTCCTGGCACTGGGCTATCTTACTCTTCATAAACACAGTAGCAGCCAACAACTTCACACAAGTTTAATTTAAGTTTTACTTGGCTGAGTTTCTAATTGCACACCTAAACTAAACAGATAACAGCTCTAATGTACCTATCAAGACAGATATAACCCTAGGGAAGGCATCTCTCTGTGGAGTTGAAGCCACAGAAGGATGGAACATTACCAACAATTCAGCAAGGCTTCTTCCACTCAGGGTAAAAGATTTCAGCAAATTGCTGTCAATGAATGCTTGGTGCTGTTATTTTTTTTCAAGACTGAACTGCAAAACCTCAGGACTGCATCTAGAAATATTCTGCCTAGAACCTTCCTACCAGGAAAAAAAATCAGTCTCTGGTGGATTTAAAATCTTGAAATGACCTTTACACATTTAGAAAAGTAGTTTTGAAACCATGACCTATAAACACCTGAAACTGTCTGGGTTAGTTGTGAGAAACCCACAAAGAGTAATAATGAAAAGCAAGACTATAGCATTAAATATAAATTCACTCTATAAGGATGCAACTCTCCTTAGGAAGGGAAAAACAGTCAAACAAAAAGGCAGTCAGTAAATAAGTGAACAGGAGTGAAAATCAGCGCTTCCCACTACAGGGGAATTGGATGACGTGATACAAACCAGCCTTCCTGACTGCCATGGGCCATTAGATACTACAAGATGCAAATTAACAGGTTAAAATATAAACTACTAGGTATTTTAAAGTTAACTGCATGCATTATCAAACTCACATTTTGGGGAAAAAGCTAAACAAAACAGAACAACAGAAGAAGAATGTATTTTGCTCTCCAGAATAAGGTAAACTCTAACAGGCAGGCAGATTAACAGATTATTTCTTCAGGTTGCTAAACAAGAATGCAAGGTAATCACATTTACCAGAAGTTAACTGTTAGCCACTAAACTTTCAGCTGCACATCTTATAGGAAACTTCTCCCACACAAATAGGGAAGTCCTTAAAGTGACACACAGTTAAAAGAATGAGTCAAAAGGAGTTTCCCTTCGTGTTGGGCTATCTACCCTTTTCCTAACTGTCTGTCAAATAACCGGTGTGATTCAATTTGCTGAGCAGAAAAACACATTCAGGTTGGAGCAAAATTTTTTCATGAAAATTTTTATTTATAAGCACTTCACTGGGGATTTGTTTCAGCCAAGGTATGAATCATTAGCATGTTCCACTCAGAATGGAGATACACTCCCAAAATCTTTACTATTCAGAATTTCCTTTAATCATTTTACATTAAATGTATGAAGGACAACTGTAAAAATCTTTGGGCACAGGTATGAGGAGAGGGAAGACCACAACAAATTCCTATAGTCATATAAATTATTTGTGCATCTTATCTGCCAGAAGGAAGTTGTTACACCTTATCATGGAGTGAACCAAATCACCAGATCTGCAAGTATTCAGAAACACTGGTCATTTTAAACGCTGGAGGGAGGAGCTAATCTATCAGAGAACACAAGCTGCACATACTGGAGGAGTGACTTGGTTCATTAGGGCAATAACTTTACTACAAGAAAAGGCCCATCCTTTCAAACAACTGCTTTGTAAAGCAGAAGAGAATTTTGTTTCGCTCAAATCACTATCAAAACCAACGTATCACATTTGTGATAAAGTCCTACCACAGTCCTCAATCACACTGTGCCGAACGCCACTACAGTCTAACACCTTACTTGTTAAATGGAAGACAAACGAGGACATATCAGTCTTCTATTCACCTCCAGCTTCTTGGCAAAGAAACACATGAATTCAGCAGCTTTATACTGCACAGTAAGCTCACTGCATCCTTCGGGATTTTTTTATTGCCCCTGACTCACACTATGTAACTCACTGATTTCCAACAGAAAATGCCTGTGTTTACAAAGGAGAATCAGAGAATAAGTGAGTAGTCATTATTCTTTAGAATCACTAACAACACCTTATGTATCACAGTCCCTATTGCATTCTGTGCAGAAAAACAACCTCTACATAGTAGCTCTATAATTAACCTGTTTCAGACTCAGGACCTCTAGATAAGCTGTTCTCCTGCAATCTAAACAGGGTCTCTTGCAAGGTCACAACTGAAATTATTTAAAAGAGAGGCCCTTTCCAGCTGACTCTCAAAATCTTACACGTTACAACAGGAAAGTGAGAAAGAAAAAAAATCTGAATTTGGCCAACTAGTACACTGAAATTAGACTATTAAAGAGAAGTGCTAAATATAAAGCAATAAAATTTGTTAATAATAAGCAGGCATCGTTCATTTTAAAGTACTATTCATAGGATGAGGATGAAATTATTTCCACATTTTCCTCAAAAACACCATTCATTTCATTATAGATACATCAGAAACTAGCATATTTTCCCACACATAATTATTTGTAAGTAGTTAAAATCAATGGTTATTGCACTTCAAATGCAACATATGAAATGTTCTCTGCTGAACTTGACAAATATGACTACTTAGATAATCAAGGTCATAAAATAAGTCCTTCTTTAAAAAAAAAAATCTATTTTGTGATATTTGAAATAAAAAAATATGGCATATAAACTAAGTGGCAGCATTAAGGTCCTTCCTTCAGTGATTTTCAGAGATGGCTCTTTCATTTTGGCTACCACAGAGTTAATTGTTGCTGCAAGAGAACAAGAAATGTTGCTCTATTGGATGACTGCCAGCACATAAAAATGTGAATCCACAGTTATGGATAAAGCAATTCCAATTGCACTACTTTTTGCTAGTACATTTTTATGGCAAAACATGCTTCTATTCATGAAGTGGCTAGAAACTAGCATACCACTGTTAATCACCACAAATATTACTGCTATAGAAGTAATGCCTATTTATAATACACAAATATTTTGTGGAACTAGATCAAAAGCAATGTGATTGCAAAGATATTTGCAATCTGTATCCCAGAGAGTATTTTCTGAGATTCGCATAAATGGCCCAAGACTTGATAATTCATGTATTAAATGTTAACAGAATATTACTGGAGGTATCAAAGACAAGAATTGTAAAACAAATCACGCAAAGGTTTACTGCTATTCTCAAATCACATTAAAGCAGAAATTTCACTTTGGCTTTACAAATTACAAAAAAGCATCTCAGAGAACCACCTGGAGAGAAAGTTTTGGGATTCCATGAAAACAAAGAGGGAGATTGCCAGTGGAATTGAACATACACCTTTTTGTACCTTCAGTAGCAGGCAACATCACATACTGCTCTCAGAGAACAATGCACAGCCACTGAAATATGCATACACTTTGTATACAGTTATATGTATTTTATACCAGTGTCATTCCAGAACCAGAGCTTACATATCTTGCTTTAAACCTGACCTAGGATTGTTCATTTCAGTTCAACTCTATTTTGTCTCTATTTGCTCTAACACCTAATGCTAGTAGAATACACAATTGTTATCACCCACAAGCAGCAAATGCTCCTTGGCATGTTTTTATCCCACCATCAGTGAACTTAACCCCAAGCATAATCAGCAAGATTCTCACATTTACTGCCCGTAAGAGCCCATTCCCCAGCTCTTACTGGGGAACAGCTGACACACTGCAAATTTCCATTCGTCACTTCGCATTCAGCCATCTCTTTGTACATCCACACCTTCAGTATTTGCCATTTGGCTGCACCAGACTTCACAGACCATGAAACATATGGATTGGTGCAAGCCATCCACGTAACCTTCTCTGGCAACAGCCTTTACATCCAGTATTCCTGGTACAAGACTTAATCATTACGCCAATATAAATCAAGAAGGAAAACCATTATTTATCTGTGCTGGGACCGTCAGTTGACCTCTACAGTAATAAGCAAGCAACAGCTTCTTAAAACCTAAGAGAGTATCTAAAAATATTTTCTCTTATGGAAATCCTAAATACTAAAAATAGTTTCCTGTGAGAATACAACTGCTTTGCAAGTCAACTTGAGGTCTCAAGATGTCTACATACAATCATAAATGTGATATAGTAAGAGCTCCACTGTGAAAATATTATGTCTAGTTCATTATCTGAAACTTTGCAGGATTACTCAAAATATCATCTCTTGATTTTAATTAACTTCAAACATCTTCAAAGAAAAATTTCACTCAAATAAACCTCTAATGTTTTTGTAAGTCAGTAATGGCTAATATGACAAAAATTCCATTCAGAAGAATGGGAGACATGCCTGCTAGAGGAGATTTATAAATTAGAATTTTAAAATAATGTGTTTATTTCAATGTATGTAGGCGTTCCAAGTAAACTGACATTCACCTTCTAAAGAAATACTATCAAAAGTATAAGCTCAAAGTTTTAATAAATTGCAACCGGTAGGAAGGAAGACTTTATGGACAGAAAGTTTTGTGTTCCCCCTGCTGGTTAGCAATTGACTTCAAAACACTGTTCCTGAGGTAGGCATCAAGATGCTGGGGTATGAAAAGACGTTTTGCATGCCAGAAACAAAAACTGAAGGTTACTTTTGAAAAGAATTCACATCCTTGGTGGATATCACTTATACACTTTGACTAGATGTGGCTCTGGACACAAAATACGTGCATCAAAATGAACAACAAAACAAGATCTCCCCAGGTACAGAAAGCACGTCAAGAGAAAAAAATTTGAAGTGTCACTTTAAACTTAAAAAGGTTGGACTGCAGCAAACAATTGGGGGAAGCAAGTTTCAGAGTAAAGGACTCTTCACTGAAGGAAGCCAATGACCTGCCCCCCTCCAACACACGTCCCTCCCTTCCTCCGCCAGCCGAGCACCAGCTGCAGCGCTTGGTGTCGGCCCAGCTCTGCATTCGAAGAGCAGCTCCTCCTCAGCTGGAGCTCAAGCCCTGTAAGCTTTCACGGGTTAAACAAGCATCTTCCACTAACATTTTACTAACACTCTTGTTGGGAATATTTTGACAGGACACCTGTGCAGTGCTAATTAAAATCCAGATACCAACTCATGCTATGCCTGGCATTCATGGAAAAAAGCATGGACTGTAAGGGAAATAAAGTAATCTTCATAAGTAGCAATAAAAAAATAGATTTTGTCTAGGGAAGACATCTCATTTACACATGTAAAGTCTTCCACCTATGAGACTACAATAGTATCAGTCCTCTGGATCACTGCGAGATAAAAATAATTGATGCCACAATTAATGAGCAGGTGGCTCTCTCACTTTGGTTTTCTCCCCAGTGGAGTCTAATATCAGCCTGTTCGACCTCACCAAACAACAAGTAGATAGAAACTTAGATCAGTATAAATACAGACCCAACCAGAAAAACTTTTTCTTATAACAAAATCGTGGCACTTGTTTGTCCAAGTGTCTCTCTAATAAGTTACAAACACTATCAGAAAGTCTCTGTAAAAAATGAACCGTGCTGATGATCACAAATTTGAGAAGAAAACAATAAATGGGAGCAAATCAATTTTTACAGCTTAACAGAACTGAGATAAGTAGATTTGCATCTGGTTATATTCATAGCAAGTGGAAAAGGCATAACTGCATAGGCACACTATGCCTGAAATAATCCCCTTTTTTCTTTTTTTGAAAGGGACAAGAAGTATCAGCTTCTGTGCTTTTTGACACCAATGACAATGACTTTGGAATTACAAGTGCACCTGAAACTGGGGAAAGCTCGTATTTAAACACTAGTACTTAATTTACATCTAACTTTGAAGGCATATTCTAGTTATTACTAGGAGAGATGTGCTCAGAAGCCTGCAGTGACTTGACTCCAGTGTATTCCCTATAAAATATGTAGCAGTAACTCCCACATGTCAACAACTCCTCAGTGAAATAGCAATGAAGGGACATTGTACTGGCCTTTATACTATTCTCACGCTAAACTCACACTCTGCTCGTACACTGCTGAGTTCTCACCTGGCCTCATGAAGGCTACGAGCACACACACACACGCACAGCAGTGCGAGCATCTTCAAAGGGTTTCGCTCGGTGCCCGTACCTCGCCCAGCACGTACCAACCCGCCGGGCATGGTGACTGTGGCTGGGACACCTGTAGCTGCCCCTCGCCAGACGCCCACCTCTCGGCTCTCCCCTCAGCTCCCACAGGTTCCGAGGGGCGAGCGGCTCCCGGCGCTGCTCCCGGCACACGGGCGGGCACCGACCGTCCCCGGCAGCTCCCGCACCCCGCGGAGGCCCCGGGACCGCCCGGCTCAGCCGGCGCACGGTGACACTCGAGGGGCGCACACCCCGCGCTGTCCCGGCGGTCGGCGCGTCCCTGCGGGGCACTCGGCCCGGAACGCCGCTGTCGGGGCGGGAGTCGCGGCCGCCCCACCTACCTGGCGGCAGGGCTGTCTGTCCGCGCCGCGTCCCGCGGGGCAGGCGCGCAGCAGCGCGGCTACGCCATGGGCACCGCCGGCCGGGACGGGACGGGACGGGAACTCAGCCCTCACCAAGGCCGCCCAGCGCCGGCCACTGCCGCCCGGCCCGCGGTGCGCGGAGGAGGCGGCGAGGAGGCGGAGGCGGAGGAGGCGCGTGTGCGGCCGCCCGGCCCCGGCCCGGCAGTAACCCCGCGGCGCTCGGGGCGGGGCGGGCGGGCGCGGGCGCTGCCGCCATTGGGCGCGGGGCGGAGACGGCGCCGCGAGGGCCGCGCCCGCCGCCACCGCCCCTCGCGCCCGCGTGCAGCGAACGCGCCGCGGCTCCCGCCCGCCCCACCGGGAGCCCTGAGGGCGGCCCCGGGTCGCGCACGGCCCGGCTGCGCTGGCAGCCAGCGGCCCCAAAGCCTCCGCGCAGCCGGGGCAAGGGGCACAGAGGCGATAGACCCCGCTCGCGGCAGCCGGGGCCGGCAGCGGGTTGACGTTACCGGCCTCCGGGCACCGCCTCCGTAACGGAGCCTGGGCTGCGCTCGACACCGGGCGCAGTGTGAGCGGCGGTGTGGCCGTGCCCTGCCGTGTGCACCGAGGTACGTGCCTGCACCCCCCGAGCGGGCCCGGCTCCCACCGGCGGCTGGCGCAGAGCGAGGCTCCGGCCGCCCCCTCAGCGCTGCCACCCCGGCCAGGGGCAGCCGAAAGCCCACATCAGAACGAGTTTTGGCCAACACCACAGAGCTGACGTTGTTTACAGCAGAGCAAACTAATCCAGATCACTCGAGGTTCATTATGGTAGAACATGACAGAAAATGCTGTTCAGTGCAGAAGGCACTTTTAGGGTTGTCAAACCCCCCAACTTCAAGACTACTGAGTTGGAGCAAACTGTCATTAAGGGAGCTACACCACGGATGAGGCCTTTCTACCTGTAGCCCAGTTCAACCATAACTTTATCCTTCAGCAGGATGAATAGAGTTAGTTTCTGACATGGACTTGTCAGACTGACATGCAAGACTGCAAGATCAGGTGTGTGCTGCTCTCAGAACCTAGACGTCCTCTAAAGGTCATGGCAGTGAGAGCAGCATTAGAACTTGGAAAACAATACAGCAAAACTCCAGTCACAAAATTGAGCCCATGTCCTATTATTATTCAAACAAGCAATTGTTCTTGTATAGGCATGGAGACCATCTGGAGATACAGAGAAGTAGAGAGGAGTTTGACGGTGTTTCAGCAAAATTTTCCTAGTTTAATTGGCTTTCTTGCTGAGGAGATTTGGGGTGAATTGATTTTTTCATAACACTGTTTGACTTCAGGCCCTTTGCCCTGAGTCACCAATGCCAAGTTCTTCCATCTACCCAAGAGGTGTGTTAAGAGAGTTCAGACACAATTTAGGCACTCTTGAAATGCCAACTTACAACCTAGAATAATTCATTGCCACTTACCTTTGACCTGTGCCTGTTTGGACAAGCCTTGCTCACAGTTCTGCTGCATGTACCACACATCAGTCAATGGCTGGGTCCCCCAAAGACTAGTCCTCAAAACTTTTACATTACCTGTATACAAGAGCTCTAGCAAGTAAATCAAAGTAAATCAAATAACAAGCATTTAGTCTACAATAAGTATTTCGGCAAACAGGCTTACAAAACCATAACAAAAAACCTGCAGAAACAAGTAAAATACAAGTTCAGACAGCTTGTTGGCAGCCTAAGCTCACTTACAGAATTTTTTATTTATTTTTAACATTTGAAAAGTTATGCATGTTGGAGCATGACATACCTCCTCTCTTATCACTCTCATATGTAGGATGCAAAATCTTTGCAAGAGGGATGTGGAGGTGGGGGAAGTCCCTGCAACAAAGAAGAAAAGTAATATTCTACAGCAGCATATGAATTTCAAGGCATATTGTGTGTCTACTACATTTCTGCTAGCTAAAATTCCAGACTGCTGATTAAAAATGGGATTGAAACTTAAGCAAACACAGTATTTTTATTTTAATTACTCATTTAGGTCCCAATCCTGCAAAGATTAAATCAAACAGATCAGGTTCACTCAAATAAGCAGGGATGAGAGCTGTTCAAGTGTGGGACATCGAATGTGTATGCACAAGTCTTTGCAAAGTCACATTCTTTGTATATAGATCTAGCCTTAGCCAAATTATTTTTACTATTTTCAGTAATGTTGGTAAGAACTGATTCTTGTCCATGGAGCCAATTCTGTTAGGTACTCAGCATCCTTGACCAAAGTCTATGATTTACACCACTTGTCCTGGTGTCTGAAAAAGTTCAAGGTTTTCTAAGCCACAAAGAACACTGATTTTTAGTTCTAAACCAATATGTAACTGAGTTGATGTACATGAAGTTCAAAGACTGAAGCAATGACAAATCGACACATTAAAATACAATTAGGCACATGGGTTGGCTCACCCAGGAACATAATGATGTACAGTTGGCTTTGGCTTTTTTTTTTTTTTTTTTTTACATTTTGTAGCAGAATAAACAGAAAACACCTAATTTCCTCTTAAAATCATGGAAAATTGCTGTAATCTTAACTCCAGTGTTCAGTCTTTGCAGCTGAGGAACACAGTTACATACATAATTTACATTTTTACTTACTTTTTAAGTATTTGCTGATCTAGTGATTAACTTCAGTCCAGAGCAGGATTATTTCACTTAGCAGGCATTGGCCCAATCCAGCAATGTAATGTATTATCCCCACTAAGATGTATGAAAGCTGTGACAGCTCACTTTTGCAGGACGTTTAGAGGTTCTCATGGTGCTACAGAATTAAGCCTAAGTAAATGTAAAATCTTGGAAATATGCACTGTTAAAACTATTAACATCACTTCACAGTTTTAATTTCTTTTTTCCCTCCTTTCCCACAAAATTCAGTAGGGATACTCCTGTGGATAACAATTACCCACTTACTACTCTCAAAAAATTCTAGACTAGCTTCAGTTACTAATTTCATATTAAGGTCATAAAGCCCTAACCTGCACTGAGAAGCCAGCTGAGTTCAGGTCACCCAAGCCAGGAGCAGTATCAATCTGTTAAAATGGCATCCAACCTGAACTAACTAATCCCAGGGTCAAGGGTGATTAATTTGGATACCATTCTGTATTCATAGAACCATAGAATTGTTTGGGTTGGAAAGGAGAATTAGGATTCGCTTGTTGTCAAAACTTTAGCGCTAAACCCCTCATTGCTTGGGTAATTTCCACAGTTCTAAGAAACACAGAATCCTCTCTGCCTTCTGTGGTGAAGATGGACTGGGGCCTTGGGACCAAACATGGGGCAGGGGACTGTGTGCTGTCATTGATGGGCACTGAATATACTGCCTGCTAATTAACATGTTCTTATGATGAATCCACTGCCTGGAGTACAAGTGCACTTTAAATAGTTGCTGCAGGATGTAGGCCTCTGATGATCACTCACCTATTTATAGCACTATTTAAACATACTTCACCCACCAAAAGAAATGAAGGGTACAATAGCACTACAAAATGTTTATTCCCAAAATGACTTGGAGAGTCTAATTGAAAACACAGACTTCCATAAATGAGCAACTTGGTATGAAAATGTTTTCTTGTCATAAAGTATTTTAACATCACAGAAATTATTTTCAGGCTTTAGTAAGGACTAATTCTCACAAAACTTTCTTACTTCATACAGTGTCTAGAATCTTTTCAAGGCTAAAAGATTGTCCCAAGCAATAAAGCATTAGAAGATAAAAAGAAAGCTAGGAAGGACCATACTGTCCCAAGAACTGTTCTGTTTGCTTTTAAATTTATGGATTGTGCTCTACATTAAGCCAATACAGTTTCTGTAACACTGGATCCAGAAAACGGGCCAGCAGCCATGGTCTTGAAATGCTAAAAACCATTGGTAGTTTTGAAAGTCCAGAAAAGAGTAAGAATGCTAAGTCACTGAATTTCAAAAAACAAATGGATGAATAGGCATCCTGAAGGGATCTAAGATGGGTTTGGAACTGTGATCAAGCACAGGGAGTGTGTTCACATGGATGCAGTCATTGCCCAGCACATCCATTCTGAGGTAAAATGTTATTATTTAAAATTAGCTTTGTGTCTTAAGCTGATTTATTGTGCTGCTGAAAGCAAGGAAAGGAAAAGTCTAAAAGTATTAACCATAGGTTGCTGACCAGGTATGGGTTGTTATGTTGCAGTAACTCCAATGTTTTAGTCATATGACTCTACCCAACAACATTTAATAGAAAGGTTCAGTTAATATAATTAAGCCATTAAAAGCTTCTTAGGAAATAACTCATTAATACAAACTAATGAGGTAAAATTCTACATTCCTTACTGAATGATCCTGCATTCCTTGAACACCTAAAACTTTTGCTAAAGGTAAGTAAATGTTAGTGTTGAACTGTTAGGCTTGTCTACACTTGAAAGTTACTTTGGATTAAGGCAGGGAGTGAATTTCAAGTGCAGCAGCAAATCTGGAATAATTCCAAGCATGGACAAGTCATGTATAGTGCAGTCCTGGAAGATGCCATGGGTTTTAAACTCAAACCTGAGGCTACATGTTCAATTCAAATAACACATTCTAATAGATTTCAGATTTTAAAAAGGAAGGAAAAAGACCAAAACCCTCCAGCATAACTAACAATCTCCTTTGTGCCTCCTGTTCTCCCCTGCCTGCCTTACATGGGCTCCTCTACACCCAGCACTCCTACTGACTCTGATATGCCCCTCACCCTCTTTCCAACATTTTTCTGATAAGATGTTTATAAGCCCTCAACCCACCAAATGCAAACACAACAGACCAGAAGAAGAAGGAAAGAGAGATTATATGAGAGAAGGGGAAAAAATCAACAAAAGATCAACCAAGAAAAAAGTGAAACTAGCATACCTTCACTGCTCAATCACTTCCTTCTGGCTGGATCTCATTCCTCATCTTGCATGTTGTCTGTTTAAAGCTCAATCTAAAATCTAATCAAATAGGCAAAAGTCAGTAGATTACTTTAAACTGTTCAGTTCCAGCCAATTCTCTCTATGTTCGATCATAACACACCTAGAACTTAGTCACATAAAATTTTTTTAATAACAAATACTTTCAGATTCAAGACCAAATATTAAATAACTGATGTGCACCCTGTAATACCTAAAATATGTAACTATACATATGGCTAAAACTCCATGTATGGTTTGCAGGATTGGGTCCCAAACTGCTGTATTCTGTTTTGCAGTTCATACTGCATGCTTGCGGTTTCGCAGCCATATTATGGGTGAAATTCTTTGTAGCCAAGATGAAAGTATCACAGGCTAAAATCTTTTCATGTCTACAATTTCCTAATTACTTTTTTTTTTAATCTACATAATTCCACAGGGTGCTAAATGTGTTACTGAAAAACATCAAGACAAAGCTGCTGCATAGAGAGCTAACAACTTCACTTAGCAAAGGTAAGTGAAAGGGATGCAAGACGGTGCAATTGTGCATTGAAGTTTGACATGCCGTATTAATTATTTGTCTGGGACATTCTCTTTTAGCCCTTTTGATCTTTAGTTGATCTGTTTTTCTCTTTTTTATCCCCCTCCCAATCTGATTTAATTGCAAGGACATGATAAAATGAGTCATGATTAAGAAATGGAAGATTTAAGTACAGTCTGTCTCACAAATGAAGCAAAGCCAAAAATCTAGCTGCTAGATAGTCATTATCTTTCATAAAGTAAACTTCTTCCAGCACAGTAAAAATGCCTGAAATAAGACTGTTTTAGCTATATTTCTGTCACATAATTAATAGGTTGGCTCGATGTTCAGAATCTAGCTATACATACCAATGAAATTTCATGTCAAGTAAATCTAAAAAACCACAGGGAAAAAAACCCACCAAACAAAAAAACTAGAAGTTGCAGTCCTTATTTTATTAAATAAATCTACTGTTTTGTTATCACTCTACAAAGTGGTTTGAGGATGAGGAGGTCATGAGATGTTTATAAGGTGATACAGTGTGATATTTTGGAAGCCCAATATAGGTAATCGCATTTTAAAGCAAAGCCATAAAGTGAGCCTCTCTTCAGTACATCGTGTGTTTCTAAACATGCTCTCCACAACAAAAAGTCACCCGTTTAAACCTATTAGCTATATGAACTTAAATACCAGCCTGTGGGATTTGGGAATTACCAAGTAATTGCTCATGCTCCAAATTATTTCTTGTTTAAACTCCAAAAGTTTGAGGAAGGAACTCTGCACTGCTGCTCTGTGCTCGGGTTTAGCACTGCTCCTGGAGAACACACCTCTATTTTTCTTTTGCAATGGAAATTACCAATACTACTGCAAGACAAATTTGTAAAAGGGCTTAATTTTATACTTTCCTATGCACCTTACAGTTTAGATCCAGCTGGAATTATGAATCAACATAAGTTTTTCCTTCACATATACAGTGCCGCACTAACTATTTCAGAGAACATACTCCTTTGTCTTTGTGTATATGAGAATTAGAGTCTTTTTGCAAGTATTGGACCTGATTTTTATCCCTCCAAGTGATCTACAATACATGACATTCCTTATTTTGCTTTAGACTGCTACTGATTAATGCCTTATGTTGGATATTTGTTTGTTTTTCCCACGTGTTATTTTATCATTCTTGGAATTACAGTAACACGTGTGCCAGGGAATGTGACCTATCAGTCTTAACTGTCCTTCATTGATTCTGGATGGGGATGTAAGGCAAGTGCATACCTATAATATATGAAGGGTTTACACTTCAATCTGACATATAATTTGCTGCTGGAAGGCTTTCATGTCATACATTGATTCCTAAAGTATCAATTATTTAGTGTAGATGTATGTGGATTGCCATAAAAGTCCAGTCTTTGTTGCTGTTTACACATTAAAAAAGCCAAATGCAAGTTTCTTTTTTCTTCAAATACACACAAAAGATCAGGAGAGATCTTGAGTAATGAGACAGAGGAGGAAAAAAACAACCCAACCATCCATCTACTACTTTATCAGAACTTGAGGGAAAAGATTGGTCTTTCCACTTTTTGGGTCTTTTGATTGCACTAGTGAGAATAGGGCTTGTGGAGAAAGACAATCTTTTGACATAAAAATCAACACAAATAACTTGAAAGCAGCTGACCAACACCACTAATCACAGTACATATCTGAAGACAAAAAATGTGAAATACTGGTTCATCAGCAGACCAGAGTATATTCAGCTAGCTATATTTTCATTAATATTCCTATGGGCCCAAAACACAAGCCCTAGTAATTTTCACAGCTGCTTCTTGTAAGCCACCACCATTCCCTCCCTTGCACAATTGAACAAGAATTTTACGTATTTCTGGATTATTACTTCCACAGAACTGGCAATGTCAAATATGAAGGTGATAATAAGCTGAAGGACATCAGCAAACTAAGTATGTCAGAGCCAGTGCCTCCAGTGTTATCAAGTGGAAGTTGCTTAAAAGCAGGGACAGCCCAGACCCTGCTATATCACGGGGCCAAGAAGCTCTTGCACAAACCAGGTTGCTTACACTTGCCACATGTGACCTGTGCATCTATTGAACCATCTGTAGTTTAGCAGACAGGCAACAAAATTGCACACTCAGTGCTGTTGAAAACCACAGACAAAAAGAAACAAAGGCAAGTTATGCTTCAGCAGAGCAGATAAATGCATGTATCCAGTAAATTTGCTGTTCCGGCCTTTCAAATTTTGCTGTTGCCTGAAGGATTAATTTTATCTTAAGGACTGGGAGTTTCATTTGCACTTAATTTTTTTTTTTTTTTTTTTTTAGGGTCTTTACAGGCTGGCATGGTAGGTGGCCACCACAGCAGTATAGATCTGCAGGAGGTTTCAAAACTTATACTGAAAATCTCATGGTTTTATGAACTAGCCAAAATGTACCTAAGAGTTTTCAACTTCTATAGGATGTAAGAGACCAAAAGTCTGAAGAAAGAGACTTGCATTTTCTTTTTGATACTTCATTTGTTTAATTCAATTGCTGGAGGGCGGGGAAGAAAAAAGAAAAAAAAAATCTACAAACCATTTCTACACAATGTGCTCTTTTTAGAACATGGAAGGAAAACTTTACCTACCCTAGAAAATATACTGATCTATACAAGTACACAGAGACAGATAGAAAAATCTATAAACCAGAGAGCTCTTTGTTATCTCACAGATAGAGGACACATTTTTTCAGATTACTTAGATATCTAGATATTTAGATGTCAAAATATTTAGATAAAAAGAGGCAACAGAAGCAGAATAGTTAACTACATTAAAAACTGCTCCTAATGTGCAAACCACAAAACTATCACTATGAGGGTGAGAAAGGCCTCATGCTAAAGAACATTGGCTGGCCTCCATCTGTCTCATCCTGTTTCTCCCATGAAACAGAGCAACCACTTTGTAAATGAACAGTAATTAATTCCAGAAGGAATAGAAGATACAAGAGCAGATTCCCATAATATTTTTTTTAAAAAAGCAAGACCTGTTAATGGTCAGGCTGTGGGTATCCCTCTGTTAACAGCTAGCCAGGTACAATAGGAAGTGGTCTACAGAACAAAACCATATGTGTCTGGTATCTGCACTAGACACAGCTTATGGAAAATTATTTCCAACCAGTTCCATTGTGGGCTGCATGATCATTAGTTGCTGAAGCATGTTAGGGCCTGGGTCACAGTTTAATTTTACTCAGGAGGTGATCCCATTTATGTACTCTGACACTGTAAACCACCTCAAAAACCAAAGCCCCACAAGTGGGAATGACCAGGAGGTTCATTTCCAAAGCCTGCTCCTGGTCCAACCTAAAATGCTGAAGGAGGCATATCCCAAATACCTCACAGGATACAATTCTACTCTTAATTTCTCTTCAGGGACACACATAGGCAAGAGAAACTTACAGGTAAGATATTGCAAAGCACTGACAGCACTTGCTACCTGCCAAATACATGCATCTGATACTATTCTAAGATGTTCACATTCAAAGGGAATGCAAGTTCACAAAACATTTTTAGGTCTTTGCTTCTAAGTGTTGAAATCCATGTCAATGCAGAGAAATAGCTTTCATGTACTGCTCTGCCCTTCTTCTTTCCTATTTTGACTCTGTGTTGCGTTCAGGATTTGTACTGGCCCTTTGCTAAGGAGAACTTCACTGACTGTAGAATCCTTCTCCCCAGTCCTCTTTCTCCTCTCAAACAAAACATAAATGACTCGTCCACTAGACTTAGAACCTTACAGATTCATACTTGTATGTGTGAGGCAAATATACCAGAGGAGATAGTGTCTTGTGCTGACCTTTATTTCGTAAATGGTTTTACTTCTTCAAGGTAAAAATATTTAACCACAGTTCTATTCCATTCTATGGGATGGAGTTCAGATCCCTGAAGAGAAAACCACTTGGTTTCACAAAGAGAATTCCTTGGTTCAAAAGGTTCAGTGTTAGAAATGTAAAAGATAACAAATTCTCTTAAGTGCAGAAGGTAATTTCTTAACAGCAGCATAATAAATCCCACATACATTAATGATAAAACAGCCTTATTTACCATAGGTTGAGAAAACTTTTTTTTTTTACCAAAACAGTTATTTTTTCAGATGCAACTTATTTCTTTTAACTATTATGTTAAAAAGTGCAATGGCAAGAAATTAAACCATTCATCCAGCAGAAAGGCAGTCAGTATCTGGTAGGTCAAGTTAGCAAAAGACAGATAAAACATCTGACTGGGCTGCTGTATTTTCTAATTACAAGACATGCAGTTAATGTTTGAGAGTAAATCCTATCTTGAGTAGTAATACTAAGGCCCATGTTGACTTTGTGTATTTGTTGAATTTCTGTGGGTAAAAAAAGAGTCCAAACCAACCTATTCAGCAGTTTAGTTGAATTTTCTTGTTCTATGTGTAGAAATGCCAGGCTTGTTGTACTACTCAAAACTTAGACCCTGGTAACTATTAGCATTTTATTAACAATGGTCTATGTACATTTTTTACTGTAACCATATACATCTCTCAGAGGGGCATAAGCTGGGGACCATTCATAGCTCATATTTGTTTTCCCCATGCAGCCCCACATGTGGTGAACAGCTGTAGAAGTTGTAAAATTGTCTTTACTCATTGCACATGCTGTTGAATATAATATACATACACATTATGTATGAAGCGAGTCCTGAAGCAAAATAATGTACTGAATATGTGTGTTTACTTATTTTGTAAATATTTCTCTTTATTTAAAGACAAATGTTTCCTTTTAAATTCTTTCAACAAAATAATTGCACTTAATTATTCAGAATTGCAGGTTTACCAGTTCTTACCACAAGCAAACCTTTTAACCACGTCCGCTATGGCAAAGAATCAAATGCTGTCAAAAGTGAAACTGCAAAGCAACTGTTACTATGGTATTGTGACCAGTCTCACTGCAATAAAATACAGAAATGAAAATGTAAATTGTTACTTACATACACATTTTGCTCCAGGGTACTATAAGCAAAAATGAAAACAGCTGACAGTGAGTCACCCTTCTAGATAATAAATATTGCTAATATGAATCTGATGTGTTGAAGGGTGGGATGAAGCTCCAGAGACTAACA
Organism: Orthonyx spaldingii; assembly: GCA_013397795.1. Lineage (NCBI taxonomy): Eukaryota > Metazoa > Chordata > Aves > Passeriformes > Orthonychidae > Orthonyx > Orthonyx spaldingii. Next base: position 2,418,685 of record VZTJ01004015.1, on the reverse strand, counting down.
CTCCCCTCGTTAATATTCTATACTGAATTGAAAGAAAGGTGGGGTGGTTTCCCCATCTCTAGTGAGAGCTTAGTTTTCTGAACACAGCTAAATCAATCCCCACAGAGCTATCTTATCTGCAAGGTTCATGAAAAATATCTGACAAGTAAATGGTTAGCATTTGGAATGGACCACACTGAGTGAAGTAACGGTTATTTCATAAGAGATTTCCCATGGTATATATTCCCAAACCCAACTATGAGGCCTTCACTCCCACACCCACCACAAATGATAATATTTGAATCCTGTGCTATACTATTAATACGCTCAGGGCCATTTTAAGCAGCAAAGTACATATAGGCAAGCACACTAAAAGGATAGCTTCTTTCTTGGTTATTATTTAAAAAAAAGGAAAGCAGATCTGTTTGAATGAGGAACACTTCCCTCTGCTCCCATTTTCCACCTGCCAACAAATACAGATACTGCACGTGGGACACATCACACACCAGAAAGGAAAGTGTTATACAAACCCACTGTTATATTAGCTATGCAAATATGAGCAATCGTTCTTTTTCAGTTTGCCCCTTTTTCTGTTTTCTCACAGTTCTTGTAATATGTTCAAAAGAAAAAGCACTATTCTAAAGATTATTATTTAAAAATTATTTACAATTTTTTATTATATTTTGATCAACTACATATTGTAGAAATGTGCTAGCACTTTGATTTTAAAGTTAGCATGTATGAAAAGAGAAGCAGTTGCCCATGCAAATTGTCTGCAAGTCTTTCACACTTATCTACTACGTGTTTTCTGCATACACTAAACCTTATCAGAATAAATGTAAATATTTTTCTTGTCAATTTATTTTTAAAAAAAGCAAACATGAATTTAATCTTACTTGTGGATCTGAAAAAAGAACTTACATTAGTTTGACAGCTAATTTGAGAAATTTTACAAAACATTTTCATTATAATATCTAATTACAGTGCTTTCTCTTTTTCTTGTTTAATAAAAAAAAACAAAGCCAAAACCCAACAAACCCAACTTTTACAAAGTGGTTTTACTTTACTACTTTTAGTATTACCTTATGTTTGTTCTTCATGCCAGAACAGCACATGGATTATTGTGGTGCTCTGATTTAGGGTATCATCTTACCCATCTATGCCAGTGAAGTTCTTAGGGAACTTTATCCATAATGCGTATCTTCATGAAGCCCCAGGTCAACCATTACTGATGTATGTACCAAACAATTAATACGTTGTTCCCCTCAGAGTTAATGAAATTGCTTGAGTGTGTAAGTTTTGTTGCCAAGAACCGTGATGAGATCATCTGCCTGGAGAGATGGAAGTTGGAACCCTTCACTATTGCATGAATTGAAATCTCCTAGTGGTACTAGCAAACAAGTACTAGCCAAAGGCCAAGACTCAAACAAAGATGAGACTCAGGCCAGAATAAGCAAAGAAAAAAATACACGTTGTGTTGTAGGGTGCTGCCTTTTCTTCCTTGTGGGATAATGCATAACTCAGCCAAGGTTCTGATAGCTCTGCATATTGGGAAAATTCACACATTGACACGAGCGCTTGAATTGGGCCACTTCAGATTAAAGAACATGTGACTTCTAGCACTTAGGCAAAGGTTCACCAGACAATATGCTCTACCAAAAGTTCGAATTTTTATTTCTGTTATCACAGTAATTGTCATGTAGCTAAGCCATTGTTGATACACAGAAACAAGACTGGACTTCTACCATAAGGATTATCAACGTACCTACTATAAGAGATATCAGGACCAGTTTCTTCAAACATACAGAGAATGGCTTTTTTCCCATCAGAGATCTAGAAGAGGAGGAGAGGGAGTTGGAGAGATCCCTCAATGAGGAATGTAACTTCCAATAATCACTTACAGATGTCAGAGTAATGTTGTAGGATCTTTCTATTTGTCCAAAGCTATTATATGTAACATATGCAGAATGAAAGCCCCTTGCATAAGACTGTAAATAAGTTTGTCGACTGAACTAGTTGTGGCTCAGCCAAATTCAGCCCTTGGGACAGGGAGGTGCAAAGAGGGTAAAAGAGGCCTAATTTAGTAGTATCACACTCAGGTTTTCTTATAATTTTGTGATTACTTTAGAGATGGGATGTCTTTAGCATTTGGATTCCAAATCACAACAAAGCTATTGGAAGTGCCAGTGATAAAGCAAGTAAAACCACACCCAGCATTATAGGAGAGAGATTTGAATTCAGACATGGAACAGTAATGAGAAAGAATGAGTTTTCACTTAGAATGTATGAAATTCACTGCTAAAAAGAGAACAAAAAAGCATCCCAGTTGGGTAGCTCATATATATTAAGGAGAGTTTATGTTTAAGGGTATCCAGTTTTCACAGTAAACTGTAACATATAATTAATCATATTTCAGCAATAAATGTTAGAATGCTGAATACCTCATTTATTGGAAAGCACTTCCAAGGTTTCAATTCCAGATAGTGTCATTCAAAGTATCTATTTCATAGAAATTATTTGTATAAATTAAAGTAACAGTTGATCTTCCTGCTGGTTCATAATTATCAGATAAACTTCTTAACAGTGTGTCTTTCATGTAAACGGGGGCCACACTGGAGCTGACATATTTCCTTTACATATGAAAATAAATTGTTTACAGTGTCTGTCATCACATGTACTTCAGGATCAGAGACAATTTGACGGCATCAATTAGACTTTCATTAGGATGCCAATCAGCATTTTTTCCAGCAAAAAGACACCAAAGTGTGTGCAGAAGCATCAGCTATGTCTGGCACCCAGGTTTGCTGAAAGGGGGGCAAATCTGGAAAGAAAAGCACACCTGGAGTCTCATAGACCTCTGTCAGGTCAGTAGGAGGCCCAACACTTCCCTTCCCCAGTCCTACGCAGTTGGAGGTGGAGCTGGCAGTGCCCTGCCCCTGCAGAGGGACAGAGCCTTCCTGGAGGAGCAATGGGAGCTCCGGCTAAACCAGCACAGTAGCATAAGTGTTTATCTCTCCTCTAAAGCACTTAATTCTTTACTTAACAGCATGTCAAATCTGAGTAAGGTTGGGTTTTAGTTTGGTTTGGTTGGGTTTTATTCATGGTCAACTCTTTTTCTAAATCCCAATAAACTCTAGATATCAAGCCATATGCTGAAATAATGATTTCCCCAAGGACAATATGCATTGCATGAAAAAACTTCCTTTCAATTTTGCAGGCAAAACATTTCAGTTTCATTACTATCTTATTCACTGTGTTTTGTAAGATACAGTGAACAGCCATTCCTTCTCTAACTTAGCAACATTTGCTATTAGTTTTTAAAACCAGATGAGTTATGGCACGTCTTATTTATCTAAGGTATATAATTATCTTATTTGACGTTTTTCACCTCTCTCAATTTGAAAGATTTTCCTGCATTTTTATAATTTCTTTTGACCAAATTAATCTTGATGTAGCCTGGTGTAATTTGGAGCAAGAAAAGCATTGCAGCAGCAGGAGTCTTAGGAACATTTGTGACAGATACTCTGTCTTTGATGTTGCTGTTACATTCACAGTGCACAATGAGGAGATGCAGGGAAAGCCCCTTGCGTGAGTGCACACAGGGAATTGAGGATGCCTTGCAAGCAGCAGCACTGGGCTTTCTGTATTCACAGATGTCAAACAGACAAATAACATCTCTATAATTTTACTTAGAGGCAAAACATCTTGCCCAGCAATAACAGGAGACAGTTTCTCTCTGTATTAACAAGAAGTAGCAATGCAGAAAAGTGAAATGTTTCCAGCACTGAGGTTAATCATTTTAGGACATGTCCAATAGCCCTTGTTGGAAACCTTGTACAAATGAGGACTGGCATTTGCCAAAATTTTTCATCAGGAAGGAACACTGAAAGAATTGAAAGCTATTTCAAATTAATGGAAAAGTAAATGGCACACTAAAAATTTTATGTTAAAAAAGAATATATATTCAAAAGAACTTCAGCAACACAATTCAATTGGGGTTTCCCAAGAGCCTCAAAAAAAAGAAAGTATTGAATAGGCCTTTATTAATATTTCATGAACTATCAGAATTATTTATGTTCCTACATAATTTTGCACTAAGCTACAGCTAACTGAGCACCACCTGAGAAATTTACACGTTCTGTATAAAATCATACAGACAAGACAAGATTGCTTCAGGTGGTAAATTGTACTTTTGTCCTCAGATCCTCACGACAGGACAATAATACCTGAACACAAGCAGATTTTGCACAGAGTGCTCTCAGTGCTTCATTTGTTTGGTAACACAGCCAACGAGCAGGTGCTTATTCTGCAAGAATAAACTGTCACAGCCCTCATATTTACAAACTGCTGCAGCTGTAATGAAGCTCAATCCCAGCTCAGTTCATCGCATCCATCAACACTTCACACTTCTCAAAATTTACCATTAGTGCATGTAGTACAAAGTGTTCACAGAATATTTTAAGTATCCTGTAAGACTCCACTTCAGCTCCTCAATCTAGCTATTTAACTACCTATAAATAAATTTGTTCAAAAGTATTACTGTAGTTTACAATTATGCAGATATAAAATTAATGAGATGCAATATGAAACAGTAAATCAGATTTTTCACTTGTTCATATTTTCCTAGATCATAATTTCTAATAAAGAGAAAGAGGGGACAAGATAGAAATCTCAATTACTGTCAGCAATAAAAATACCTCTATTAAAAAAATCTGTAATCACACAACCATTATACATATGGATCTGTAAATGCTTTTTTTTTCATTCTAAGCAGTGAAATGTCTCAGTTATGTTAGGATTATGCAAACAGAAAGAAAGAGTATTTGCCATACTACAGAAGTAACTGCTGTCTCTGTTCTGTGGCAGCATTAGAAAAATCTCTGTGAAATGCAAACAAACAAAAAAATTCTACCTCCTTTCCAACAATTTTCCAACAATTATGTTGCAACTGCAATTCAACAAAATGTGTTGTCAAAGGGCAGTAATTAATTTATTATTCTACTATAAATCTATTTGCACTGCTAACTTGAGATTTTAACTTGATAGAAATGGATACTTTTATTTCTGATTAACTTTTCATTTTAGATATAATTCTAAAAGAAGTTTTATATTACTAAACTGACCTTCTTTTTCATTTCAGTAGTCCTCCTATAAGAAAAAACAAACCAGCAGGACCTCAAATAATGTAAGGTATCTGGTTAATTAAAAAAGGTTTCATAAAGCAAGTTTTACCATGTTAAATCTACCTGGGAGTTATTTCTTCTTTAGTGAAGAGAAAGATATAGTTCATAATTATTCATTTTTAATTCTTGACTAGTGAAGTCGAGCTGTGATGCCTCATGAGAGCTGTGAGAAATCCTAGGTTTAATCCAGCTCTTATTAACTTTAACAAAAGCTCCAGTTTTCCCTTGATATCTCCACTGTACTATAGGCAAACAATCCTTTTCATTTCTTTTCTTCTACCCTTTCACTGATGATATATTTGTTTATAATGAAGTCAAAAACTATTTTCTGCTTAATAGAGGAATATATTATCAGTCATTTTTTTGAGATTATTGATTTTAATGATTAAGTTGATTAATCGGATTAATCAAATACTTGAATAAATACAGAGCACTTACACCTTCCACAGAATTGCAGGGATCTAGATCTATTTTAGGACTAAACTCTTAACACATAACATTCTTTTACAATACAGCTGTAATTTCATCTGGCACTCACACAGCACAAGAACCTACAGAAACAGTTGAAAATACACAAAGTACCTGGATGCATTTTTTCCTCCAATATGGACACTGTACACATTGTATTCACAATAATATGTACACAAAGGACAGTGGGATTTGTCCCCTGCATGCACTTTTTACAAATAGAGAATGCTGAAAAGTCACACTGTTCATGAGTCAAGTAATTTCTCTGCATTTAGAACAGCCCAGTGCCGGATAAATACCACAGTGGATTTATGTGTGTAAGAATCACCTGGAAAAGGTATAGGAAGAAATGAAAATAAGTTGCACAGTTTTTGTTACTCGGAGGCAGAAAGGCTGTCCAGAACAATTTGCTCTTAATGGCTGTTTTAGCTCAAAAGAGGCCCTGAAGTGAAGAATAAACAAACTGTCACAGGAACAGAGAGTAAGTCTCTTAAGATCAGGGTTAAGGTTCATTGGTACAATTGCTCTGAGCAAAACATTACTGCATCTTGGATTAATCCTGGCATGTAGATAAATATAAAGGTACAGTACTAATGTATATATAATGCCTTTTCTGTAACCCCTGCACATGCAATACAGCCAAATGCATAATGCAAAATACAGCATCTTGCGAAAATGGAATGGGAATTCTAAATATGCTGAAACAGAGGTTTAGAAATTCAGAAAGCTAGATAATAATAAACAAAAGTTAGATAAACAGGCTCTGCTGTCAGTCTTACACAAGTTGTATTACCCTTGTTTAAGCTAAACCAGACTCCAGCCAGCCAATTATCACAAAAAAACCCAGTTTTCCCATCTACAACTTGCCCTCAGCTTTTTCTCTGCCCAAAAAGCCTCAACTTTTTTTTTGTTTGTTTTAAAAGACTACTTTAACATACTTTGACCCCCCCATGAAGAAAACCAAATATGCACAGTGCAGTTTCGTGCTGGAGGGGTAAGTCCTCCACATAATTATTTACGTATTATTGTATCATTGAAAAATCTCTCAGTTTTGCATCAGTAAAAACAAAGGTTGTGCCAAAATCTCCTTCTCTTCTGTCTCATTTTTTGTTCTCACTGAACCAGAGTCCTGAACATAGCCACCTCTCACTCCAAGAAACATGCCTCTCCAAACACTCCCCTGCCCATTCCAGCTAAAAGCATTTCAGCCCTTGATTCTGGGATGGAAGCACATTCTGGAAGCACTCAGGATGCATTCTCAACCTGAGCAATCTGTTCTCCTTTGCCACCTTTCAAGTTCAATGCCCCTATAGGAATTGTTCAGCTTCAGGCAATGGCCAAGAACATACAGAAGCTGGGACAGTCCTTGCTGCAAGAGTGGGATGCAGCAAGAACCTCTCTCTCATCTCCTGCCACGTGAGGTTCCTCGTTCCCTTTCTGCAGACTGTAGCTTTAATTATCACACCACCTCAACCCCTGGAAAAGTCACATATCACCACAATGATACAGTGACAAATATCTCCCACAAGGACTGTTAATATTGCAAGAAGAGAGCTGCAAATCCATGCTGTTTATCCTTCCTCATTTATTTGCAGAGCATAGCTAAGAGGATGAAGCAGGAGAAGCCATTCTGATAGCAAGAATCTGCATCCCGGTGCAGCATTGCGTTATCCTTCCTCCTCCCTAATAAATAATGCTGGTCAGCATTACCTATTAGAGCAAGAGCAGGGACAGGCTATCAGATTTCTGGACTGGGCAAACTCCCGAGGACTGGGCTGGTCACTTACTAAGCCTCTCCATTTGCTGATACACTGCTCTCTTCACAGGCTCCTTGGCACAGGGAGGTGGAATATTCCCACTGGCCTCAAATATTAGTTCTTTTTTCCATTATGGTATTTTAGCAACTGTTGTACTCTCCAGGACTTCTCTGGCTTGAAACAAAGTTAGAACCAGCACTGGTAATAGAGGAAGGCCAAATTCTAACATTCTTAAACTGTCCTTAACATAATGTGCGTATAGACACTAATAGCAAGAGCTGCTGCTGACATGCACAGAGCAGGGAGTGTTTAGCAATGGAGAAAAGTCAAGCAGGCCTTGGATGAGTTTTCCATAGAAGTGGATGCAGAATGCAGGATGCAGAAACAGCAGGGCAAGTTCCTTGCAGGATGGAAGCTTAGGAGCAGGACCTCGTGCTTGTGAAATCAGTCACCAGCCTGGGGACAAGAGCGTACACACAGTTTCATAGTGGCTTTTCTGGCAGCTTCAATACCAGTGCCACTGCTGTGAAGCACCAGCATCCATTCACACAAGCAATTACAAGAACTGCTCAAGTCTGGGCATGCAGAGTTCTTCAGACATCCATTACCAATGGGACTGACCTTCATTACTTTGATTATTAGGGGCTCACAGAATTTCACTATAGCTATTTTTAATGTTTTGAGCACATAAAGGTATAGATTTTTTTCAAATCACATTTAACTTATTTTCTCTGTATGTGAACAAGTACCTAGTCGGCTTAAAATGGGTGGCTTTAAGTGACTAGTTAATGATTTGGTTTGTTTTTCAAATACATTGCTGTATGAGTTCTGCACATGCAGAAAAACCAAGGAACCAATTACTAAACATTAAAAACCTTGCAAAATGTCACAATAATCTAAAACCTAAAGCCATATTAAGCCTGTAAAACATATGGACACTTAACACCTAAAAATCACCCTATACCTATAAACACATAAAGCCTGTGACAAATTAACTGATGGTTATATAGTTAAATCTAATTAAAAATTTATTGAAAGCCATTATAGCTCCCCTCAGAAACTCACTTCCTATGCCACTTGGAGGTAGGTACACAGGGTATATTTTAATTCCCTGCCTGTCTTGAGCCAGCCCCAGGAACAATGGGACTTTCAGGTTGCCCATATCAGCTCACTAAACAAGCAGGCTCCTGAAAACGCACAATATAAAAATACCTCTGGGTCTACAGTGCTGTGTTTGTTAGCTCAGTCTAATTGAGGGCCCTGAGAACACTGGTACCCAAACGGGTATTTGTCACCAGAACCACCCTTCATGTCGTTCAACAAAATCACCCTCTTGCCACTGCCAAGCATTTACAGCCAGTTCTACTGTCCCCAGCCCTCTGATGTTAAAAAAGTTCCATTTGTTGAGCAATGGCAATAGTGAAGAATTGATGTATCCATTTTCTCTTTTTACATGATCAAGTGGGAGCAGATATGCCATCTATATGACACTTATCAGTTCGAAAGCCTAATCTCTGAAAATAATGTATAAATTCTTAATAAATTTTGAGGAGACGTGTCATTAATCACTTAACAGACTCCATGGTACCAGTACAGAGAACTGAACTGCCAAGACAAGTTTTAATTTTAATTTACACATGCATTTTTAAACTTTGATTTGTAATCTACAGAAGATAAATCAGCCTGTGATAGCCACCCATCAGTAGCAGCAGGTTAGTGTCAGGGAGCAGCAGGAGTTGGCTGAGTAAGCACAAAGCCAGTGGTGACAGTGGCCTCACCAGCAAGGCGCCCTTCCCAAAGTCCCCAGGCAAAGTAAGAAGAGCAGGTCTGCCAACAGTAACCAGGGTCAGCTGACAGTCCAGTGATTGTCAGAGAAGTTGGTGGTGACCAAGCAGGTCCCAGGTCAAGCCAGGTAGCCAGCTGGGGATCAGGACTAGCAAGGACATGGCCAGGCAGGGTACTAGTACCACACAGCTCAGGCAAGGGCACAGACCTGAGCCGAAAGAGGGAGATCCTGATGATGTTCCTCACAGCCCTTTCTCACACTGCTCTTTTCCCAGTCTCATCCAAGATTACACAGCTGCACTGTCAGGGCTGGCCTTGAATGCAGGAGCAAAACCACTGCCAAGAAAGAAGGGACTGCCCAGACTGTTGGTGTACTCAGGGTCCTGACAGTTGGAATTCAGCCCCATGGTCTAGTTCCTAGGTGCCCCACTGTTGGTTCTCCCAGATGTGTACAACGACATGGCTTCAGCCCATCCCAAATAATGTGACAGGACATGGGGGGATGGTATTTAAACTAACAGGGGAGATTTAGCTTAGACGATAGGAGAAAATTCTATACTGTGAGGGTGGTGAGGCACTGGAACAAGTTGGCCAGAGAAATTGTGGATGGCCCAACCCTGGCAGTGTTCAAGGCCAGGTAGAATGGGGCTTTGAGCAACCTTCTCTATTGGGAGTTGTTCCTGCCCAAGACACAGTGGTTGAAACTAGATGATCTTTAAGCTCCCTTCCAACCTCAGCCATTGTATGATTCTATGATCCCAAAGCCCCAGTCCCTTCACAGTCTTGCACACTAACTGCAGCATTTACACACCTGTCTGTGTTCTTGTTCTCCATGCCCTATGCCTTCTGCATTTCAAGGAGAAAATGCCAATGATTTCACCAAATACCTACTCCACAGAATAAACAACTCACCTGCAAGTGTGAGCAGCCAATCCACTTCTAAAGCATGGATTTGAGCAGGCAAGACTCAGAAACACACCCATCAGGATATCACAGTAGGCTAAAGTCACTGCCTCACAGGGCACACCAAGCTTTCCCGTTCCACAGACCAACTCAGCCCAGCTCCATGGCTGAAGCACTAAGATCTCTGGGGCAGACCTCCAGAGTCCTCAGGAGAAATAGCTACAGCAGCATGGAAAGTATATATATGGAAATGGAAATATATGGAAAGCAGTATATACACTAATAGCATGCTTCTACCCCTGAAGCAGGAATTTGTGAAGGTAAGACTGACTGTCCTGTGCATGCTTACTCACAGAACACAGGAACACCTTGTAGCATGACCACGGCCCAAGAACATGTCATCAGTCTGTCTGCCTGGAGAGCAGAGACATAAGGCAAGCAAAGACAGTGCTACAGCACCTGTGTGCACAGTGTATAGAGAAATGCAGCTCTTCCTGTTCCAGCAGGTGGTCGTATGTACGGTGTCCTGTTACTGTAAAGACCAGTGGTCAAAGGTTTGCCTCTCAAATGCTGTTCCAGCAACAATCATATACATATACAAACTAGTCCTACAGTTCTAAGAAAAGGGAGAAAAAAATCCTAGCAGCAAGTATGTCCCTCCATCACACTGTCTCACAGGGATAACCAGTTCACTGGGGCAGGGACTCCTCCGAATGCTCCAGTAATTCTGTTTCTGGCAGCGCAGAGGTTGCCACAAATTACTATGACCTTCTGCAACACGGTGGTTCCTTTCCCCTGGCTTCTTAGCTTAACCTAGAATCAGAGTCAACTTGGAATCAGAATATGATGTTGAAAAAGTTTTCCTTAAAGTTTAATAGCTGACTGCCTGACTTTATTTTTTCATTCACAGTGAATTCAGTCTGAATTCTCTCTTTATAAATGTCACCAAGTGTGCAAATGTCACACCGGTCATACGTTCAATATCTGAACAGTGACATCAGGCTTGCTGATGTTCTGAACAAGTAATCTGATACTAACAGTTAAGGCCAAAGTCACAGAACCACTGATCCTAATTACCTTGAAACAAGCAGAATAAACTTTCACCAGTTCTGAGCTGACATCTACTGGCAGAAGACTGCAACAGTGTAGGGCACTGGACATAATCAGGAAACAGAGAGAAGTATTTTGTTAAGGATCTCAAATTGGTACGTGGTGAATGATCTCGGATTTGAAAGGATGAGAGCTCATAAAAGTATAAATTTATGCAATTCTGCTGCAAGGGTATAATCTCTCACAGAAATCAGGTGCATAGCTAAGGGATGTAACTACTCAATCATCACCTCAAGTTTTGCATTTCAAGCATAACTTTGAGCCAATTTTATTCATGGAAACAACTCTGCTGAAATTCATTTTAGTCAGATCTGCTTTGGGTTAGCTTAGATCATGATGGGTATGAACACATAATAGCTTGCAACTGTGTTAAAGCTGTTCAAAAAGTTCTTAGGTTTCAGCTGAGGCACAGTAATTAATAACATGTACATTATCCTAGCCAGCTATAATATAGAGCCACCTCAGCTTGCACAAAGCCACCACTGAACAGGATTTAAAAATTCAAATTATGCTCAGAAAAAGATTGTTTTCTCAGGGACTCAAACACCTGTAAGAACATTACTTCAACAAATTCCATTCAGTAAGCAGATAAGGCTGTGGATGCATCTTTTCCACCCTCAGTTTCTCATACAGCACGAGGAAGAGACTGACAGCATGGGGAGCACCTAAACCTTTCAATACACATGGAAGGGCCACTCACATTCTCTGGATTCAATCATACAACAGCAGCACAGCCTCACCATAACTGCATAACAGAGATTAGATCCCTACTTTATGGCTAAACACATAGGATTTTATCACGTACTGTTGATTTAGGAAAACATTAGAGGACTTCCTAGAAAAGAACAGCTTATTCCCTGACATATTTATAAAGGGCACTGCATGAAGGAAAGTAAAAAGGTGAAATTCAGATTTAGTTTTGTTTCGTTTCTGTTCTTTGCACCCTAGTTAGTTCTAATAACCACAGATTTAGTGCTGATATTGAGTATCAACATTCTGGGGAGTACAAAAATATACTGAACAAGCCAGTCATTTTCCCTTGGCAAGCTATTTAAATCTTTGGTTGTGAAAAGCATGCTGAGAATTTCATCCTGCTAATTTTACACACAATGAAAAGAGTTCTTTTTCCACATCAGAGTTTGAAAATTTTTTCTATTCTCTCTGTAAAATGGTCAAAGGTCATGGGATGGGACAAAGAACTGACATATACTTGAACTCTTCAGAATAATGCATTAATGTCCTCTACAGAGAAGCCAAGTAACTGATGGCTTCTATTCCTGCTCAGTTTACAAAGGAATGGATGTTTTCACAGACTATCTCCCTTTCAAAGCAGAGCAGCCCCCACATCCACATCCAGGTATGATCTCTGTGAGCACAGGAACAAGCTGGCCATCAAAAATGAAGGCCTGACCAGAGTTAAATTATTTTGAGGAGGTAGTTAATAAGGGACTATGGGAAAAGAAAAAATTTAGAAGATCCAAGGAGTAAGCAGGTATCTCTTACCAATCCAATGAACAATGAGGGCAGGCAGGAGCAGGGACACATTTGTTTCAGGTGAGAAGCTGAAGTGCCAGAAAGGAGAGCAAGGAAGAGGAGGCTGTTTCTTTACAGGCTGGTGGAGGCCAGGAGAGCCACAGCAGGGGTGCAAGGAGCATCTCACTGGCTGAATGTCAGAAATAATTGACTTAATCGTCATGAAAGAGTTTAGAAATTCATTTTCAGAGAGAGAAATAGGTAGTTGCCAGCCCCATTAAGTGATGATGTAATATGTCTCCAGTCAGGCACCATTCTGCAATAGCCCCTTGGCTGGACACTAGCTGAAGGCTGAGTGAATGAAGTGTGAGATTTCTCTAGGTGTGAGAACAATGTAATGGGTGAGAAAGCAAGCAGGAATAGTGCAGCCTTCTGGCATGGATGAATTTTTTTCACTGTCATTTCCTGTACGTGCCTGTACAGCTTTCATACATACTCTGCCATAGAATCTCAGATGAACATAGTTATAAATATCTAGGAATATGATACAGTGAGTTAAACAGCATAAGGAAATGACACTTTGCTATCATTTACCCTGATGTAAACCTAAGGCCACTCTGTTGAAGTTACGAGAGTTATTCCAAATTTAGGGTGCTATCCAAGAGCCATATTTGGGCTGGACATAAATCAGTGGTCATTAACCTCAATTTCTATGTGTTACTGTGATGCAAAGCTGACTGCTGTAATCACATTTTATTTGTGGGGAGCCTAAGTTCCTGTTATTCTGTTCCAGTGGTTTTTAAAGTATTTATTACTTGCATAGTTACAGGCCCTGTCACACAGCATCCACTAGGTGAAGCAGTGCTTTAAATGCTCACTAATTTTAACATGCTGTAAGTGAATTCTTTTAGGAAATACCATTCAATTTTTATAAATTAAATCAAAGCCTACAATCACAGGGTTTCAATTTTGTTTGTGTTTCATGTGTTGTGAGGGTGATGCAGCAGTCTCAAAGCAACAGCCAAAACCACAAAGTAAGCATATACCAATGTGAATTATTAACATATGTATCAAATTACACAACTCTCTAGGATAGTGCTCGCCATACATGATTAAACCTAGAAAGTGCTGAAAGGCAAATGCAGAGCAAGGGAGAGGATAAAAAAAGTGTTAGGAATCCCATTTATACATTATTTTGCCTCACTTATCCCCATTTTTTGCAAAGATCTGATTAGCAGAATACAGTCTGTTCAATTCTGCAGGGCATTTGCCTTTGTTCAGTGTTCTGTTCCAAACACAGAGACAATATGGTTTAAATGCAGCACTACATGCAGCAGCACCTTGAGAGCTGTTTTTAAACTAATAAGAAAGTTAGTCAGACACTCAGCTCCTGTGCCATGAAATCCTATTGGGAATAGCCCTAGGTGGGTACAGAGCAAAGAACTGCCAAGGGAATCACTGCAGCAGCACTCTCACCAGTGCACTGTCTCCAAGGAAGTACCCAGGCATTTCTGAAAAAGTACAACAGATATGAAAATCCAGCTATTCTTAAGACATAGCCTAGACATTTTATGAGGGATATAAGATATCTTTGCTGGTGACAAGAAGAGATTAAAGTCAGTGAGATCCTTCCAGTCAGAGTTTTAAAATCCTCAACAAATTCCTCCTCGTTAGCTCAAGCTAGGTGCCCAAATTTCATTTTTACAATACCAGTTTGCAATTGCCAAATCTCAGCTGTCAACACATACTGACCCACGTACAATCTGTAATTGGCATTGTTTATGCCCATTTTCCATAGATGTTTGTAATCAGAAAGAGTTCATCATGATTCAGGAATAAAAGGCTATCGGTAAAAGAAATTTACACCAGCATGTATAAAACTTGCAAACCTCAGCTAATATGATCTATAGCAAGGGACATGCCCTGCAGCAAGATATCATTTTTTATTTAAAGATGACAAGAAACAGATACTTCATTATTTCACATCTTCTTAGCAGGTATTTAAAAATTTACCTTCTACCCACAGGACCTTCAAATGCATTTGCTCAGTAGATGAAATCCCAGTATTAACATACTTCCTACCTTTGTAGACATTTCAGAAGCATCAGTCAGACTTGCTTTAACATTCTAAACAAATGAATGATTTCAAATATAATAATATCTGTTTCCATGATATTCACCATATTCATGGAGTCTTGGGCTACTACCTTGGACATTGTCTTACAGTCTCCCAAACAGAAGTGATTAAAAGTCCTTAACAAAATGAGACAACTTCAGAAAGATGCAGATTAGCCCATCTCAGGAAGAGAAAATTGTCAACAAGTCTGCAATGACATACCACTCCATCTCAGCCATCCTATCAGACTTGTAAAAATCCATTTGCTGAAGCATGTCAGGAATATCATTCTAATCTATTATGTAAGTGGATGGCACTAGGACCGTTTTAGAAATAGCGTATACTGGGTGAGAACAAAAGCATAAAGGTGACCACCTCTTTCCCCTCTTTTGTTGTCCTCTTCTCCTCTCTATCCAATTAACACCTTTGGAAGAACTGCCAAAAGTATTGTTGGCAGCTACCTGCCAACAGGTCGTAGCCAGCCAGAATCAGAACTTGTAGCAAGTGCTGTTACTGCAGAGCCAGCAAGGAACACTGCAATGTTTTCCCAAGCTGGGTTTTCCCACACAATACTTAAATTAATAAAAAATTATTGTAGTATATTCTTTTTCAGCTTATTTTAACATCAGTTAATCAAAGGCAGTGATTTCATTAACATTGGTTTTCAAAGTATTTAAAAACCAAACCAGTAGAGTTTTCAAATATAGTGTTTCCCCATTCACAGCACAGCCTAAAAAATGCAGCTGACTTAAACTTTTGCAGGACAAGAGCAATTCAGAGGAGGAGTAATCTAGAAGCTAAAGGCAGAAAGCAGAGTAAGAGAGTGAACAAGTATGCTCAATAGACAACAGCTTCTCTTTTGCCACTACTGAGATCTTTGCTCACTGCCCAATCCCATCAGTAGGAACACAACCTCATACTCCTTAGTAAGTCTTGTATTGAGGAGATCACTCAGTTCAGCAAACCTTGAGACATATTAGATGGGCTTCTTAAGTAATAATATATGCTGGAATTACCTAGATATTTTAGATCCTATACAAATACTTCATTCTTCTGCTGGAAAAACAAAGTCATCCAAGTAAAGCTGGTCCAGTCACCAGGGCATCTTGGTGAAAAAAAACAAGGGAAATAAAGAAAGCATGCATATTAATTACTTTCATTATAAGAATCCAAGCAGGTTTTGATCCCAGCTTGGGGCATACATGTGAATGGCACAACAAATGAAATACAAATCTGATTTTGAAGACCTGCCTTGTACTAAAGCATGCTGGGGATTAAGCTTTTTAGGTGTACTGAGAGAAACAAATGCTTAGTGAATAGCCGAAATTCAAAATAAGGTGGCTAAATTCCAAGCCTTTGTAGTTTTAATGATAACAAATGAAATTTATTATGAAACAACCTGGTCCTCATTTTTATACTACTGTGCATTTACTAAACAGATTTGGGCTTTAATTTAACTAATGAATCTGTGGGGTGCAGGAAGATATGAATACTGTACCCCTCTTAACCAGACATACTATTTGTGCACTCTTCTTATACCATAACCCAGTGTGACCCAGGATAATTGATAAAACATACGCATTCCCATCATGTTAAATTTAAGACTTAGAAGTTAAGATAAGAAAATCAACCCAAAATTTATCTCAGTGTATCAACTTCCTTCTTGCATCCCTCTACCCCATCTTATTGACTACCAAGAGAGCAGGTCTGGCATAAATAAACATCTGGTGTGCTTTAGCCCTTAGCAGCTGTTCCTAGTTTATGTTGATGCCTTCACAATGAGAACCATGGATAGGGCAGGTTTTAGTTATGGTTGCAGGTGAGCTATTGTTAGAGAATAAAATGAGGGTGTGAGCAGATTATAAAGACTCCTCCATCTGCCTTGTAAAGCTCTCTTCCTCCTTCACCTTTTAGGAGGGGAGGAAGTGAGTTGTGGCTTTCCCTAAACTTAAGGTAAAAAAGATGACTGAACTTTTGAGGGTGGAAGTTTAGTTTTGAATTGCCCAAGAGTGGTTGGTGTTGGTTATGATAACAGCTGTAAGTCAATGTATTCTCAACACCTAATATTTATATGGATTGTCTTTAAAACTAAGGTTTGCTTAAAGTATCCCAAGAGAGGTCCTAAAAATACAGAAATCCTGTTTTATGGGTGTCTTTATGGGGACAGTTGTCCTGTTGAAATAAGAGATTGTGCTACTTGAAGTAAGAAGGCTGTGCTTTGTTCTGTGTAGTCTTAATATATTTACCTAAAGGAGGTTCTAATATTATTTACGAATCTTCAGTGTGATTATTGGCAATCACCTAAACAAAATTTGTTTAAGGGGCTTTGAAGAATGAAGTGTTCTTAGTATGTAGAATCTGGTCGACTGTCTGTATGTGGAATGTTAATATTTCCCCAAGCTGCTATTCTTGACCAGTATCTGACATATACAGGTCTTATGCTGGTACCTGTAATAATGAGCTAAAATAAGAGGGAATAGCTGTCTTTTCAGCAGGCTCTTTAATGCATGCTTTTAGAGAGTGCTCACTGATAGCAAATAATCTCTTCTTACCCAAAAAAAATGGAGAGAAATTTGATTCTCCCAAGACAGGATATCTTGCCAAAAGCCTTGACTTGTCTAGCAATGTAATTCATGTAAGCTATTTGCTTTTTACTCTTAAACTAAAAACACATCTCTATCAGATTAGCTCAAAACTTCAAACTGGCTCTTAAGGAAACACTCAAGCCTTCTCTTTTAAGACTACTTGACCTTTGGGACCTGATTCAGCAGCTCAAGGACACATGGGGCTGGGAAGAGGTGGTTTGAAAAATATCAAACACCTTAACTGGTTGGAATCTGATCACACTTTTGCTTCAGTATGCAAACATAAGATTTTTTTTTAAGATAGGGAAGAGTCTTATGTGACTGGGGAGATGGAGAGGGAGGTAGTAAAGGAGGGATTGACCAAAACACAGACTTTTGTGTGTCTTTAGAAGATGCAGTCTTTACTCTCTTGTTAGCATGGAAGTTAGTTTCCACAGCCTAAACTAAGGTTTTAAAAGCTGTGCATCTAGGCATAAGACACTGTTATGTACACAAAACATCAGTCTCTTGGTTTCCTTGGCACTCTTGATGCCAAGTTTGAGCTTTTTTTCTAGACTCTACTATATTAATTTAGAAAATGCTCAAGAAATTAGATGTTATAATATGTTCTTATGTAAGTATTAAATGTTGTTATTTATCTGCTTGTTGCCATAAGATTTTTTGCTAAGTTCAAACTGTACTCTTTTACTTCCTGTCTTCAGTTTCTAGCCTTGGAGCTTCGGATGGGGAAGGTGAACAGTTTGCATTTGATATCATCTAGTGTGGGTTTTTTGGCAGAAAGAAGCAGGAAAATATGATAGTGTGTCCTAATAGTTGAAAATAGGGTATAATGGATTTGGCTGGGTTGTGGGATACTTAAAACTACCTCAGAACTTTTCTTCTAATGCTGGCCAGTTATAGGAGAGGTAGATCCTGTATGTGTCTGGATTTTTCCCTTCTAAGATACTTTGGCGAAAGGATTAGCACTTAGCTAATGATGTGTGGTGGTACAAATAGTATTCACTCTTATTAGCTAAGATGTAATATATATGGAGTTTAACTTAAGCTTTTCATCTTTTTTGGTTTGTTTTCATTTCCTTTGTAAGCTTTTGCTGGTGCAACAAATGTCATTCATCAGGAGAAATGTTTTCTTTTCAAAGCAGCTACTCTTGGGACTGGAAGCAGCTATATGTTTTTTGGGGATGGGAGTGTATGTTCTTTGAAGTATGAAACATATTGGGATGGAAAGAATGGAGGATACTACTTAAGTTGTTCATGAGTGTTATTATAAAATCCTTGTAGATCTGTAGTGCTGGAAGGAATGAGGAAATTGCAGCTTCTGCAGCTGTTATTCCCTTCATCCTCGTGCTCTCCTCCTTCCTTTCCTCCCCCACAAGAAAACTCAATAGTGGGAATTTACTTGGCCTCCCTACTCTAAGTTCAGCATAAAGCTTTCTCATTTTTTAACTTCTGGTCCTTTCTTGTTTCAGATGCTCCCACCTGTTTGTGTGTCTCCATCTGACTAAAAGACAGGCAGGGCCTAAGATGGTGCACTTAGCAATAAAAATTACATTTGTATTCATTCTCCATGTCAGGCAGGGGTCATTTTCCAACGTACATGAACTCTAAATGTGTGCAGCAAACTCTAGAAAACAAAGGATGTTGCTTGCACAGAGGCAGAGCAATATGGATGCTTCACTGTGGTACTGCATCAATAGCAGCTGTCTGGGGCGTGCCACTGGCTTGTGCCAGGGTTCAGGCAGAGCTCTGCCCTGACTGGAAGGACAATGCTGCTACTCCAGGTGGCTCTTCTGGAGCCTCTTCTGGACATCTCCAATGGAAAGTACCAAATGAGTGGTCCAAGAGAGCAGATTAGTCTGATAGCAGCCTTTCCCTAAGAGAAAATAAATTGCTGCCCGATTGACAAACACAAAAATGCAACACATTTTGTGCTATTATTGTTGGTGCCTCAGCACCTGAGACCAAACAGTTTATCACTGGTAACTTCTGTATAAGGAGGTTATCTGGAACTTCAATATTTTAAGGGGAGGTATTGTGAGTTATAGTCTTTGTAAGTCCCTCTGGGAGGACAGAATGGTAACAGGAGAAAAAAAAGATTGGGAATTCATTTCTGAATTAAAAGAGTCCAAGTTCCATACTGTGGTGTGCTGCAGTACCTACCACTGTACTGACTAGCTTGGCAAATGCAGTGCTGTGAAAAATAACAATAGTTTTGATACATACTTGCTTGTGGACCTCAAAACAATCTCATCTTGTACTGAATTTATCACTGATGTAATGTCTTATGTAGGTATGCTGCCTGGTAGTCCTGAATTGTTCCTGGCATTAACAACTCAGGTTTGATGTCTTCCTTCTTTAAGAAAAAAGAAAACTTTTACCTTGGTGGCAGTACTGTTCAATGGAAGACATCTGCATTGTATAAATGACTACACTGAACTAAGCAGTGAGGCCAGCAGGTCAGGGGAGGTGATTCTGCCCCTCTACTCTCATGAGATCCCACCTGGAAGACTGTATCTATGTCTGGGGTCCTCAGAGCAGGAATGACAAACCTGTTGGAATGAGTTCAGAAAAGGGTCACTGAATGATTAGAGAGATGAATGTCTGGTGAGGAAAGACAGAGAATTGGAATTATTCCGCCTGGAAAGGACAAGACTGGGGAGACCTTAGAGCCCCTTCCAGTACCTGAGGGGTCTACAAGAGAGCTGGAGAGGGACTTTTGATAATGGCATGTGGTGATAGAGCATGGGTGAATGGCTTTGAACTGAAAGAAGGCAAGTTTCAATTGGATATTAGGAGGAAGTTCTTTACTCTCAGGGTGGTGAGACACTGGAACAGGCTGCCCAGAGAAGCTGTGGATGCCACATTCCTGGCAGTGTTCAAGGCCAGGTAGGATGTGGCTTGCAGCAACCTGGTCTGGTGGAAGGTCCCCCTGCCCATGGCAGTGGGGTTGGAAGGAGATTACCTGTCTAAAAGGTCCCTTCCCCAAACTGTTCCCCACACACATGAGGAAAAATTGGAGCACCTCTTTAGCTTCAGGAGCTTAGAAGAAGAATGCTTTGAATGCTGAAATAGACCAGTGAAAATATAAGAAGTGTGATCAGCAATATCTGATGGGATGCCACGGTTGTTGTACAAGTGGGCCATATGTGCTGTTCTGGTAGTGTGCTGGTAACAGTAGCTATCTACCTTATTATGATCTTTTTTGCACTTCATTAAATACTTCATTCTGTTATGAAAAGCTGGCTATCAGATTTTTTTAGGAGAAAGCTAGTATGTATTCCTAGACTCTGGGGGTACAGTATATCCAAATATGCACTTTAAAACAAATGTCTTGCTTAAAACACGAACGTGTTGCCTGTAGATACAGTATTGATGTTCTACAAACAGAAGAACATGTAAACAGCATTAAGTCTAGATATCTTCACTGAATACTTCTGTTTTGTTCCCTCAGGTTAAATGCATAATGATCTTTGAACAAGTGGATTTACAAACTCGCTAAAGATGTCTGTTCAAAGCCAACACCATTCCATTATTATTAACCCTCCTCCACCAGAATACATAAATACCAAAAGCAGTGGATGTCAAACAAACCAACTTCAGTACTTACAGAGGGTGGTCATGAGAGCCATGTGGAGACACAACTTTTCCTGGCCGTTTCACCAACCTGTAGATGCAGCAGCACTGAATCTTCCTGTAAGAACCATTTTGGAATTGGAGTATTAATATGTAAATTCTATGAATTAATGTTAAACAGGTTTTTTTCTGATGCAACAGATTATGGAAGACTATTTTTGCCTTTGAACTGCTGTCATTAATCCAAGTCTACAAGGAAACTGTTTTATTTCTAGTGGAATGCTGCATTTTTGCTCATTATTTGATCTGAAACTAGTCAATCAGTATTTCTAAGGGATAATAATAGTGCTTAAACAGGCCTCTTAGAGTTTCTGTATATTGGTGTTCAGTCTTGTCTTTTGGTTCAGACATATTTATTAACACTGCATAAGATGAGTATTTTCTTTTGCCTTTAATATTAGGCAGCCTTAATGTCAAATACCTTATAATGGAAAATCAGATCTGATTGATCTGAAGTAAATCAGCAAATCTGGAACCATTTTGTTGCAGAGAAGTCATTACACCTATAGTATTTGTCAATTTCAAATAATTTTGCTCTGAAGTTTCTAGAGGAAAGAGATGTCTCTGGAAAAATAGGGAAATAAAAAGATGGTTTTTATCATACCACAGTAGAAGAACATCCTTTCATGAAATAGAAGATATGATACTTAAATTCTTTTTCTTTACTGCTGTGTGCATATTATTTACGCTACTACTTAATTGTAACAAAGTGCATGACTGTAATGTCTTGTGACACATAGGTTTAATTCAGGTATTTTTAGACTCCAGTTTGGATGTTTTTCCGTCAAATGAAAGCATAGGTTATTGGCACAATGGTATTTGAAATTATCTGGAAGATACTGCTCTTGGTAGATGAGTAGAAAAGTGTTCATTAAAACCATTATACGTTCCCTTGGATCATTTCCTTTTTTCCTGCTCCACCAGCTTAAGCACTGATATTTATTTCTCACAAATTTTCAAGATTAAATCTAAACACTCACTGATTCTGTTCAGAGCAGACAAAAGCTTTTATTTGTGGCTGTTTCTTGTGACAAACTCATTTGGTCAGTTTGTACAAAAGCACAGTCAAAGTGACTATCTCTTTGTGTCTTTTCTTACCCTTTTTCCTTCTTGGAAGTAGCTGTCAGTTAAGGTTAATATTAAGGGGCATTCCAACAGAGCTGTGGCAACATTTGTAGCTGGCTTCAGGCCAGTTCTGCCTCTCTGGATTTCTAAGGCAGCCTCTTGACTCCTAAGAGTATGTATTAGTTCAACCATTGCACAGTAACAAGCAAACGTCTGGCTCCACCGCAAGAACAATAGAAGTATTTGCCCTCTTTGCATTTCTCCTTCAAACATTAGAAGATGCAGAATGGACAATACTTAACTATTAATTGCAGTTTTGTTCTGGTAAATTAAATAGCCTGCACTCTGATGTATTTAGCTTTTCTATTTCACCAAAAGAGATTGTTAGAATAGCTTTAGAACACTCTAGAAGTAGTAGTTACTTTGTGCAATTACAATGTATATGTGCACTTAGTGGGGATACTTCCAGTCCAATTTCTTAAATGCACCTTTGGGGAAACAGTCTCATGGTCTCACTCACAAGGTTTTAGCTCTGCTACTGAAATAATCATGATAGTTCCCATTCCAGCTGCCTTTCAGTCATAATGCCACATTTTCATTAGATCAACCCTAAGAGGAGAGCTAACATAGCCAGGGATTAAGTATTTGGACAGCAATTGTGAAAACTGGGCAGCTTCTTTTTGTTAGTGACTGAGTCTTTGAGGCTTGGCTTCTTTTTCCTCTGTTCTGTAAACTGGAGTGCTACTTTGTGTAAGTGCCTTTGAGATAACAAACAAGAAGTGCATACACTTTTAATAAGTACTACTACCTGTACAGCTCTGGAGCCTATTGAAATAAATATTCTTTGAGGCTTTGAATGGTATATGTTACATGGAAGAACAAGGATGAAATAGAAGGTGAAGATTTCCTGAACACCTACTTTTTTGGTACCCATGACTGTAGGGGAAGGTTTTCCTTTAAATAAATGCCATAATGCAATTCTCCTCTCTTGCAATTTTATTTTCATAACTAAATGTTTAAAAATTTTCATGTCTTAATATTAAGATATCTGTTTGGTGCCTTATTCTTTCAACACCACAGGATTATTACACTATCATAAAGAAACCTATGGACTTAGGCACCATAAAAAAGCGTCTGGAACACAATTACTACACAAAAGCTGCAGAATGTATTGAAGACTTTAAAACCATGTTCTGGAATTGCTATATGTATAACAAGGTATGTGAAACACCAACTCTTACCAGTAACTGGTTCTATTGAGTGATACAAGCATATGGTTATTAGATCACACAGTAAGACAACATTTTCCTTATTCTTTTAAAACTATTTTCTCTGAGATGTTGGGGAGGTTTTTTTGCTAGGATTGACTGAGGACTCATTAGTGAAGCCTAGATTACTGTTCCAACAACTGAGTGCACAGTCTTTTCTGCACAAGGACTTCACATCCAAAAATCTCTGGGGTTTAGCTGCAGAGCTCATGAACAGCAACACTATGTCAGTGTGGTACAAGTCTAAGGCTAGCAAACCTGAGCCATGCTCTGTTCCTTCAACAAGTTTAACCTAATGAAGTATGAGCATCTCCCTGTGCTTGGATATTTGTTGTGTGTGTCTTAGTATCTTTGAGCTCCAACAGCTTCTTCAGAACACAGGAGTAAATAAGGGAGTTGCAGATCTGCCCCCTTTGGCCTTTGCTGTAGCAGTATGCAGAGGTAAAGGAGGATTTTTCAATGGGACCGTGGAACAATGAGTATTTCAATGGTGAAGTAATTTGCTTTAAAGTGAGCTGCAGAGGCAGGGATGACAATGATTTCTAGACCTCTCTGGTACTGGTGGCTTTTTTCATTCTGTTGGGGCAGGATACTCTAGCCTGGCTGTTTTATGAGATAGCTCCCATTACTGCAGTCTCTCCTTTACTGAATGGTACTGACCATATTTTGCAGCCAGGTGATGACATTGTGTTTATGGCTGAAGAACTAGAAAAAGTATTTATGCAGAAAATAGCCCATATGCCACCGGAAGAAAGACTAGTGAGTCTCAATAAAGGAAAGAAAAAAGAAAAGAAGACAGAAGGTAAGGCCTGTATGATGGGTTTGTAATGTATTAAGCAAACAAAACTGGAAACAGGGAATCCTCTTTGTCAGAACTCAGCTCTGGAACAGTTTGGGTGTTCTCTACTCTTTCCAGAACAGTCAGACAAATAACAATACTGCTGTAAGGCTTTAGATTTTTTAAAGATTTTAAAGTTTTTTTGGTTTTTTTTCAGAAAAGGGAACCCACTTTCAATTCAGAGACTGTTATGCTGCTCAGCATTGTGTTGTATAAAATAGGTGTGAACATCTGTGGGAACTAAACAGAGTAACAGCTGAAAAAGACATGAGTAATCTAACCAGCCAAACCAAATACAAAAAAACATTGGTCTAAACTGTTCTCAGATCTCAGCGGTGGAGATCTGTAATATTGCTAAACAATACAGCGTATTAACTATGCTTAGGAAACGTCATTATGCCATTTGCACCCTTTGCTGCTTGGTTTTTATGTGTTTATAGAAAACAACTTGATACTTGCCTTGGCAAGAACATTTTTACAATGTACGGAGTGTAGTATGATGCCTCTTTAATCTTTGGTCTGAAGTTAATCCACACTGTCTTGAAGTCAAATAATGTGTAACTTGGCACAATATTCTATCTGAAGCACTAATGGTGCTGAGTAGAGGAGGATACCAGTGTTGCTGTAAGTAACAAACGCTCTTGTTTGCATGTATTTATGCCATTTGTGTATAGAAGAGTGGTTATGTTGAGAACTGGTCTATTTGACCATGAAAGAAATTAACTGCAACATTTAAGACCTAACTGTTAAAATGTCCTGTATTAAAATAACCAGAAGCACAGCAGCCCAACCCTGGGACTTCAAATGAGCAAAGCACAAATGAGAAACAAGCTGAAAGCAGCAAGCAGCCTCCAGAGATGACTCAAGAGCAACAGCAGGTTACACTGGCTCCTTTGTCTGCAGCTCAGCTGACTGCTTTAATGCCAGCTGCAGTCTCTATAACAAAAGTAAGTTTCCTCAAATAACTTTCAGAAAGAAAGATATTGAAATTGCTCCTTCAGGCACTGATGGCAAAACCTTAGGAGCCATCCTTATTGCCAGATCTTTTTGAAACCTTTGTTATAACAGAAGATAGTGAGAGTTCTCTATTAGATCTTCTAGGTCTCTGCTAAATAACTGGGCCAGTACTAATTCTAGAAACTAAACAGAAACTAGGATGACTGCTTGGCACATCTTTTTTTATAAATGTGGTTTTAAATTGTTGTTCTCAAAGAAACAAAATTCAGATTATCGTTCTTGAAGTGTATTACTACATACACTTGTGCAGGCTTCACCTTGAGCATAATGATTGTAGTACTAAAATAGAGCTCTAAGTTCTATTTAATAACTTCTCATGTTTTCAATGTAAATCAAATGCTTGATTCTCCAAAAATTAGCATGTTTGCTGAAACACTGTGTAACTAGCCTGGAAGGTGTTTGTAGCTCACAGAAGCAAATTCTTGTTTAGTTCAATCTGAATTGCATGTGAACATCTGAAAAACACTCCTGTATTAACTTAGTTTTGATTTTGCTCTTCCAATGAGGAGTAGGCAGTTCTGCCAGGCTCTCCTATAGTGTATATTTACACTTTATTCACCTCGAGTTTGAACAGTGATGACAAAGCACACATTGTATGGCTTCCAAACCAAATACTACCCAAGTTAAAGAAAAACAGAGATAAACCGTGTACATAAGGCTCTCAACCAGACTAAAATGAATTGCAGTAGTTTTTTGCCTTCCTGTGGCTGTGAACTTGCAGGTAATTTCATAACCTGCTAGCCTCCTCAAATCTTCACAAATGGCTAAAATCTGACCACAGCTTGACCTACAGTACATCTTCTTTCCTTTACATCTAAGATTGAGCTTGGTGTGCTGGTCTTGTAATACCTGGTAGGTTTTTAGTCTAAGCTTGTGGAATTGCTGCATTCTGCTCTGACTGCAATAGCTGTAAAAGTTCTGAAACTTTTTTGGACTACACACACATGTAAAAGAATAATCTAAAACTGACTGACCATTCTCTTGCTATTCTGGACACCTACTTATTTTTTTCTTAGGCAAAAAAAGGTGTGAAAAGGAAGGCTGACACTACAACTCCCACTACTTCAACAGTCACAGCAAGTGGTGAATCTTCTGCAATGTTTAATAAAAGAAAAGCTGTTAAAGCATGTGGAGGTGAAAATGAATGTATGGTAACAAATAAGCTTCTGAAGAGATCATTTTCAGATTCTCAACAGCCACCTGGAATTATTAAAAAAATTCAGTTGTCAGAACAACTAAAATATTGTGATGCAATACTTCAAGAAATGTTTTCAAAAAAACATGCAGCATATGTGTGGCCTTTCTTAAAACCTGTAGATGTGGCATCTTCTTCCACTGGTGCGAACCAAACCATTGCCAAATATCCTACAGACCTAGGAACCATTAAAGTAAGTATGTTTCTGGGGAAACCAGACTATTTGTGTAGCTACAAGATTTTAAATGTGTTAGCTGAAAAGGTGTCATGAAAGCTGCTTCTCCTTGGAAAGATACAACAGGCCTACAAACCAGATACATTTGTGTCTCTCGAACTTAGCCAAGGTCACTGAAGAAAGTCTTCTGAGTCCCATAGTGACACATAGTGACACATAGCCACACACAGTGGCTAATCTACTTCACTGCTGAACAAGCTGATGTAAGAGGTGAGGGAATTATGATCTCCATGATGCCCTTCCAAACATGCTGCATGTTAAATATCTGTCCATACATACAGTGCTGTTGTTAATGCCCTATAAAACAAATGCAATACTGTCAACTTCTGCTTTTTTCTGAATCTCAGTATTCTTGGTGAAGTGCCCTAGAACTTCTACACTGGATGTTTACATGACACATTTCACCTTTTTATTGGAAAGCAACCATTCTAGATGGAGATATGTGGACAGTGCTCTGTGAACACTGAGTGTATTTGTATGGGGTTAAAGTATTTAGTCCAGTTAAGCTCCACTTTTTGGGGGAATGTTCAATTTTAACAGTTTACTGAATTATCTTGAAAGCCGATTTGCACAATATAAAGGTTATTTCCTAATTTCTAGTCCATTAGTTTGACTTCAGCTATTATGGAATAAGATTTGTATGAATACCATGCTTAGAATCAAAAACAGATGCTGAGTTCAGAACCAAACAAAACCACCCGAACATTGTCATCTTGACCAAGTGCTGAAACTAGTACTACAAAGTCCTTCCAGCAATTACAATTAAATCTGTTTAAAAGAGGAAAAAATCTTACTTTGTTATAGACAATGTTGATACGAGAACCAGGTATTTCCTTAATGTTTTTTATAATATTTACTGTCTTGATACAAGCTGAACCTAAATATATATGTTAAAATTTTTGTTCCTCCTTTCTTTCTGCTGTGATGCATGGTGATGCTGTCTATTAAATGTGCCTTAATTTTCTTTTTCTTTAGAAGAAAATGGATAACTTTGAATATAGTGATATACAAGAATTTGCTACAGATGTTAGATTAATGTTCATGAGCTGCTACAAACATAATTCTCCAGACCATGAAATAGTTGCTATGGCAAGAAAACTTCAGGTGAGTTATCTTTTAAGTTACACTTGAAAAAGACTAGTTCATCTCATGCTCTGATGTAGAATCTAGTAATATTACTGAACTAACGTGTTGCCATGTAGTTCTACAAGTAGTAGCTGCATAATGCTTTTAGAAATCTGAAAAATATGCTGTTCCCAAACCTCACTCTTCAGGATGTTTTTGAAATGCACTTTGCTAAAATTCCTGATGAACCTGTTGCAAGTGATCACCTGCCACAGCCTGTGAGAGGAACAACAGAAGCTTATTCCAGTGAAAGTAGTAATGATAACTCTTCAGAAGAAAAATCATCTGAAGACTCTGAAGAGGAGAGAAAAGCACACCTCAAAAAGCTTCAGAAGCAAGTAAGCATTAGGACTTAATGTGTGTGACTTAAGATCTCTCTGGCAATGCCACTTTCAGTGGTCTATTCCAAGGCTTAGCAACAAAAACCAGTTTTTAAAATATTCTAGTGACCTGTATTTTTAATACAGTACTTTATTCCCATTTGGAAGCACTGCCAAATGTTATGTGAATAGTGCCTCAACAAATACAAAGTGATTTTAGTGAACAATTGTTCTACTGCTCTTGCCTACCACTTCTTCAGAGGGCTCTCAAACTTCTTAAAAAATAAAATTGTGTTCCTGTGGTATGACAGCCTCCAGACACTCCAGCATAAGCTTAGTGGCATAGTCTTCCAACAGGGTTATTTCTTTCATATGGTCAAAAAGTATTGTTCTTACCCTCAGTCTCTTTTGAGCCACACAAAAGCAAGTCATTAAATTCTACTTCAGAAAGCTCAGTATGAGAGGAAAAGAAGGAATCTCATCATGTTAACCAGTCAAGAAAAGCCATGCTTCATATTAGGAGTGGGATCGGTGTTGCTTCTGCTTGAACATAACTTTTTAACTTGTTGCTGCTGTATCTATAAACTCTGGGGAAGATGAGCATTTGTTCTGCTAGTCAGATGAGGGACAGTTTTCAGTCCTTCTGGGATTAGCATCATCAATTTATGAATGTAGGCAGAAGGACAAATGCAAGTGTACATGCCAGCCTTTACAGCATTGAGGTATGTCAGTGTGTCTGATTTCTAATCTCATTATCTGACCATCTTCCAATTCCTGAGGTTTAAACAAAGTTGTGTTAAGGTCTTCTCCTAAATTCTAGTATGTCCCAACTAGCCACTTTTTATTGCAAAATAAGATGTATGAGCCCAGTCCCACTTGCCTAATTCAGCAACGCTATAGAAATATAACCTAATAAGGCACTTATGTGCATCCCAAATGCCTGAAATTAAAGAGGCTGCTGGAAACCCCTACAGTGGTTTTCTTTTTTTGGAGGGGTGGGGTATATTCTTGACAGAATGCTAGAAGACACGTGCCATTAGAAATATCTGCATAAAACAAACAGTCCTACATCTTCTAGATGCATAATCTGTGACTAAGATACAATATAGTAAAATGTTTGGAAAATAAATCTCATTTGGAAAGTAAACATCCTATTAATATCTACTCAGCTGCCACAAATTTTCTGTGATATTTAGGACCAGTTTATTGTTCCTCCTACATTGCCCAAGATTATCAGCATTTTGGGTTTTTTTTGTTTTGTTTTTGATAGCTTAAAGCTCTTCACCAGCAGTTGTGGGTTTTGACCAAAGCATGCTTATCTGGACTGGACAAGAAAAAAGGGAAGGCTAAAAGCGAGAAAAGAAAGAACAAGGAAAAAGCTAAAATAAAAAGCTTGATTCAAAAGAAGAAAAATCTGAAATATATGAAGAAATCTAAGCAAAAGCTGTCTTTAAACATGTAAGTGTGGGGAACTTGTGTGGGTGTCAAATTATTTTAAACTGCTGTTACTGCAGTGTACTTTTTTCCTGCAGTCAATCAAAGAAAACCATGCAGCAGGTCTTGTTGGCACATAAGTCACAAGATGAAGATGGTGCCAAACCTATGAATTATGATGAAAAGCGTCAGTTGAGTTTGGACATAAATAAACTCCCTGGAGATAAGCTTGGGAAAGTAGTCCATATAATACAGTCAAGAGAACCTGCACTGAGGAACTCTAACCCTGATGAGATAGAAATAGACTTTGAAACTTTAAATGCTTCAACACTCAGAGAACTAGAGAAATATGTAGCAACCTGTTTAAGGAAGAAACAAAGAAAGCAGGGTATGTACCATAAATGATGTTTTTAAAAGCCCAATAGATTTGCTTTCTGGTTTGCTTTCATATTAACTTCTGTTTCACATGCAGCTAAAAACCCAACAAATTCAAAAGAGGAACTTAATTCTGAGAGGAAACAAGAGCTGGAGAAGAGACTACTGGCTGTCAATGGTCAACTAAACCCAAAGGAGAGCTTCAAGAGTAATGTGGCTCCTACTTTTACTCACTTCACTGGAAGTAGCTTAAAGTGGAATTTTTCCCTTGGGCTTCAGTCCTGTTAGGCATCTGGGGACTTTCTCCTCAGAATACTTGGGGTCTTAAGCTTCCCACTGCTAGTCTCAAGATTCTTTCTATGTTGAGTGAGCTGGAGTCACAGTAGCAAATTTGGTTGTTATCCTTATTGCTGCACCTAACACTTTATCACAGGTAACGATGGTAACAGCTTCAGAAATTGAGACACTGAACAACTCCCTTACGCTAATATATGAAAACATAGTGGGGAGTGTGAAGGGTCACACAGTCTATTTGTTTGCAATTCATTTTCTGTGGTTTAGAGATGCAAGAATAACCAATTCTAGTCATACTTGTTAGATGGCAGTGTCACTAATGCTGTCACGCTAGCAAAACCTGTGTATCAGTGACAGGGGTGCTGTGTTATCTTAGGCTTCAGGAAGTGTCCTAGGAGAATCCATTCAGTTTTTCAGATTATAATGTATTTCAAGATCAAAGCCAGAGATTCAGTGCATACTTGAGCTGTGCACTTACTGATGGTTCTCATCAGGGGCTGAGAATAGATCAATGCAGCTGATGCTGCTATGACAGGTCAAGCTGTTCCTCATTAAAATAGTGAGGGCTATTATTGCCCTCCACTGGATATCTATTTAGCTCTATGTAAAACCAGTTAGCTGAAATGATAGCAGTAGCTCTGGAAGACACAGGGTCACTTGAATCCAGCATTAGCTCAGTCAAGTCTTCCTGTCTGGTGTACATAATGGCTGCAAAATATCCTACAAAGAAAAGCCTAAAGAAGCAGCTGAAATCAATTATGAAATATATGTTGTGAGGAGAGGGAAGAAGCTGGCTGGGAAATCTTTACAACTGGTATCTTGCTTGTTTGCAAGAGCTAAATCTGGACTTGTGTCCAGGGAAACAGACATCCATGTAACTTCTCATTTTCAAAGCTTCTATCAGAGCAAAAACTTTGAAATAGGTTTGACTGCAAAATCATTATAAGCTGAGTTAAATCAACCCTGCAGATGCAAAATAGTCAGATGGTGGGGAGGTGGCAAAAGATGGCAACTTGGGAGTACACATGGCTAGGGAAAGAAGAGCTGGCTGTGGATAAAGAACTCTGCATGCAAGTCTGGCAGCAGCAACATGCAGAGAAACAGGTTCTTAACAGCAGGAAAGCTTATGGGGGAAAATTGCTTGAATTGTGTCTTAAGACCGTATAGTTTTAATCTACTTCAGGATTGTAAATGGTATGACTACAGCTTCTCCTTGGATATTTTATTTATTCAACCAGCTTGCTGCTGGTAAATCCCACTCCTCTCCTTTTTAGAGCGAGGCCTTGGTTTTCAAGTCCACTGCTAAGTGGACAATGGACAAGGAAGTGAAATAAGATGAACTCTTACATGGGAGAATAGGCCTAACAAGGTTGATCCTAGTCTTGTATATGAAAAATGCTCCATTACAGGTTGTTCTGAATGCTTTCTTTTTCTCCTGCAGTTGAAAACAATGCTGAGTCAAGTACTGGGCCAAGCAGACTGAGTGACAGCAGCAGCTCCTCAGATTCTGGCAGCAGCACTAGCAGTGATTCTAGCTCCTCAGATAGCAGTGACTCTGAATCAGGTTAGAAAGATTATTTTTGTGTTTGTGTAGGCAAAATACTTTCTCTCTGTTAGCATCTACTGTTCCATGTGCTCACCAAGGATTTTAGTTATCTTTGGTTTGGCTTGCTCCATTTTTGAAGGCTCAATTCCAATGCTATGAAATGAATGCCTTAATACTGAAATTCTAGGTAACACAAAACAAAACCCAAAACCAAAACAACCAAACCCCACCACATCTATTCAACTTATCAATGAAAACCTTTAGGGATCAAAATAAGGTAGCAAAAGGTCTGTGTATCTAACCTGGACCCTTGACTATCGGGCTATAGCTTACTCTTGTAGCTTTGATTCCTATTTGAAAGTGTGATTCACTTTATTTTCATCTTTTGTTCTGCAGCATGAAGGGTGAGCTGAGCAACAAAAGTGCTCACAGCATCAACTGTAGCGCCAAAATCCACCCTGGTGCTTAAGCAGTTTTAAGCTTGTTTAAAGGTTATTATAGAGCTACAGCATCAGAACACTGAATGATGTTTCTCTGTACACAGAATTCTCTTTAGTTTTCTAGGACAGAACAGATCTGCCAAACTGGAGGTCTACAGTGTAGGTCTCCATATGAGGTATTAGGGGAGATGAATGCTCAACCCTTGCAGTGTGGGGAAGCAAACACAGTGAATCACTTGCAAGACCCTGATCCTGGAGGAATCTTTGTGGTCGCTTTTTATATATGGGAGAAGTTCTCTAAGCACATCAAGCTCAAGTCAAAATATTCAAGATAAGAATTTCCTTTCAGTGTGAGGTTTGACTCTAGGTACAACTGCAACGCACACCTTGTATGTATGAATAATGAAACATACGTGAATGACTGATTTGGTTTTTTTCCATTCCCCTTTTTCTGCCCACCTCGCTGTATTTACAGTCACAGAAACCTGTTCAAAACAGACTGGAGACAGGCAGAACTGCCCAGCTTCTATGGAAAAGTCCAAGGTAAACCTGGCTGGAATGGATATAATATTTTTGCCCTAAACAAATAACAAAGTTATTGCATGTTTAACTTTGTTTAACCAAGTTATTTTTTAACATACAATGGTACTAGAAATGATGCAACTTTATCAGGAAATAATGAAAATAGCTGGAATGCTATTTGTTCTGTAGGGCTGATTGATATGAAGATGTCACATGAGCTGTTTGTTAAAAGTAGCTTATGCATCTGTATAGGAACAGATACACTGGCAGCGCTTCTGAGGCTTTTACCTTTTATAATTATTGTGGTGATTGTGTTTGATGAAGAAGGGCAGAATGTTCCACATACCCCACACACCCCCATAAAAGGCAAATACTCTCCAAAATGATCTCTGAGTATAGAATTGACCTAACAAATAGTGCAGGCCCCACTTAAATGTTTTTTAATCTATTAATAACCTCACTTCTACACCTGAAAATAAATAAATTGTACCATATACCACTCATTTTCAGAATATTTTAATATTGCTTATTCCCATGGTATTATTGGAACCAACAGCTGTTTTATCTAGAAATAATTCTTAATGACTCTTCAATTGAATTGCTCTATTCCTGTATTATACAGTGGGTGTTATTTCCTATCAAGGTTAGCTGTCTTTAACAATTTCCCTTGAAGCTACCAGAGACAGAGACCTTGAATTTCAAAGCAAAATCACAGCCAAACCTTCATTCTTCTTGCAATAGGCTTGCTTTCCCTTAAAGTACAGGAAACTAGGCTGCAAATTTATTATTCAGCTGATCCTTCTGCATCTGCATAAGTAAAGACTCAGGGAAGGAATTATGCAACAGCCTTTTTTTGCTTAGGAACTGCAGCCTCTGCAGTGACAGAATGACAGCAATAAACTTGAGAAAATAGGATTCAAGAAAATGAGCTTCAGCTTGGTCAGTTGTAACAGCCCCTTACTGACCTGAGTAGCAACAAACATCGTACTTGAAATCCTAATTACCTTTTGTTCTCAGGGGTTTTCTGTACCTGTCAGATCTAGGCTCATGGTTTTACCTCATAGCTTTTTGTCACTGGAACTCTTAGGAAATGATGGATTGGTATCACAATACAAGGAATACTGAATCTGATAATCAGTGGAAATGAGTAGTAGTGGGAAAAGAGGATCAAATAGCTATTAAAAAATTTGGCTGTAGTAACTACTGCAATCCCTTTATAGAGAATACCACTTTGTTTACAGAGGACATCCTGCAGTGCTGTTCTGCAAGCACAGCCCTCCTCTATCAGTAGCTTGCAAAATCATGGATCATCTGAACTGCAGCAGCAACCTCCCAATGTACTGCAAAGGCTTCAGTGTAGATCACTTAATCCATCAGAACAAAATGCTCAGACTCTCTCAGGTAACACCTTCATGGTTATATTTGACTGCTGAGGAAAGAAGGGGTGTCAGGATGCTTGTATTGCCCAATAAGCTTATCTTGAAGTTTTGGAGGTTATCAAGTAGATAACTGAAAAAGTTCTTGCAGGGTATGGATTACAAAAGAGCATAATGTAAATTAAAGCATGGCAGCACTGAGGACTGGCTAGGGAGTCTGGAGTATTGGAACACTTGTGGTGGGGCAGAATAGTATCAAAAACAGGAGCTGTTCGTGCTTCCTTCCAATGAGATGGAAAAGGATACCTTAATGAACTTGGAGTTACAGGAAGTACTGAACACCTTAAGGCAGGAATTAGATGCTTAAACCCATCCCCACTACCCAAGTTCATATCTGAAATGCCTATTACCTGAATGTAAGGCTTGGTGCCATAGGTCCTCTGAATTGATTATTGATTGCTGTTGTCCAGACACATCAAATACATGAAGTTGCTTAGGAACTGGATCCAAGGAGCTATTCTTCTCCCTCCCTCATTTCAAAAAGTCTGATAATGTCAGACACTTCTGAGATTTTGGTTGAAGATGGCATGAACTGGTAGCCAATTAACTGAGAAGTCAATTACAAGCTAATTAAAAATAACTCTCTTAAATCATGTGGCTAGAATACATACCTTCATACTAAGTTATTCCACAGATATAACAGTGACCTAATTTTGAGATGTAGGACTGCATTTTGCATGATAGGGGAAAAATCATACCCTACTTCTTTCTCAGGTATCATCTCAGCTGTACCTGCTCCGCAAGACGTTCCAGACCAGCAAACTCCTCAGAGTACTCCAAAGACAGATCAGTCTTCTGCCACTCACTCCAGAAATGTGCTTCCAGAGGTGAATACATGCTTCTCTCCAATAAATTAATTTCAAACACCACCTTTAAAGCCTTACCCTTTAAATCAGATGTAATATAATACTTCAGGCTTGAATTTGATGTGATGAAGGCCATTTAAGGTTTACAACAGAAGTTTTCTAAAACCCCAGTAACAAAGTCATTCTTATCCTTTAACAGGGCATTACTTCATTGCCTATTGGCTGCAACACAAAAGGAAAGTTTGGCTGATCAAGTTTATAATGTACTGTAAAGCTTATTTTATCTCTTTTCAGGGCTATAGCTTGAACTTAAGTAACCTTTGCACACTTACAGGTTAAAAGTCTACCCTGTAAACCAACGGCTTTACAAAAGAGGCAGATTATAAGATATGTTTTGGTTTTGTAGAAATACCAATTTCACAAACTCAGCAATACTGAGGGCGTAGAAACTATAATGGAAAAGTGTGTTGCTTTTCACACCTTTTCCTAAAGCTGTGGAAACTGGGGCTTTCAGGGTCTAGATGAGGTTGTAAAATATTTAGTCACTGTTGATTTCTGTCTCAATATGTTCTTGGAGAGTATCCTGGTTAGAAGGGCCTCTATGGAACAAAGGAAGTTATTGATGTTACTGCACCATGATCACTTCCATCCTATGATGATTAATAGTCTTAGTGAATGTGGTTGAAAATTTAGTTACTTTAATCAGGTTGTAACAGCTTTCTTTTTGGCAATGGATAAAAACTACCTCTTGAATCTATGAGCACAAGAATGCATTCTGCAAGTAAGGATGAAAAGCAGCTCACCCCTTCCTGTTGGTGTCCACTGTCCAAGGTAGCAGGGAGTGCAAATTATGACTCAGGTTTGTGCAGCACTGTCCTCAGTCCTAGGGATTACTACACAGAGTAATCTTGCACAGAGAAAAAATACCACTGCTCTGAAGATCACAGCTAGCTACTTTTTACCCTGATCCACGAGCTAGAGGGCAGCAACTGGCTTTATGACAACTTTATTCTGCTGTACAATGTTAAGGGTTGAAGATGTTGTATCAGTTTCTCATGCTCTACCCACTCCATCACTTGGGATTGCTGAGCAGTGCATATTCTAAATCTGAAGTCTGGATGTATGAGCTTGTTTTGGTTACCATAATATGAATGCAATCTATTTCTTCCCGGGTGTTTACAGAAGCTAGAGCTGCAAGAATTTACTGCTCTGAGCTTGTAAACCTTTAATCCTGGTGCTGTATAATAAGAATCCTCATGTGCTAAACACAAATATTAAGAAGAATGTATTTTGAAGCCTAGCTTCTCTTCTATGTATCCAACACCATTTTCCAGGTTGACAGTGCTGACTGGAGTAAGCAAGCTGAGCAAACAAGATATCTAGACAAATCAAATAAACTTCAAAACAAGACCAGCATGAGAACAGCTGATTTAATATCCATAAGTCAAGAACAAAGTATGTAATGTGATAATAAAAACTGTAACCATTATCAGGGGTGCAAAGTTACAAAAGTATATGAAACTGGTTCAAAGAAATATAATGCTGAACACTTGTACACTAATCAGTCTGCAGAAAAATGGTAGGTATGCAGTTTTCCCATGCTTTTTTTTTTATTTGCTGCTTTAAAAAAAAGTGAAATTAAACAGATGTTTGGTTCTTGTTCTGTGCTGAAAATATATAAAGAAAATTACTTTTGATTTAAGAATTTAGCTTTCTGAATGTAGTACTAGGTATAAGTAACCCAGTCTTCCATGAAGTCTGAGAACTGATGCTTCAATCTTCACTGCCCTTTAAAATGTCTTTTGCTGGAGCTTCATGGAGCTCTTTTCCCAGGGCACTTTGTGTGTATTTTGAGTTATTATCTTTGACTGTTGGTGACAAGGATCTGACAGTAAATCAATGGCAAAGAGACTTTCACTATGGAATAAACTTGCAATTATTACAAGAACACTGGCCCTTCGAAAGCTGCATTCTGTACTTCATATATATTTCAAACTAAAGAATTGACAGAACATCCATGCTCTATGTGTCCAGTACTACCAGACACAATTGTTTTGGTTTCTCCTTTATTCTTTGCCCTCTAGAACATCTCTAGAGGGAGAGAGAAAGCTCCTGAAAACTTGATGAAATTAAAAGGCAGAGCCTGTTCACTGGTGAACTCTTATTTTTGGCAAAGAATAATGCTAAGTAGTTGTGGTGCATTAAAGCAATTCTAAAAACGGAGATTTAATTCTCCATGAATTTCTATTCAGTTTAGGGTCTTAACACACCAAGCCATACGTTTACTGGCCCACCTTCCTTAGACTTGCAGCAGCTGGAACTGGTCCATGACTTCAGCTAATTATTTGCACTTAGGAAGTTTTGAGGCCGTCAGGTCTTTCTGAAAACCCCTTTTACGACAAACTGGCTGAGGATTTGACACTTCAGAATTCTGGATTCAAACATTCAAAAACTTATCCTTTGAACAATAAAAATAAGCCAACACGGTACCTGAAGTTTCTTATTAAGAATTTACTTAAATTCTGAAACATCTCAAACTACAGTAGATGATTGTTGCTGAATGAGAGAAAATGTGTTTATCTCCGGTTTGAAAATAGTGTTTGGGGGTTTTTTTTCCCCTCAAATAATTAAGAAGTAACAGCATGGAGTATTTGTATGTCTGGAGGCTACTGGAAATGGCTGACCTATTTGCTTCTAAAAAAAAAAGAAGTTGAGGGCTTTACATGAAATGAGCTTGCATGATCAATCATGTACTCCTCAATAATGCTGGAATCAAAAGGACAGAGGGCTGGCTGGGGAGGGGAGGAAGTGAGTAAGTGGCAAAGTTCTGTGTTGAGGCTTACTGACCAAACTTTTTGAGTATTCTGCTGGGACCTCTCCTAGAATTAACCAGGAGTTAATTTCTCATCTGTAGTTGATCTTAGTTGAACTATACTTTTCCCTGCCCTTGAATGACTAAAGTTTTATCATTTAAATTTGAGAAAAAATAGTCCATGAAATCAACATGATTGAAAAGTCTTTTTTCATTCTTCCATCAGGTCATTGTATACCCAATGATAAATGTAATGATAAAAACATACTAGAGCCAATGTCTGAACTTCTTCCAAGACAGGTAAGTGTTGCTCAAGTTCTATTGGAGAAGAGGCTGAGTTTGCTTACTAGGCTGAATAACTCCCTGACCTGAGATCTTGTCTAAAAATCTGTTCTTTTACTATTAGAATAATTAACGTATACTAGGCCTTTGTCATTGTTATAATCTGTACAGATTTCATTTTTAGTGCTAAAACCAAACAAGTCTGTGGACCCTCTTAATTGCAGAAGGTATACAAGACACTTTTATATATATATATAAAATAACATGCCCGTGTTGTCATATTAAAATATGGCTTGTTTCATTTTGTTTTAATATTTAAACAAGGAACTAGTGTTCCTTGATCTAGTTCTGATATCCAAGTTATTAGTGCACTTTGCCTTGCTGATCCAGTAACAAAAACAAGAGTAGTATAGAATATAGCCCTGGTGCTATTGGAAAATCTGTTCTGAAATAAGACAAAGCACTTTTAACGACTAAAGGTACTTAGAGCAGTTACGAAAATATTTCCTAGCATACAGTAAGTTATCTTAAACGGAAGGACAGAGATATTTTCTTATCCACTAAATTCTTCTCTTGTAATTAACTATTTGAAAACATTAAATCAAAATTACCAATAACAGATTATGTCAATCTCTGGACCTAAAAAGTTTTCTATATCATCTGTTAAACTAAAATGTTTCTAGGATTTTTCTCTAGGCACTTAGCTTTTAGAAAGCTATTAACTAACATGTTTAATTCAATTCCAAAAATATGTATTTCCCTCATAAGCACATACTTCTACTAGAAGCAAGATATCTTAAGAAAGCTGGTTTTATTCTGGTTTATGCTGTGAAGAAAATGCCACAGGGGACCAAACAAAACCCACAAGCCTAATGTAAAACTTGTTATATAAGGATTAGAGATTAGATGGGTGTTCTCTGTATTAAAACCTTCTTCAATGGACCTTGTGTAAACAGCCTTGTGAATTCACGTTTTCTGAAATGGAAAAGTGGAGAGGTAGACTTAAATGGTGAGAATAGCTATAAATGCTAACGATTGTTGGCATATTGCCAAAGACTCTCAAAGTTGATGAGAAAGCATATCAAAGTCTGCTCAGACTGCTGTATTTGCACTAATATCCTGTCAAAAGAAGGATATTTTGGTGTAGATATTTCCAAATAGGCCCAGCCAAACAACATTGTGCTAATGTAAGAACTAAGCGGGTAAAGAATGTCAGTAGTTGCAGAGTATTTTTTCCTCTTCTGTGTTTTCCTTTTTCTGACAACTTCAGGAGGCAGAATTTAAGCCTGTAGATTCCTGGGCAAGCCTATGTAAAATGATGAAGCTCCCAGCTCCAATAAAAGCCTCTGCTGAGAGCTTCAATCAGTTCAGGGACGCAGCATTAAAGAGCAGTGGGCAAGCACAGGAGTTAAAAAGGCCTCTGGTGCAAGCCGGGAGGGAGCTGCAAAATCTTCCTCAAGAAAACAAAAGGTTTGTAACCACACACATGCAAGTGTTATTCTGCTTTTTGCTTGTCTGGTTCTGGGTGCCTTGGTTATTCAGGAGCAAGTGTTTTGGATTGGGTAATTGCCACATGTCGGGGAGCTGGGGAGCTGTACCATGCTAAGCACAACTGCACATCCAAAATGCTCAAAGCAGCTTTTTCTCTTCAAATCAGTATTATTTCAGTGGTCAGAGAAACTTCCCAGGAATTTCTTTTTTTGTTGTTGCTGTTTGTTTGCTTCTGGATTTTTTTTTTTCTTTGGATGGTGGGGTGTTTTGTTTGGGTATTAAGGTGAGGTTTTTGGTCCCCTGGAGCATTCATGACCAGAGTTCACATTTGTTCTCAGTGTCTTATTTTCCTACACCTGTAGCCAGGAATGTCCTCATCTTATTGCTCTCGTAAGGGGATACAGGATAATCTAGTCTATGAGAGCATGGTGTTAACATAGCTATACAGGGGTTCCAGTGTGCACCACGTCAGACAGCAGAATTCTTTGCATTGCTGTAGAAAAGCACCTTCAGTAAGCCACTCTGTAGTATTCTTCCCTAGCTGTTTGCAGCTCCTGTTTTAGGGAGTGCCCTGAGGTCTGTGGTCATGCTGAGTGGGATAAGTGACTGCCTACTAATTACTGCATTGCATTAATATCCTGGAGTCTGTTTGCCACCTTTTGGAACCTCTGTTTGCAATATTTCCCTTTTCAGTAGTGTTGATGTTTATTTTCTTGTCTGTTTGACCCTGTGAAAGATAAATCTGAGCTGGTTGCTAAATTCTCCTGCGCTTACCTATTGCTAGTTGTATTAGAATAAGTCAATTGTTTGGATTATTTTATTTTAATAATCAGAGCATTTAAGAGACTTAAAAGTATACTCCTGGTTCAGAAATTAGTGAAATCTACCTCAAATAATGAATTGAACAGGAAAAGGGTAGAAGAAAAACATCACAGGCCAAGAAAGTAACAGAAAATTAAGAATTTCAAAGCAAGTGTATGTAAGTTTTGTGAAGCATATCTATAAATCCCACGCGAATACAGATTGGAAATGGGACAGGAAACATGAACCTACTACAGCCCAACAATTGTGTGCACATAACTCTTGTGAAGGGAAATCACTATGAAATAATGTGAAAGAGAACCACAGTTTAAGTGCTAGACATTGATTTAAATTATTTGCAGAATTCTATCAGGTTGTTATGAAAAACAAGAACTTCTATCCTATACTGATTTCTCCTTCTGTCTTTAAAGGGGCCATGAAAGCACAGGATTGGATGCTGTGGCAGCAACAGACTGTGAACTTGAAAAAGAAATACCTAAGAGCAAACTGCCCGAAGCTCAACAACATATTGTTGATCAAGAGCACAACTTGGCTAGAAAAATGGAACAAGAACGCTGGAGGAAAGAAGCAGTAAGTTGCTGACTCTAGCTACATGACTTTTTTTCATCTTTACTAGGGAATAAACAAATATTAGGTCAGGTCCTTATTTCAAAGGATCTGAATGATTGAAAACAACAGAACTACACTACCTGAAGAGTTAGTCCAGAGAATCTAATAGGAAACTCAAAGTATGTCTTCAAGTGATGTCATATGAAAAGCTATCTGCCTGGTCCTAGTACTCCCATAAGCTTAGAATAATTGTAAAGTAAAATAAAATTCTGAAGGAGTCCCTGCCCTCTAAATAATTTCAGACCTTGAGTCTTGCAAGCTGTCCATCCTCTTTAATGTGTTCCATGTCAACAAAAGTGCTAATCATACTGTTCTGGTGTGAAACACCAAGCTTGAGCCTTTTTAAAACTAGCAGGTTTTATTGGTGAAAGTAATTAATGTTTTTTAATTGCTACCTTTTTTAGATTAAACATTTTTTAAAAATTCATAGTGTTGTACAATGGAATGTAAGTACCAGTGTGAGACCGTGTTGGATTTAGACGAGTTCGACTGAAGCTTTCATCCTTCAGCTCGTTTCTGAGGGCTTCAGCAACATGCACACTCAAACTTGTCATAACAGAGAAGACATACGTTTTTTGAGAAGATGTTTTATAGCTTTTTCTTAAATCATTAAGTATTTGACCTGCATAGTATTCGTTCATATCTGACTGCTCTGAAAAGGGACTCGTTTACTTTCTTGCAGACAGCTTGGATAATTGATGTGAATCTGCAGAGAGATATTATGGCATCTTTCGAAGAGTATCTTGAGTGAAAGTAGTAGCTTGTATAGAACTTAACTTCAAACTACTACAAACAGCACAATTTTGTACTAGTTAGGATCTTAAATGTTAAGACCCCTTTAAATATCTTCTCTAAAATGCCTTGTATTAAAAGCTTGTTCGCTAATACCTGAAGTGTCACATGATTTAATTTTTTTCACTGCTTGTTTATAACATGTAATCTAGGCTGCTACACAGTGGAATGGAGTTGTTCACTTCATTACAGTTTCATCTGTTGTGTATATATGGTATTTTAAAAATCACTTGACTGTGACACACCTGCACAAAATCTGGGCTGTGACAAAAAGATCTCTCTAATAGTGATACTGACTAAGGAGTGTGTAACATTACTTGTAATCATAAAAAAAAGCTTCCATGAACTCTATATTCAGCAGTAAATCTTACTTGCATTTCTTAAAGACTTGCATGTCTTTTAAGGTCCAGATCTGTTTAATGTATTTTATGTTAACATAACATTTAGCTAAGGGTGCAAACATGTTTACCACATAGTTCTTCTCAGGATGAAATTATCTAAAACAACTGGCTCCAGTTTGAAAGATTTTCTGATTAATGCAAGATATTATTAACGTTGGACTAATTGTCTGAGGTAGAAATCAGAATGTAAAAACCATACATTCTTGTTGATTATATACAGCTATGTGTATATATATGTAATTATTATGGAACTAATAAAACATTGTTTTATAGAGTTAATACAAAACACAATGTGTATTACAGAAACACTGGGTGGAAGGAGCCCCCTTCAGACAATCTAGTTCAGTAGTCTCCAAACCCTTTTTGTCATGAACCCCATTATTTAAAAATTTTAAGGATGGACCCCAAGACATGTGTATTTCTTATTTTATAAATTATATACAATATTCCACTGTACTACTGTATTTTTTACTACATTATAATATTTTTAATTCGTTTTTATTTTTAATCCTGTTTATTTAATTTTGCTTAGTTATTATTTTTTGTAATTTTAAAAAATTGTATTCAGTATTTTCTTCCCACACGCCACTTTGGAGATTACTGATCTCATTGAGCCTCCCACTCAAAACTCTCTCCCTACAGAGAACTTTGATTTGTCAAGTTCCTGGCTGAAAAGTGAAGGTAACTCTGCCAGTTGTGGTGAGGCTCTGCCACAGACAACCCAACTAAGTAAGATAAGTGAACAAAACTTTCTACAAATAACTGAATTTTCAGAGAAAGACAATAAATTGCTTCTAAATTCAAAAATGCCAGCTAAAGCATGCCCAAAAATGGTAACCTGGTTTTTCAGGTAGCACGTTGATGAGTTAGTGCTAGTTCTAATATATTTATTCTACAATAAAGTAGTTCTGGATCTTCCAATTTTGTCATTGCTGGAATGGTATTATTTCATTAAATAGCACTAGAAGTGTACATGACAAACACTCAGATTGGGCTATAACCCTTTGCAATGTCTAGGGATGCCCTGGCCTGAAGGCATGCTCACATGTATGCTGTTTGGGAGATTTGAGGACTTGGCTAGGACAGGGATTTGGGATGAAAGTTGGGTTGCAAGGTAAAGTAGTACTGTTAGGATGTCTTTCATATTCACATCAAAAGTGACCTGCCTTCATTTGTAGTTTATACATTATTTATAGCTATTTGTCCTGCAATAAAATACTGCAGTTCACATCCAGGACTCTCTATGTTGCTGTCACTTGGATATACTTTGGGTTAATGCAAGCTCAAGACTTCTTGCTTTGGAAATAGGAAGTGATAGAGGGAATGGCAAGAATTCCTTCTGAGCATTTCACCCATTCTATATAGATATATGGGCATTGCTGGTATGAAATGGTGCTTTTGTCCCTTCAAAAACTAATTCCAGCTTCCACAACTCTATACTGTCATGACAGCTTAAAGTCACAATGTCAGTGCTGCTAATGCTAATCTAATAAACCCTTTATCTGCAACCTCCAAGTCACTTGGAGAGGATAATCAGTTCCTATCTCCAGACAGAAGGCTGAATCCAGAGGCAAGGGATATGGTCTCAAAATGCGAGTAACAAGCCTCTACTGACTGTTTGCCCAAAGCCATGACCACGCTCAAAGATGCAGGAATACCACTTGTGTAGATGCCCCCTGCAAACAACAAGCTGCTTAAAAATACTGTTAGTTACCTAACAGTTAAAAGGTGTACTAAGTTCTGTTACACCAACCATTCACCTTTATCATTTGTGAAAACAGCTGCTTTAATGTGTCACTTGTATACTGGTGTCCATGCCAGTAGATTGTAACTACATATAAATGAAAGGTAAGATAGTTATTAGCTTTAAGAAGTTCCTCTGTCACTAATAAATGGAATATAGTAAATTTCTTACTATCAACTATGAGCTGGTCAGGCTGGAGGCAGAGGCAGAATCAGTGATGTGCAAAGTTGTCCTCTTTTGTCTCTCAGAGAAACAGGATTAGTTGAGCTGACAAAAGATAAACAGGCAGATGGCACTCTATGGAGGGCAAAGCACACTGTCAAAGCACACAAGACCATCTGCCCTGGGATTGGTTTGGCTTGGCACCCATTAGAACAATAATTTAGAGCAGAAGACAAGAAAATCAAAATATAAGGAAGACAGAAAAACAATTATTGGGGCTATCAATTTTTCTTGTATGACATATGTAGAAGATTCTAAGCTTTCTTCTGCAAAATCCCAGAAAATGTGTGGAAGGTATTCGCCTCATACAAACAGGTTTGCCACATATGTGGACAGTGTGGTCCTAGAGTACAAAGCAACTGTTTCTGAATAATAGAGGAATTCTGTGGCTTCCTTGGAAAACAGGAGAGCTACGGTAGCACAGGTGGAAGTGCCCAGAAATGCTGCATTAGCGTGTGCAGCGATTTCATTGTACAAACACTGCTCAGAACTGCCAGTACTACCTTCTTCCCAGCTCTGATACCAGATCCATATCCAACACCTGAAGACGACATAGCTGAACTCCATAGCCAAAAGGTTTG
Source organism: Orthonyx spaldingii (assembly GCA_013397795.1). Classification (NCBI taxonomy): domain Eukaryota; kingdom Metazoa; phylum Chordata; class Aves; order Passeriformes; family Orthonychidae; genus Orthonyx; species Orthonyx spaldingii. The sequence continues at coordinate 2,374,021 of VZTJ01004015.1, read as the reverse complement.
TATAATTTAGAAGTCTGACATAAAACTACTGAGGTAGGTAGTGATGTATAAAATACAAACAGACTTAGTTCTATTCTTGTGAAAAAATTGGCTCTGCTTCTTTCTTTGTACAAGCACTACTGTGTAGTTTGGCCAAATACATTTGTATCATAAAGGATATCATGGTTCCATCTTTATTCCTTCTTGTATTCTAGATGACTACTGGAATTCTGTGATTGCTGTGCCTAAACTGTCACTGGGCTTTCATCAACCTTTCTTTGCAGGCAAGTGAAAGCTTGTGGTCAGTTCCACGATTTCATTTCTCTTCAAATGTTCTTAGGGGATGTTTGCTAGTAATTCATTCTGATTACTGGTTTCTTAAGAAATCTGATGGCTACTGTGGTATAAACAACCGCATTGGTTGCTTTGCTCCTGCCAAACTTCCTAATTTATCTAACTGGGCCACTGGTTTACTGAGGTGCACTTCAGGGAAAATTCTGCTGCTGCTTAGTATGATATTGAGAAGTTGCAAAGGCTTCTTCCCTACAAGAAAGGTCATTAGCACGAAGTCTGATGCGTAGGAAATGAGCTGTATGCTAATCCTTGGGTTGGCGGTGTGAGTAATCTGAGCATGAAGGGGACACTCAGGCTCGGTAGGCGTGATTCATGTAATCCTACTGGAGTCTGCAGAGGTCAGTGTCTGAACTGAATCATCTGCTTCTGATGTTCCTTCTCTTCTTGCCCAAGAGAGTGAAGGAGCCTTAAACAGCCCTGCACCTTTTCCCCAGCAGACTGATAAAGCTCGTGACCTTAAGTTTGTAAGGTTTGTGTTCAGACAATGAGCAGGGATCAGGAACAGTGTTATTCAGCATTGGCAGCTGATGATGGTTGCTGGTATTTCATTCGTGTTATTGATAAGAGAAAGCTTGGCAGCTTTTTACAGCTACTTAAAGATGTTATCTTTAGCAATAGAAAATAAATTCAGATCAAGTTTTGTAACCTGTTTAAACTTTTCAATTCATGAAATTCAGTAACAGGCCATTCTTTATAACACCCCTTTCTGCTGCTTTAGCTCATTTTATTTGATTTTCTAAAAAAGAAAAATTTTGAACTTGTTGAAACCAGCATTAATTCTGTCACTGCCTTTAATGGGCCTAGGATTCAACACCAGTATCTATATTTGTACATCTGAATTTAGAACAAGTAGGGGAAAGCATTTGGTATGTTACAGACAAAAGTCATCTACAAGCTGTGTTCCATGCATAGTGAAAAATCATATATATATTCTGTCTGCATACATGCTTATCCAATTTCTTAAAACTAGCTCATTGAATTACACATCTTCGAGTTAACAGATGGATGGTGTCTTTGTGCCAGCTTCTACTTGCACTGCTGGACAGAGCAAAAATATTTCTTGGAAGTTAAGTTCTAATCCTACAGACTCATCTGGACCAAGAAGGAATTTTGTTTGTCATTAAATTCAAGTGAAATTTGGCAACCCTGCTCTCTCCAAATGGCAAGAAGCTACATGGAGGCCTACATATTAGCTGTGACTCTCATGTGGTCTCCAAAAGTCCTGAACCTGCCCATATCCTCTAGTCTGAGAAGCAAGGGATCTAGGAGTAGAGGTGAAGGAGGCCATACAGTGAGGTAGGTCAGGATTTGACATGCAAGCTCAGTGATACTTGTAGTCAGCAAATACCACGTTCACATTTTGTTTTCTAGAGCTAAGAAACTGTAATTTCTTATGACCTGCACTTTTATAACCTGTAAAATCAATTCCTTCATATAGTTACACTTTTTCTTACAATTTTGGATTATGTGAGCCATTCTAGTTTTAAATTACCCTTTACCCTGCATATTAGTAGGTTAATAGGAGACAGACTGAAAACTTTCTTCTTACCCTGGCATCTGTGGCCTTGTATGAGACGGTGACTCCTTGGTGATGCTTGTAGTGATTTACTAACAGGCAGGTAGGGGATTGTTCAGCTTCTATCAGCCCTCAGGAGCTGAGATATCAATACAGAATAAGTTACGTTTAGGCAATTATATTGATATCTTTTTAAGAAATGTTCATTAGTAATAGCATAAAATAACTAAAATTGTAATACTTTTGCGAAATCGCCTTTAAATGGGTAATAGTGAAGCGGCAGTGAAAGAATGTAGTCTTGAAAAACAGTACGGTGCAAGCACTCAGCCCCATGCCTGTAACTACGGACCTCTGGCACGGCAATAAGGTAAGGGCGCTCAAGGGCGCGCTCCGAGTGTGCGGCGCGATCGCTGCCGGGGCGTGGGGCAAGCACGGCGGCCGCGGGCGCGCTGCTCCCAATGACATTCCCAGCGCGTTCCGATGTGTCTGGAGGCTCTGCTGGAGCGCGCAGGTGACACAGCCGCGCCCCGCCGCCCCAGGGACGGCTTCTCCCTCTTTCACCACGAAATATCTGGGGAGCAGAGCCCTCCTTGGCCGAGCCCTGCGCAGGCGGGCGCGACTCCGGCCGCAGAGCCGCCGCCCCCGAGACGCCGCCCGGAGAGTCCGGGCAGTGCGGGGTGGGCGGCCGGCACTGTGCCCGGCGCTGTGCCCGGCGGCGGCGCGGGGCGAGGGCCGCGGGGCGGGCGCGCCGCC